>APFE031150790.1:146137-186137 GCA_000404065.3 Pinus taeda | reverse complement strand
CTCTTCTTCATCCTTTTCCTCTATTTTATTTTATTATTACTCATTTTTTTCATGTTTTATTCATTTATTTGTATTGTCATTTCTTCCTCTATCCTTTTCAATTCCGTCCATTATTTTATTTTATCTTATTTTATTATTTTTCTTTTATTTACTTCCATTTTGTCTATTCCTTTTGGGTTAATCAATTAATTTAATTTATTTAATTGTTTCTTGTTTATTCATTTCGCCTTTTCATTCTGCCATAGGTCCCGTATTACCATTGATTATTGATTTATTTCTATTTATTTTAACTTTAAACTTTAATTTTATGGTGTCTTGTATATTTATTTTTATTATTTTTTATTTTTTGATTTATTTACTCCTTTAGCTCCTCTTTATATTGTTCTCGCATTCTTGTTCTCCTTGTTATTAATTCTTCTTTTTTATTTCCTTTTCTTATTTGGCTGACTGTCTTATTCAATTATTTCTCCCTCCCCTTCCTATTTTCTTTTATATTTATACTTAATTGATTTACCTTCCTCTCTTCTCTCGACAATCTTGTCCTAATGATGAGTCATGTTTGTGACTCGAAACGTAGACAAAAAATGACAACCGTGGATATAACTTTGGAGCATCATTCTTCAATTCTTAACCAGTGAAACCTCCAAACATCAGTTTAAAAAGTTCTCTTAAAACTAAGATCTAAGTAATCAAAATTATAAGATAAAAGTTGTTTGTCTAAGTGAGCCACTCATGTTTAGAACCATGATGGTTGAATATATTCTAAGTTACTAGTATGGGGAGTTCCAAATATTTTCCACAATTCCCTAACCAAGTCCCCATTGGCTTTAGAGAGTATGTCCACTTCATGGTTATGCAACCTATACACGTGAGTGAAAGGAAGGAATGAGAAGAGGCACACAACTCTCTTGATTTATAGAAAAACTGAAGTAAGAGAAAAAATTTGCATGGATGACCATACAATCATCTAATTTATAAAAAAAAGAGCCTACATAGATGTGAAGGCCTTTGTATTCCTTTTTCTCAATCCCAAAGAAGAGTAAGAAGAAGGGTCGTTGATTCACTAAATTTGTTTGAAGGTTAGACTAGTCTAGTAGAGAAAGAGATAGAGGTTCCTTCAAAAAAATAGATGATCCCTCTATGGCCCCATTCCCAAGTGTAGATGGTGTAGAGATACACCATAAAATAAATCCCATGAGTGATATTTTTAAATAACACAATACATCCATGTTTTTTTTATGATGGTAGATTTGTCACTTGAGAAGGTTATGGAAATAGCCAAGATCTACACATAGAAGGTAATAGAAGAAGGGAAAGAGTCTTCAAAAAATCTTTGTTCTGAGACATCTAGATTCCTTAAGCAACAATTATAGGATGATATTTATATCTTTTGTGTTGCGTCTACGAACCATGTCTTAAAATATTGATTAATTACCAACTCACAATTAGTTTATTTCGACACCCTGTTGAATTTTCCCATCATTTTTGTGAAGGGAGAATACATAAAATAATTGAATTGTTCACGTCATTTTGTGTAACTACATCAAATGCCCTAAAAATTTTATCTTGAAATAAATGCCATGTGGGAGTCTTGTCTTGAATGAGGAGCCACATGAAGAGCTTGGCCTTTATAGGAAAATTTATATTCCAAACCTTAAAGGCATGTCGGTTGGGGCATATGGTCCACTTTATTTTCCAAACTTGACATTTGATAGCTTATCTTTGGGTTGCAGCGTCCTAATGGGTTGGGAGACTAAATAACTTGGTCATCCCAATTTTATATTTTGATATAATCATTTTGAGGTGCTATAATGTAGGAATTCCAAGGGGGGTCCATATGCTCCTTTAGACCTATCTCCTACCTAATCATCCATCACCCACATCATGTAAAGGGATTTCCTATCCAAATTTGGTTTAGAGAGAAAAAAAAAAAGACTCCTATTTAAGGATTGGATTATCTGATTTGTTGTAATATGTTTATTTTTGCATCCCAACTATGGGTATTTTCCAATGAGCACCTATATTCTATGTCCATATTTCCATATTAAGCAAAGCCTGATGATGGGGAAGGCATTTAGGATTGCTTTCCAAATGATTTTTTCCTTTAAATATTTTTATTTTGAATCCTAATACAATCCAACCAAATGTTTTTCGAGTAAGTATTTGACCTATAAAAATATCAACCATATACTCATTCCTTTGTTCAAATCCTAAACATTTTTTGTTGCTAATGCCTTTAAGAAGTTAAAGTTTGTTTTGACTCCCCAACAACATATTATTTCTGGGATGAAAATATTTTTGCAAGAGTTTCCCTTTTTTTGGACCAAAGGAATCTAAAAGAGAGTTTTTTTTTTTTTTGGGAACCCAAGCCAAAGAGATCCAATAAAGTAGGATTTATTCCAAGGCTAATTTCACTAGAACCAATATTCCTTCCCTCAAGAGTTTTATGTTTCACCAAGAATTAATTTTCTTGTCAAAATTTTCAATGAACCACAACCAAACATTCTTAATACAACCATTTTCCTTTATATTAAATCTCTAGTATTTTAAATCCAAAATTAGGCTAACAATGTATATCTCAAAGAGTTTGAAAACGTATCATTGTTCCAAATCTGACATCCAAGCATAAATAGGGGATTTATATTTGCTAATAAACATTCTTAAGGCCTTGCAGAAGAGTTTAAGAAGATCCTTGGGATTTTTAAAATATTGTAACTCTCCTTTCCAAAAGATTAAAGTGTCATCAATAAAGGGAAGATGAGATTAAAAAAGAGTTGAGATTAGAGATATACTTACAGGCTCCCAAAAGATAAATTTCTATGAATGAGATTACTTAGTCCCTTAGAAACTAATGAAATCAAGGAAGAGGAGAGATAACATCCCTTCTTTAGTTAATTTTCATATCTGGAAAAAAAATGTGAAGATAAACCATTGATAATAAAGATCAAAAGAAGTGGTGCTGATGAAACTTAAAATATAGGAGATAAAGGAATGATAGCATCTGAGTTGAATTAGAAGCAATATTATGTATATCAAGTTTACCCTATCAAAAAAAATTGACAAGTCAAACTTGAAGGTGGTCATTGTTTGTTTTCTAATGTGAATGGAGTGTAAACCTTCCTTGGCAAGGCTTATCACTTCATTAATCTATCTTCCTTGTAGGAAGCCAAACTTTTTAAGGGAAATACTTTCAAAAAGAAAATATTTTAGATGCATGGATATTAATTAGGAGATGTATTTATAAATGTTATCACAGAGAGAGATGGGCAAAAAGTAATCAAAGTAATGAGGGTTATTAGATTTGGGTATAGGGGTGATGAAGGTGGAGTTAAAGGAAGAGACTATTTATGCTACATATTTGAAGTAATCTGCCACCTAAAGAAGGTTGTTTCCAAGTAGATAAAATAACTCTAAATAAAATTCCACGGGTGGTTCATCTAATTTTTTTCTTTTCGGAAGCTAAGGAGAATTGCATTAGGTTCCTCTTTGTAGATTTTTCCAGTAAGTCTATCATTCCTTTTCTAGTATATATATCAAAGGAAAAGGTAAGCTACTTGGAGTACAACATCTTTTGAGGCTCGATGGTCTTGCTTGAAAAGAGATTAAAAGTGATTAACTCCAACTATTGCAATATCCATGAATGATGATGAAAAGTACCATTGGGACCATAATGTTACCATATAGTATTTTTTGACTTCATCCTTTTAGCAAAATTATGAAATAATTTAATGTTTTCATCACCATATGAGATCCATAAAGCATGACTCTTCAACAACCATTCATTTTCTTGGTCTAAAATGATCTTTTAAGGCATGTTCCAAATCTTTTATCTTGGTTATTTGAAGATAAAAATGTAGGATTTAGGATTCATCCTCCATATAGAGCTTAGTTGTTTCCTTTAAGTAGCTAAATAGTTCATCATCCTTCCCTCATTTTTATTTTCCCCAAGTTATCACCTATATTTCCACTCTTTTTAATTTTGGGGGGAACTATACTGGGAGGATTCTAGAGAGGGTCAATTGAACATAACCAAACATTATTTTATTTCTTCTTTGAATGAAATATCTTTAGGATATACACAGTTTAGTTTGAATGGACATTGATATTTTCGGTGGTTTGAAACCAATTCTAGCAAGATGGGTTTGTGGTTAAAATACTCACCAATAGAGACCCATTACTTGAATCTAAAGTTTTTTTTCCACTAGAGTTTATGAGAATAGGAAGTAATCTAATCTCTTCACAATTTGTTTCTACCTTGATCTTATGTTCTTCTAGGTGGAATAGTTTGGTAGGTTGGATGTCTAGGAGGTTTTTCACTTCCATAAGATGAATTACATTATTTGTAAGAGGTTTTATCTATGTTGCATGACTCCAATTTTAGTATCTTAAAGAGTGAAATTAAAATCACCCTCGAACAACAAATGGTCATTATAAATTAGGGAGGAGTTTAAAATGCTTTCCCAAAACTATAGGCAACCATTATAGGGTCCATAAAGTTTTATGCAATGAAAGAGTATATTCAACTCTAAAGAAAATGGAGTGATGTCCAATCTAAAATGCATTTCCTAGGAATTTTGAAGATGAAGTGAATTTTATTCCATCCTATAATAAGGTCCCCAGATTAGCTATGGACATCTATGGCTCCAAAATCCTATCCTAGAATGGATTGAGAAAGTAAAAAGATAGCCTTATCCCCTTCCATCATAGTTTCCTATATAATAATAATAGAAGGTTGATGGTTTGATATTAACAATTTTAAGTCCAATTTTATAAACGAGTTGGTTGACCCTCTACATTAAAAGTTAAAGGTGATCATAGGAAGGGAGGCTAGGTAATATTCTCTAAGGGCCCCATGTTGTTTTCCATATATAATTTTTGAGTTTAATTGATTTATGCAATAAATAATGATGATTTTGAACCCTTTTGGGAAGGTCCTAGATTTGTTCAATCATATAGATAAAACCCTCCCACAGTTCCTTTAAAGATAAGGGATTTGGATTTGGATTGAAGGTTATACTTAGAAGGGTCAATTGGGGGAGAAAGAGGTTTTGATGCATGACATTTCATAGTAGGGACAGGGGGAGGGTCTATAATAAAGGGGGAATAAGGAGGGGAATCCTTTAAGGGGTCTTTGGCAAGAGATATTTGCAAGAAATACTTATGGTAAGAGAGAACAAATAAATAGGAAAGAGGTCCCTAGCAGGCCTGGGGGTAAGGAGGGGTGGAATTTCTCAAGATAATTTTTTATCTCTTTTCTTGTTAAGGAATAGATTCAACCTCCTATGGAGTTATTAAATTTCCTCTATGTTTTTAGAAAGGTAGTACTCCACTTTTACACAAATTTTCTAATTAAACCAAAATAATGAATTCAACACATTCACACATATGAGTGGACTAGGTGGTAAAGAATACGAAATGAGTAAAACATGACTTTATCGGACTTGAAACAGATGACTTACACCTTACATGGCGTTACTCTACCGCTGAGTTAAAAGGGCCCCATCAACATATATGAATGAGTGAGTTTACCTATGGTTTTTTTCCTAAAGACGCCTACTACTTTGCATTGAAAAAGACCTTTTTTTTTTTTTTTTCTTTCAAGTTTGTTCATCTTCATACTTGACTATTTTGACCATTTGACTATTTTGACTATTTTGAACATTTTGACTATTTTGACTATTCTTGAACATTTTTGAACATTTTGAACATTTAAATAATTATCTCACAGATGATTCCTTCCATCATATACATCCATTCACAGATATTGAGGAAGAGATATTTTAAATAATATGTAGAGATAAAAAATAAAATCAATGGTCTAGGTATTTTAGAAAGCTTTAAATGATTTCATTCATTCAATGTCATAAGATTCATATGAGAACATTCATTATATCTTATGCTTAATAAAAGTATGTGAAATCACAAATGGTGCGCACTCCTGAAATGGCTCTCTACGAAAGTAAAAAATAAATATTACAATTTGGACTTTAAGTTTGAATAGAGTGTGTGCCTAAAGCACTCTACAAAATTCATGATACTTAAATAGAAATTGAATGCATTCATCCCTAAAGGATTAGGATGGGGATATCATAGACCAAATATATGACATAATAAACTGGAAGAAATAAAAGAATTGCAGTGAGGGATAAAATTTACACTTGAAAACCATAATTCATAAAGCTACATGATTTGATATTGGGGCAAAAAGGAAAGGTGAAATTGCTTCGAATAAAATACAAGACACTCACAAAATTATAGAGGAATGATTTATGGAATCAATCCTCTTCTTAATATTATGCTTCACCTATTTTTTATAATATTTTATTCATCTTGTTCAAACTAATTTAAAGCTAGCTTCCTTTGACCTTCTTATGCTAAGTGAATTAAATCTTGAACTTACATATTCGTCCTCTAAACTAGGCCACATTTTAGATACTTTACATTTATTTTTTCTAAACATTTTCAAAAATAATTTAATGGTAGGCCCAAAATGATTTTTCTTTTAATGTTCTAAAATTCTATCTATAAGGTTAGACATGGAAACCACTCTCAATGTTTTTTTCACACTTTCATATTTCGAATGAGCTCTTGTTTACCCAAATCATACATTGAAAAATCAAGTTATGATTTCCAAAAGACATGATTCAACAACCATTGATTTTTTTGATGTTGGATCTTTAGTTGTTGATTTACAAGTCCAATATTAATCCCATTGCATAGTGGTAATATACTTTAAAATATTTATAAATATAACTACCCCCATATTGCTCATGTATTAAGCATATAAAATCATAAAATTATGTGTAGTTTGTGGAGAGTGTAAACATTTTTCCTTTATCTACATATCCATCACCCACTCATCACCAAATCATCAATTTCCAATAAATGCCATAAAAATGTCACCCTAGGATATTTCCAACTCACTACCATAGGGAGATATGCCAAAGGAACTTTGGACAAAAATGATATGAGAACTAATAATAAAGTAACATGGAGGTGAGTAAATAAAGGTAAAATTAACTAAGTAATAAAGCGAGGGGAGGAACCGGTTGTGTGAAGTAACTATGAAGGTGTTAGTTGTGGGGGGAATTATAGAAATAGTATGGAAATATTGTTATGGAAAAAGAAATAATATGGAAAATAAATTAGAAATATAAAAACTAGTTGGAAATTGAAATGAACAATTATAGATGTAGTAAACAGGGAAAAAAAGGGAAAGTGAAAAATGAAAGGCTAACTATAGAGGTACAGATGTACTGAAATTTTTGAAATAATATAGGATAGATAAAAAATAATGGAAAATAAAAAAGAAAAATAAATATGGATAATGATGGATTGTAAATAGAAAGATAAAACAATAAATGGTAAATGTAAAAGCTAAATGTTAAAAGAATAAAAATTGAGAAGGAACATAATGGATAAATTTTGTAAGGGAGAATGAAATTTGGTAATATCTTAGGTGAATGACCTGTGTTTACATTGGTAAAGTGTTGGGTACATGTTAAACATAGAGCTATCAAATAAAAGGATGAACGTATCCAATATCGTTTTTTAGTAATCCTTTAATTTTCCAAAGCAAAAACCATCTGATTAACTTTCTATAAGGAAGCATCATAACTTGAACTACTTTTAAACCCTTAAAAATTTTGGGTCTTCATAACAATCATCTAGAATACTCAAAATGGAATGGAAATAAACATTTGGCTCAAACTGTAGGATAAGGACCCCCCTATGGGTTGTTGAGAACACTAGAATCAAGCTAACTACCTTGTACATTGAACTATGGAGTCATACCAAAACACCACCATCTTGATTCTAGCTCATGTTTATTAGGAAAATTTAATTGATATGAAGAAATTATACAAGGTCTACCTACCCTTACATACTTGGAGGGAGTGGTAACTCTCAATTATAAGTAGACTTACAAAGTGTCCATGTACTTAACCAAATTATATGTTTGTTCCCAACCATGTTTGAGAGTCTTTGTTTACTATAAATTTTCTAAAAGTAATCCTCCATCAAGAAACAACAATTATATCATGGTGGAAATGCAAAAACGAATTGATGCTAAAAATATATGGAGAGTTGGAGGGATGGTTCTTTCATTTTACCAATAATATTCTCCTAATATTACATCTCTTCATACATATATACATGGTTTTCAATTGCATTTAAGCCTTAGACTCTATGTCTTGATGATGGATCACTTTTTTGATTTGAAATGTCAACACTCATCTATGAACATTGTGGATAATTTGATTTCACAATTTACAAATACTAAGAATCTTATTGTCCTCGAAAATAAAAACATACCATCCATTCATATTATTGTACAATTCCCTTTGTTGTTGATGCTGAAGAGACCTATTTTTCATTAAACTCTACTTGATATGAGAAATAAAAATCAATTTTGTTGACCTTATGTGGGCATTCCTCTTGTAGCTTTGTACATGCTTGTTATGACCATTAAGAAACCATCGCAATATTTTCACGACAATAATATTGAATAAACTCTTCATGTGTATATAGTGGAAGTTAATTCAATCCATCTTTAAACTCATTGTCAATGTTACTTCAAGATTGAACATTTGAGAGATTACAATCCCCCTCCCATATGGCATGTGGATGATGGTATTATTCTTGAATTGAAACATTATGATTATCATCTTGAGGAACATAATCTAATGTACAAAAAAATTCACATATTTTATTAGATTTCTCTTTTAAATTTCCCTTTTTATTTCTTCAAATCATATTGAAAGTTTAAGGTATCACCACCAATTTCATGAATACTTCAATTACTTTATCTCATCGAATTAATTCTTTCCAATTGAAAATTTTCTCTTAATACAATAAACATATCAAATTCATAGATAAAATATTTTCATGACAACTCAATATGATGAAATTATTTTGAAACATTTCATGAGGAATCTCATGAAGGAATTTCATAACTCTTAAACTGAAGTGGTTAATTTTTTCTTTTTCATTCATACGGATTTCGACCATATTGAAGAAAATATAATAGGGATATTTCCTTGATAAATATTTCTCCAAAAATAAATCTTATAAAAGGTTGTGATTGTTCCAAGCAGTAAAGAATAAAACCATTCACATGCATTTCCTTTTATAGTTAGGAAAAACAATCTACAAACAATATTAGTTTTAGACACATTATAAATATCACAAGCACTATGAAACTTAACCAAATAATTTTTGGATCCTCCAAATTATCTCAAAAGAAAATGTGGAACTTGTCCATGGAAATATCTATTAAGGGATGAATCTTTCCTTGTAGATTGAGGGGACTTTTGTACATCAGTAGGCTTTCTTTGGGACCCGCTCCTTTTTCCATGACTTGAACAAATATTGATGTGATTCATTTGGGAAGGAATACTATCATCAAACATGGAAAAAATTATTCATTGAGGTCATCATATAGTTACTCATGTAATCTTGGGATATTTTTAGTTGGGTCATCAAGACATCTCTCTTCAAAATTGAAAGCCTCAATAATGCAGTTACTAGGGAACTCATTCTGCCAATTGTTGGATGCTTCTTGGTTTTCAAGAAATCACTATAACATATCTATACTTATAAATCCATAATATTTAAGCCTATATGATGTTATTTGAGTAAGGTTTTGAAGAAACACCATGATCTCCCACTATGTGACTAGAAATCTACGAATTCAATTTAAAAAAAAAAAATTGAACCATGAAGCTTCTAGTTTCTTGGATAATTTATTCAAAATGAATCACTTTCCCCAATATGGTCACCAAAAATGTTGATCTCTTTTCCTATTAATGACCATAGTCAACCTATTAGGGAATTATTAAAGTTCTCTATACATTTTTATAGAGGTGGTACTCCTCTTTTACACTCAAAATTTTCAATTAACTCAATAATGATAAATAAAGAATTTAGCACATTCACATTTGTGATTGGACTAGGTGGTAAATAATAAGAAATAAGTAAATCATAATTAAATGATTATATCACAACTGATCAATTCCATCATATTCATCCACTCACACATAATGAGGAAGAGGCATTTGAAGCAATATGCATATATATAAAAGAAAAGTGATGATCTAAGTATTTTAGAGAGGTTTCAATGACTTCATTCGTTCAATATTGTAAGATTCATAGGAGAAAATTCATGAGATATAATTCTTTATAAAATTCTATGAAATAAAAAAATATCACATAATTTCGAAATAGCTCACTATTAGAGTCAAAATCATTACAAATTGGAATTTAAGTTCAACTTGTGTATGTGACTAAAGAAATCCATTAAATTTTAGATACTTAAATAGGAATTGAATGCATTTTTCCCTAAGGGAATGGGAGGGGACTCCTATGGACCAAATAGATAGTATAATAACCTAGAAGAAAGAAAATAATTATAGGCAAGGATCGACTTTACAACTAAACTACACAATTCATCAAGTTGTTGACCTGAGATTGGGATGAAAAAGGGGAAATTGGTTCTAGTAAAATACAATACACTCACAAAATTGTAGAACAATGATTGATGGAATACATCCTCGCCATCGTAATATGCTTCACATATTTTTTATAATATTCCATTCCATTCATCTTCTTGGAAATTCTTTATGGTCTAGTTTATTTTTTCCTTTTTATGCTAACTAAATTAAATTCTAAACTTAGATATTTGTCCTATAAATTGGGTCCCATTTCAGATATTCTAGATTTCCTCTTTGCTATATCATTTTAAAAAGTAATTTAATGATAGGTCCCAAATGGTCACAACCATTCTTCTGTTTTTTTGAAATGATATATATACTTAGCCATGGAAATAACTCTCAATCCGTTCTTTTTTCCAACAAGCTTGCATATGCCCAAATCAAAAATGAAAAACTCAAGTTACGATCTCTAAAGTATAGTGACACAACAACTATTGACTTTGTTGAAGGTGAATCTTAGTCATTAATTTATAAGACCATATTTTAGTCCCACATGCATAGTGGTAATATATTTCAAAATAATTATAAAGATAACCAACCCTCATATTGTTCATGTATTAAGCACGGAGAGTCATAGAATTATGTGCAGTTTGTGGAGAGTTTAAACTTTGGTCCTTTGTCTACCAACTTGTCACCCAATCATTATTGTCTAATCAATGCCATACAAATGTCTCCTTGGGATAAGTCCAATGAGATGACATGTCATAGAGAGATATGCTAAAGGAACTTAGGATGAAAATGGTACGAGAAAAAATAACAAAATAATGCAGAGCTTAGATGTGGGAATTTGGAAATTTCTCAAAGTGTGAAGAAGTAAAAGTATTTAAAGGTAAAATTAATGTTTTGGAGAAAACATATAAAGGATGCTAAAAATAATAATAGGGGGGTAGATAAAAGATAATGGAAAATGGATAATGGTTGATGGTAAAGGGAAAAGGTCGAGTAATAAATGGTAAATGTAAAGGGTAAATGCATAAAATTGAGAAGTGTAACATAGTCAACCCTCTTAATGCTTAATTGAGGTTGCAGGATACCTAGTGTCAACCTATAAGGATACTTTATGGAGATGGGTAATATCAATATTATTCTTCCTTAAGTTACCTTAAAACTTATTTTTGAGGCCACCATCATTTTCTTCTCATCAAGAGATGTCCAATGATATAAATTTTATCCAATTCCAAGTTATATACACAAAGTTAGGCTCATCCAAAGATCTCTCCCCCCAAGTACCATGTTAGTATTCATACAATATCAACACATGGAAGAAACATGGTAGTATATGTCCACATGTCCACATCACAATGGGCCATGTCCATAGTCAACCCACTTCATCCTACCTAGTACACATAGGAATAATATTGGATTCATGACATCAGGAAGAATGATCGATGGAAAATATTTGAATCCCTAGTATTCGATCTCTTAATAATCTGACAACATGAGGACCAATCATTTGACATCAAAAGGGTGGATCTCTCAACACCTTGATATATTATGATCTACCATCCATGTCACCTCCAAACATTGGATTTTACCCGGCCTCCTCCTACTATGCACTCTAACCCATGTTATGTCATATCTTCTTGCCACATCATCCAAAAAATGCTTCATGCCACATCACCATGGCAATCTCAAAATGCCACAACATTATATCATTCGCATACTACATCACCATTATACCACACCAAGAGATTCCCTATTTGTTTCCATGTATACATCTTTGTAGATCTATTAATATCAATATCATGCCCTGATAATTGGTGATTTGACCTCATGATACCTGACATCTTAACACACGATAATTGATACCTTGCTAATCCAAAAGTCGATAGTGAGGGTCCTAATAGAAAATATTCACTGAAGGGAATATTTTTTTTAATCAATAAATGTATTGGGCTCATGAGTATTGAGGATTTTCACCAACCTTTGTTTGGAGTATTTTCTGATGAGCCCCAAAAATGGATAATTATATGGGCTCATTCAGCCTCCTAATTCGACTTAATCCACCATTCTCATTAGTTTATTGCATGCTTTTTATTATATTTATGCTAATAGAGTGAATTGGGTTAGTCATTATGCCAACACGTCTAATGGTTGCTTTGTGCAGTGTTTTGGTCAATTTTGAGACAAAATCAAAGGCTTAAATGAGCACTTGGCAGCCAAATTCGTGCAGAGGATTTGTAGGAAGGTGTCCCCTTCATTTATGAGCCCTTACCTCTAATTCTCCACCAACATCTCAGACTTCAAGGGCCACCAAATCGATTATCACAAGGGCAACCGAGAAAGGGCTAGCAAAGTTGCTATTAACTGCAAGTTTTAGCAGCCGAGTCCCTAAAGTTTAGGAGGACTGTTGGGGTCCTCAATTTGTATAAATAAGAGGGCTTAGGGCCTCATTTGGGTTAGCCAGTAGTTAGCTAGTTGGCAGTTCGATTTTAGTCATTTTTTAGTCATTCTTTAGGCAGTAGGTTAGCTCTGTATTTCAGCACATTTTTAAGCTTTTTCTTGTAGATAGTTTTTGATGTAACTATTATTTCTTGAGCAATAAAGATGAATCGAGATTTGCAATAGCTCTGATTTTTCTTAGGAGGTTGTAGCTCTTGGGGTTGGGCCCAACCTAAGTGCCCAGTGCCTCCCTTGTTTACCTTTATGTGTTTTTGCTGCATTCTTAGAATAAAATCTGCTATTTAGATTTAAATCTTGTTTTGTTATTTAGGTTTCTTTTGATGATTAAAAAGGCTTTTCATGTTCATATTGATTTGATAGGTTAATAACAGAGAAGATATTCAGAAAAAGGCTATCAAGCACCTTTGATCTCACCTCTCCCTCAGTGGGACCATGAGCTGGGACCAAGGTGTCCTTGCTGCCATCAAAAACACTGTCTTTGCTTCATCATGCAATTATTAATGTTATATTATCATTTGCAGAAGTTGATACCAGTTGTGATTACATGCTAAGATCCATTCTTGTTCAGTTTCCATAGTTGATTTACATGATTTGCTGCCAATAAACTGTTGTGCATCATGCTTATGGTTTCTAGGTCAAATTAGGTTAAAGTAGTTAGATCTTTGGTTTGCATAGCCTTTGTTGAACAGTTTTGGGAAATAACGTGTAGAGTACCTGTGATACCTTCTCATATATCCTTACCCCATCCATGCAACCTGCTTTGTCCTCTAACTCAAATTCTTGCCTCTCATTTGCCACGTTTTCTTACTTTTCCCTAGTTTCTACATTCTTGTGCATCATTGCTCCCTCCATCCTTGAACAAAAATCCAATCGCTCCTTAGCCTCATTCACTAGGTCCTAGACCCCTTAACATCCTTATCCAACCTCCATTTCCACTTTCCCACCATTTTTCCTCCATCAACCCTCCAAAATCTTCTTTTCGGAACATCTTGTAGAAATTACAGAACATCTTGTAGAACCCCTGCAGACTTCCTGTAGAAGCTCACGGAAGCAGTTTCTTGATATCTGATCATTTTGAAACTCTCTGGAGGGGTGTTAGGGACCCCTTAGGCCATCTTCTAACCTTCCCAACCTCCTGCAAGCATTTCCTTTCGCCAATCCACCTCTGCACAGTCAAAAACAGTTAAAGCACATGCACAATAATTCAGCCAACTTACTCAAACATACAAAAAGATGTTTCTTTTCAGATTTCACTTCAGAAGTAGCTTAGTCACATGCATTTTACCTTTCTAAGATTCAATGGAATTCCTTTCTGTAGCTTTCATCATTTTTCTTGCATCAGTAGGGTTAGTCGGTAACACTAGGGTTTGCATTTCCTTTCTGCTTTTTGGTTTCTTTCTGCAAGTCGATTAGCCTCATTTGAGTTAGCTTTCATCCATCAGTTAAAAGATTCTTCTAAGAGCTCATAGAAGTTGGCTTAAGCTCCTAGCAGACTTATGCCAGCTGATCAAGTAACAGTTGCGACAAGAGCTAGTACTTGTGCATATAGCACCGTCGCTTCCAAGTTTGTTACAAACTACCGGGTTGATAAAATTAAAGAAGGGAGTCCCGGGAGTTGTAGCATTATTGCTACAATAATGGGGCCCACCATTTTCCAACAACAAAAACTCAATATCTCTGATCCTAGAAAGCCAATATTCTTATAGCCATGGGTGTTTAAGGAAGTTCATTTTTACTCAATATTCATGTTAGGATATGTTAGTTTCAGGTGTTTGTACAACATTTTTCACGTCATAACATATTTATATCGGATAGCCTTGCCACTTGATAATCAATATTAATGATTAGATATGAATCATTATCCGACATATATTTGGTATATATTGTTGTTGGAGGTAGAATCTTACTAGTTGATATCTCAGTCTTCAATGTCCTGATAGTTGAAAGATGAATAGCCAAATATTTGACTCTTGATCTCTCATCCTTTTGAAATTAATCCCCTATTGTAACTAGCTCTCAATCATAACTCTCCACCAGCCCATGTGACCAGGGATTGGGGTAAAGACTCCAATCCTAAGTTTCCAACACTATTGAAACTAGAATATCAATTCCTAAAATTATAAATGGCTTGATAAAGCTTCTCATGCTTGTTCCAAGCTCTAGAACAGACTCTGGATTGAGAAATCACTTGCTCAAAAGATTCCCAAGTGCCCAAATATCCTCTTCGGCCTTAAACATCCAATATTTTCTTTGGGATACAAACTTAAATAGAAAACCAAAATTTTGGCTTATCACTTGAGGAAATAGGTTCCACAATACCTCCTAACAATAGATCCATAAACCATTCCTTTGAAACATCACAAATTGGACCTTAAAATCCCTTTCCAAGGTCTCTGATCAAGGAAACCTATAAGTCTTCTCATTCATGTCATCTTACTTTTTATATCCTATATAGTCCTAAAACAATAATGCTAACCAAGCCAAAAATCCATTAATCCTATTCATATGGAAGCACATCATATGTGGATATTAAGATTAACGAAATATAATTCACACTACATAGCCATTAGATCCAAATTTATGATTTCATATCATGAACAAGCATCACATAGGAAATATATCCGTTCAACAAGAAAATTGATAGATGCACATAGTTTATCAACATCATTTCTATCTCATTGAACACGATTGATATTACATATTTGAAGTATATAAGGTTACTTATTTGATCAATATGATTAATTGCCTACAACTATTGAGTAGTCAGCAACATCCAGCCCCACAATAGGATCAACTACATTGTGGTATTTCATGTAGCTAGCTACCCTCAAGTTAGACCAAGAAGCCATGAGGAAAGTTCTCATTCAACAATATAGCACAAAGTCATGAAGGCCATTCTCCTTCATCAAATCAAGCTCATCAAATTAGGTGGAATAACATCACAAATATATTATTATGTCATGCATATGGTTTTATATCCACATGATCCTCCTTTATGTCTCGCTATCCTACTCTCTCACCCACATGAGTGCTTTCACCAGTGATGGTATTTTTTTATCTTTGCACTTCTCTTCTCACCTTCCTTCATGGGTTTCTTCCTTAATTATTTCCTTATTAGGTCTTCTCATCATGGTCATATGAAAATAGTCTAGTTAGAATGCAAATTATTTGAGTACTACAATGCCCATACCTTGATGAGATAGTTGGGGTATAACGCCACTACTTCCACAAATGTCAGTGTTACTACCACACCTTCCCATAAGATATTTTCTCTGGAAAAGTTAACAATCTTGATCCTATGATTATTGGCTCAGCCAAATAATTTATTGGTAAATATTACTTCCCTAAATCCCATTTTTCTAGTTTCCCTCCTCCTCATGGATTCTCAGCATATGTAACAAGGCTTCACCTCTTCATCAATTTCTATTAGAATATAATTACAATTTTTTGGGCATTTTAATCTGTTTACATTTACCTTCCCATACAAGCATCATTAACATAATTAAATACAACTACAATAAAAGTGGGGCATTAAATGTTGTTGTGTTACAATCCCATCCCCCTTAAAATAACATCATTGGTTTTCACACCATTTTAGATGTCATTCTTAGTAGAATTTACCATTCTTCTCTCTTTTACCAAAACATTGTTCCTCAATGCTTCCTTTTCTATGCCAATGGCATGGTCCTCTTTATCTATTCTTCCTTATCATTATGTCAACATTATCTAGCCACCTCCATAGCTTTGGAATTCCTAAAATATTACTCACAGAAAACATATAATTCAAGGAAATAATTCTATATATAGAGGTCATACATGAGGAAATTATAGCTAGAAACCTAGAATAATCGAACATTGTTCTAGCTCCTCATTTCAAACATACATAGTTAACCAACATAGCAAAAATAATGAAACACTAGAAAGTAATTTCATTTCATTACCATAAAAGTAGATACACTCTTTTGGTTCTCTTAATTTTGTTACAAACTAAAGAAAGGAGAGTCACTTTCCTTCACATATAAGAATCAATATTCTACCCTTCAATTACTGGTTTGACACAACTAACTATGGACACTATGGGCTTGAATAGCACAAAAAAAATCCCTTTAGTGTTCTATCAGTCCTTTGGTTCTTCTTTATTTTTTATCATGTTATGTGGCTCAAAATAACAAACTACATATAAAATAAAGGGATGTCTTAACCATTCTAACAATCCCTTGGTTATTTTGTTTTTCCTTTCCTTGCCTTACATGCATGAACAAAACAAACTACATAGAAAAAGCATGGAGCTCTTCAGTATTCTAGCAATACCTCAGTGCTTCTCCTTTGCTTTTTAGTGTCTTATGTGCCTTTCCAAACATTTCTATGGCGACTCAATGAGTTCATAGTCATCCCTTTTCAAAGCCACATTTGCAGCGTTACGTGAAGTTCAATTTCATTCCCATGGGTTTCTTATAGTTCCTTTTCATACATTTCCCTTTTATTCCTTTGCTACACACTTCACTATACCAAATACATACAATTACCATGAGCTGGTAGCATAAAAAAATTCAATAAGAAATATTTTCAACTTTCGTCATACGGAATCTATATTCTTAACTGTTCTATCAAGGGACCAAGGTTTTTCATCATAAGGTTCCCCATTTCTCAACACATTTTCTCTCACTATATTAGGTGTCAATATTCCTTTTGGTATTACATGTTTTCCATATCCAAGACCAATTAACATGCAATAAATTCTAAGTGTGTAGAGATAGTCATTAGTATTCAAACATAAAAAAGTCTTACTCGAACAATATATGAACTTATTCCTTTTATTTTTATCGGCATCCTTGATTTTGCATATCAACATCGTTTTCATGTTCTTTATTTTTACCACTACTTCACCCAATGGTATTTACTCCGCAACCTTGTTAGTTCTAGACTTATAATGTGACATCTAATACTATATCATAAAACCAACACCACACATGTGTTACAACCATTTTCATATACAACGATTATTATTTCTATAAGATATCTTAATTTCCCCAATGTTACTTACATTTCAACAAATGAACTTGCAAATAAATATTTATCTATATAGTTATCCTTAACTTCATCAAGATTTCACAAGTAACAAATTATTTTCACATTTTTCTTTAAACACACCCATACACACTCTTGATCCTATTGAGTGTGTGACAAAAGTTTTTATAGCAATTTTATTTGAGTCTCCTCCTTGCAGTCACTCACCTAGGTTCAAACAATTCCATCCTTTGTCACACCATCCTTTAGGAAATCTACTCGATCAAGGCTTTCCTAAATGGGAAGATCAAAGAGACTATTAGATCCAAGGCATCTGATTGTCTTTCTCTAACATGATTCAAATGTCATTTCTCCTAGAGATGAAAGAATGCCATAGGGTTCCAATATCCCTTTACTGGCATTATTCTTGGGATTAATGCTTCATAGACTTTATATGTTCTTCTTAGTTGATTCATCTCTCATATGTATCACATGCATACAATTCCTATGAGATTAATAAAAAAAAAAACAATTCAAAATATCTCCTTCCACACTTGCTTCATACAAAAGCCAAGTCTCACAAACATGATATTTTTCCCACAAACTTGATTTTCATGCAAGCGGTAATATTTGTATCCTTCATCAAAGGCATACACTCTATTACATACCCAAGGCACTCTACTTGCAATATCCATTCCAACTCAATTACATACTATTATTTTCTCACATATAAAGTCCTTTCAATATATTATTTTATAGCAGCCACTAAATCAGCCTTCAAGGCCATTCATAGTCAATCATTAAATCAATTTACTTTTGTTATATACAAATCAAATAAGAACAACATTGCACTACATAATCATTGAATATCATCAGACTCATCTCAAGGAGACATTCATTTGGAAATCAAAATTTCCTTGTCAACAAAATCAAATGAGCTAAAGGATGAGAATTTTATATTCACTCTCTCCCCTAAGATATATATTTAAAAATTTATTAGTAAATTAATTTCCAACTTTATTTTATGTGCAAGTGAGGGATTCACTCCACTCAGTTTAGCACTTAACAATTCTTTAAAAAATAGTAGCAATCATTGCTTTCATTGCACTGTCATATTACCAATTTTCCTATACAAGCAGGCATGCATTCAAAGCATAACACACACACACTACTAAAATTTAATAAATCATTATCGTATCAATTGTAACCTTGCCACTATCATATTCCATCGAGTAGTTTATGAAATAAATGCATTTACATATCAAAGTAGTTAAAATTCAAATTCACATGCCTTAATAGCATTTTAAAAATAATTCAATCCATGCACTCCCTTACTGCATCATCCACCACAAATTATCTTCAACCTGTGAGGGTATTTCTCATTGATCTAACTCTTGTCCATTAGGACAACTCGCATATATTTGTAGGATTATACTAAATCTATGTTCTGTAAACACTTTACCTTAGCCATACCCCTCTTGGGTATTCAATATATTCACTCAACGGAAAATGTGTTACAAAAATACAAACTCAACATGAAGGAATTCTTACCCAACTCCTCCAACGTACCAATTCTTTTAGTATGGCTGATTTCCACAATTACATGACTATCACCACTATGCATATTCAATACATGGTTTTTCAAGGAGTCCATTTGGAGCCTTATTTAGCCTTCTTTGGCATGCATTTTATTTCCATTATGATCAAGTTTATTATACGAATCAAGCACTTCCTTGCCTCATATCCCACATCAATTAACTGGTATTTAATATAATGGTTCTAATAACAATTTTCACACTTTCCCGATTCAAAATTTAATTCACATATCAGATGCTAGTCAATTCGATTAAAATAAAACATGTGCCACATCATTTTCTAGTTCGATAAGCAATTCATTTTACTCATTTTCAATATCTTTTAGGCATTAGCAATCAATTAAGCATTCTTAGGCTTATATATTTTCTTCATTTTACTCCTTCATCCCTAATAAAAAGTTAGTAAGGAAGAGAGTCAAGGGTTTTCCCTTTCTAATTCCTTTGCATAGCTTGAAATTCATACAATATTTTCTCCATTTCCTTAAGCAATTACTATCAATTGGGATTTCCATTTTCTCCTAGGCCTAGCCCATCCTTGTACATAGAACAAAAAATTCACGAGACCAAATTAATATCCCATCATCTTTGTCTGGTTTAATCATATTTTAACTAGGATATGAAATATAACATAATGGAGTGTAAATACTTAGTTGTTTTTTTCATCATTCATAACTATATTACCTCAATCAGAATTATCTGGTAACCCATTCATTTTAACTACATCAGCATGCAATGATTCCTAGTTCCAACTTCTTGCCTATTTATTTCATGTGCATATTCATAAAAAATAATAAACATTTTAGATTCAACCATGCATTCAAACAAGGCCCTTGAATCAAGAACACTAACATTATTGTGCACTACTTGCACCTTTTCGCATAATTCATGTACATCTATGAAATGTAATAACAATTTTTCTTATGAGAAATTTTAACCATTCAAATGACATGTCTCATAGGCATAAGAATAACATGTTGTTTTATTTCATATTGTAGCAAACAATAGGGAATCATTTATTCCAAGAAGCATGAAATTTTCAACTGACCATTAACATCACCCAGAGCATAGCTAGTGCTAACTCTTGATTTACTTCCCATCCATGCTCATATCATCAGAAATGTTAAAATTTTACTAAGGGAATTATTATTTAATTCCCTCTCAATACTATAATCATACCCAAAACCATTCCTTCACAATTGCTAGTAGTTATATAGGGCTACCTAATCAGTTGATTTCTCTAGGAGCATTATTGCAACCTCTTTAGAAACCTATCTCTCAAAACTTTACTATAGATAGCCTGATCTCCACAAAACTATACATACCATCCCTGTTATATTTTCTATCCATACGATCAGTCTACTCCTAGTTACACATTCATCATTAATCATGGGTAGTCATCATAATCATGCTATCATGAGTCTTCATCCGTGTTATATGTATGCTAATTCATTTATTTATGCATTCAACCTTCCTATATGCACCTATAATATCATTGTCTTGATGTCCATTAGTGCCTAAGAATTCTTGGCTATTCAATATTTTGCAATTCAAAATTCATGTGCTCTTTATTTATTATATTATAACAATCCTTTCAAAATTGAGGTAAAAATTCAAAAGAGCAAGAGATAAGTTGAGATAGTCCCCCCTTCATAATTATGGTTATATCACTTGGCCCTATGCTTCTACAATTATGATTCAATTAAGTATTTCAAGGAGATAGAGTCAACATCCGAATTGTATCCTTCACAACTTTAGCAATCAACAATCTAGTGAATTTCATCATTTACTACATTTTCGATAGTCCAATTGCAATTTCTTAATAATGATCTGTTACAAATGTCATGAAACCAAGCAAAATGGTCCTCTAACCAAGATTAGTTCTAGGAAATACCATTTCTACCAAACATAAACAATAAGATTTATATATTACTTCAAGCTCATTTATATTATGTATCTCTATCCATCTAGGCCTAGTGCTTGAACCACAAGTTTAATTCCAATCATATCAAAGCTCCAAGTTTATCTCTAATGATTTTATTTCTCATGAACCCATGCAAAATAAGTGTTGAAACTTAGCTCAGATACCAGTCTATAATGTACCCATCCCATTAATGTATGATAAAGTATGTGTGGTATCCAATATCATCCTCCAAGGTGACTTTATGCATATGGGGATCATCAAAATTAATCTTCATTAAACCCCCTTAAAACCTATTTCTATGACCACCATAACCTTATTCTCATCAAGAGATTTCCAATGATACAAATTTCATCCAAATCCAAGGGCTATAGACAAAATTTGGCTCATTCAAATATTTTCCCCCCAACTACCATATTAGCATCCATATAGTACCATGTGGAAGTCTTTGTCTAGATACCCCCATCATAGGAACAATTCCACAAATAATTCACATGTTCTTACCTAGTTCACATTTAAGTAGAATTGAGTTCCATTGGTATTGAGATGAAATCCTAATGGTCAACATCTAGATACATGATACCCGATCTCTTATTCATTTAATAGCATGAGGTTTGATCCTCTAACGTCCCAATATCCAATCTCCTATCATCCTGATATTTGATCATCTACCATCCACATCACCTCTAACCATTGGCTGCCACCTGAGCTCCTCTTGTTGCACACTTTGATTGACATCATGTCACATATTCTCACCACATTGACATGCTAAATTAGTGCCACATCAACATGCCATGTCTGTCCAAAGACATTTCATTCCATGACATCATATTGTCGACATTCCATGTCATCATTGTACTATTCTGATACCTTCCTTGTTGTTTGCCACATATATGCCTTATTGGGTCTATCAATATCTGGAGGGAACCCCAATAACTAGTGATCTAAATTCTCAGTACCTAACCTCTTAACACTCGATATCCAATTCCACCCTACTCTTAAAGATGATAGTAAGTGTCCTAATAGTTGATATTGACTTATGGGAATATATATATGTTAATTGACAAATGTGTCAAGTCCAACAGTATCAAGGTTTTACATTGGCTATTGTTTAGATCGTTTCTCAATTGTTGATACCTAATATGCCAACATTCCAACCTCCTATCCCCGAAAGGTAATAAGTTGATAACCATATTGGTTTGATAATAAATTCCCTATTAAAAAATGGTTACATTAGGATTTGTTAGTATCAACCATTTGCATGACATTGTGCACATCATGATCTGTCAATTTTCAATTACCCCAACACTTGATAATAGCTTTCAACTATGATGGGCATTGGATAATCCAATGCTCCCCATGTTTTTTTCTACATGTGCTTAATCACCTCTTGAGGATCTATTAACTCCATAAATGTATTCATTTACTAACATCTATAGGTTTTGGTGTAATAACAATAGTGATTCCAACAAATAGTGTTATATCCAAAGGTATTAAGTTCAAAACGCACCTGGATCACATTGGGGGAGATATTGTTGGGAATTAGATAATCCAAATCTCTATGTGTGTTTCACGACATGTGCTAAAATGGCTCTCAGGTATCTGTTAACTCTCGTAATGTTTCTATTTACTAGAACTTGTGGGTTTTTGTGTAATGTAAATCATGATTCCAAAACAATGGCAGATATGAATCATGTTAGTTGATAGATATTTAGGATTTTCCGATATTGGGGGTAAAAACACACTAATTGATATCTTGTTCTTCAAAGGAATGATAACCTAATATCCAACTTCTGATATCTTGTCTTCTCAGAATTAAGCCCCTCTTGTGACTAGTTCCTAGTCACAGTTGACCACTAACCCATGTTACTAGGGGTTGGGGCTAAGCTGCCAATTCCAAATTTAACAACGCTGCCAAAACTAGGATATCAATTCCTGAAATTCTGAAGTGCTTGATAGAGATTCCTAGGCCTATTCTAAGGTCTTTAATGGACCATTTATAGAAAAATCAATTTCTCAGAAGACTCCTAAGGGCTCTAATATCCTCCTCATCCTATTCATAAATCCAACCTCTTATTTGAGATACAAAGTTCAATATAAAACCAACATTTTGGATTATCACTTGAGGAAATAGGTTCTCTAAATATCCTTAACAATATATCCACAACCCATTCCTATGAAACATCACAAACATATCCTTAAACGGCCTTTTCAAGTCTCCAACCAAGGACACCTCTAAGTACTCTCATCCATGGAATCCTATGTAGTTCTAACTAATAACACTAACCAAGACCAAAAGCCATCTTTTTTGTTCTTATGAAAGCATGTCATAGGATAAAATTAAGATTAATGGAAGATAATGAACACTACACAACCACTATAGATAAAGTTACCATCTCATATCATAAACAATCATCACATAGGACATAATATCCATTCAAGTAGGAAAGCTCATATATACACATTGTTTATCAATAACATTTCTATCTCACTATAAAATATTTAGATTACAAATTTGAATACCACAAGGGTATTTATTTGATCAACAACATTGTCTACCTACAACTGATGAACGGTGAGCCACATTCCAACCCACCATAGGATCACCTACACGATAGTCTTTCTTGGAGTTGGCCACCCTCAAGATAGACCAAGAATACATAAGGGAAGTTTTCACTGAACAATATAACATGGATTCATGAAGGCCATTATCCTTCATCAAATCAAGCTCATCAAACCAGGAATACCAACATCATGTACAAATTGTTTTGTCACACATAGGGTTTTATGTCCACATGAGCCTCCTCCCTGTCTCTCTTCACTGGTCTCTCACTCCCACAAGTTCTTTCACTAGTGTCATCCTATTTTCTCTTTGTGCCTCTTCTTTCAACTTTCTTCATGGGTTTGCTACTTTATGGTTTCCTTGTCAGGTCTTCCCATCATGGTCAAATCAAAAGCTTCTACTTATACTACAGAAGTATTTGAGTAGAACTATGCCCATACCCTATATGAGATAGTTGGGGTACATCTCCACTACTTCCATAAATGTAGGAGTTAGTACCATATGTTCCCATTAGATATTTCTTAGGTAAAGTTAACAATCTCGATCCTTTGAGTATTATTTCATCCAAGTAATTTAATCACAAGGAGTAATTCCCTAAATCCCTCTTTGTTAACTTCCCCCATCCTCATCACTTGAAACTTATCATGGTTTATATCAATGCTTCATCTCATCATTGTTATTAGAATATAATTACAATTGTTCCATTGTTTTAACCCATTTACATTTACTTTCCTATACATGCATCATTAAAATAATTAAATACAATTACAATATGAGCGGGGAATTAAAGGTTGGGTGTTGCAAGAATGGATATAATGGATAAATTTAGGAAGGAAAAATGAAAATTTTAAAAATATTAGGTGAATTACCTTTGTTATAGATTCCATTGGGTGCAATTGAGACATATGATTATCAAATGAAAGGATGAACACATCCAATAACCTTTAATTTTCTAAAGGAGAAACAACCTTATTATCCTTTTGTAAGAAAGAGACACCATCTTGATTTGATTTTAAAATATTAAATATTCTGGGTCTTCATAAGGGTCATCTAACACATTCAAAATAGAAAAAAAAGATCTTGAATTTGACCTAATGACTAAAGATTTATATATTGGAGATGACTAGTTGTTAAAGTGGAAAAGTGGATCAATTTATGGTGCAATAGGTTGTTATATCAATGAGGAAGACTATTGCTTGTTAATGATATGTTTATCAATAAGAACCAAAAATAGTATTTTTCAAATGAAAATAATGAGGGGTTGGAATAAGAAATGACTTATCTAGCAAAGAACCAAAATAGCTCTGAGTTTGTCCCTATCACTATGATATAAATCCAGACATAAGAGAGCTTTTTGGTGCTCTAATAAAGTGCTAATATGGATAGAATTACTTATGCATATGCTTCCTCTTTTCTCTTCCAAACTATGTATCTCATTGACCATCTACAATATTTCGGTAAATGACTATATGAATGGCATAGTTTTTAGAAAAAATGCATAGCTTAGTAAATCAAGATTTTTCAATATGTAGTGTTACCAAATTGGATAAAAAATAAATCTACCAATCCACTATAGATTTTAAGGCCTATTAAGTTTCATGTCATTCCCATACGTTCGTAAGATTGAAAATAAGTGTCTTCTTCATAATAAAAACCAAGATCATTTACAATTTCTTTATATATACCTACATAACAAAGGATGAGGGGGAGCCTGGGAAGGTAGATCCACATGGTAGTAACCTACATAAACATAGAGCCAACATGAAAATTAATTGACTAGTTTTTGGAAATAAGGCTTGGTAGCCCCAATTCCAAGTTGTTAACAAGACCTTTCTTGCATTGTATCTTGAGCACATATGCAAGCCTTCCATCCTAACAAGCAAGAAAATATTTCCTTCATCCATTTGCACAAATAATACCCATACATTTTCTTACTAGAAAAATGTCCAACTAGCATCACATTCTCCATCTCTGAGTGTTATGAAAAGTCAACAAATAAATTATTAATTATCTTATTTTTCTCTAGGAATAATTAATTAATCACTAATTAATTATTATTCCTTGTCAAATTTGACTAAATCCCTCATGAATAATTAAATAAATCATTATTTGTTTATTATTCCTTAGCCAATTTCTTGAGATGATAAATAAATCATTTATTTGTTTATTATTTCTAAATAAAAGTCTAAATACTTTTTCCCTCCTGACCAAATATAATAAAATATTCCAAATGGTTATTCCAAGAATGGGGTTAATAATATTTTATTATTGTTCATTATTCGAGGATAACTCAATATTTTGCTATAAATAGAAGGGTTTTCCATTCATTATTCACTTTTGATTATTTTCATTGCTGCACTTACTATTGTAACCCTGATTATTTTCATTGTCGCACAACATCTTTCTTTCATTTGAGTTCCCATTGAGCTCAAAATGTTTATTTGCTAGGTTTACACATTATAGAGGAGAGAGACTCTACACAAACTGAAGACGTTTGAGGATCGCCAAGAACCCATCCCATAGAGGGGGACTGGTAACATTTATTTGTTCCCTTCACAGGTGTTATGATAAAATCTACTCTTTATATATATCTGGTTTCCATTGGATAATTGGAGTTATTATTGTTTTTTTTTGTTGTTTAACTATGATTGTGGCATAGATCATGAATTTGGCAAGTTTTCTTTCTATCATTTGTTGCAGATCTACAATGTTTAGTAACCATTATATTGTTGATATTATTTGTCATCCACAATATTAAGTGGGTTCTTTTCGTACATCTTTGAGAAAAAAACACTACAGCATTGAGATTTCATTTAGCTGCATTCCATCACCTAGAACCAAGTTTAACTCCCTTTACGCTTTACACATTTTCAACTAGATCTCCATATTTTGTATTAGAAAAGTGGTGAGAGGGTGTGGGTTTTCCCACACATCCATTCATGAGTTTAACTATAATAAATTATCGAATAAAACCTTGTCAAACTATAGCTTGTGAATAGAGTACTAGGGATGGAATAGGAAAATATCTGAATTGAGAAGTGGAGGGTGTACCAAAATCATGATAATGAGGAGAGGTGTGAGGGAAAACATATGATGAGGACTTAATTGGGGGATGAATCCCTTGTGAAGGAAGAATGATGAGAGAAGTGGGAGGGCTTGCTAGGTCATGGAGTGTAGAAGGGATTATTGTGCCAAAAGAGTTTGGAGCACTTAATGTCACCATAGAGGAGTCAGACCCTACCATTGTACCTTAATCCTGATCCCTAAGATTGTAGATTGTTTTTCCAGTGGGGACAAGGAATCCTTAGTGAGGGGTTCCATAGGAGAATAATGAAAATTTCTCTACAATTTTAACAATACCTAAATTTTCTACATTCCTAAGGATTGTCAAATTAATTTACCAAATTTTCCATTATGATGGAAAAGGCTGAGATTGTGCCCACTATCTAGAGTGAGATAGTTGTACTCTAGTTGTATGATAAAATAAAGTATTTCATGAGCTAATGTCCATATCTTGGGGAAAGAAAAGGAACCCTACCCATAGAACCTTTAAAAAAATCACACAGACACACACATAATTGATATAAAGATATTTTACTTAATGTGAACATTGAAATATGTTTTATGGCCAACATTGAATATTTATTTTGATATTAATACACTTTTTTAAATTCCATGTGTTAACTCCATGTTGAGCATGGAGAAAATTACACATCTCCCCCATACAGGGTTGTAGAAAATGCATTCTAGTGTAATCATGAGTCTAACATTAACAACTCAAGCATGTAGACAAGGAAAGCATTGTTTTCCCTCAAGGGATTAGTGAAATTGAAAATATTGGTTTTGCAGATATATTGCGAGAAAGAAGGAAAGATAAACACTAAGGTGTATGCAATCCCCTGTCACAATATAGGCTCCACTTACTTCAACAACCAAAGTCAACAATTTCAACAACCGAAGTTATGAAATTGCATGATAACATATCTTTGATAAGATTAAAAAAATAAGTTAAGAAAATCATAGATAATATTAGAATTGTATTGTTAGAGTTTCACATACATCACATATTTAACTCAAGCCATAACTTAACAAATCATAAAAGTAGTTTATACCATAAGAGATATCGCCATACCCTAATCATCAAGACATGATAAAAGATATGTGATATGTAAACTTTTATGCATATTTAAATGGAATAGTTTGTCACAACAAATCATATAATATTTTGCAAACTTTTAGTATGTAATGTTTTATTTTAGATGTGGATTTAAAAATTACTAGCTTAACACAAAAATTATTTTGATAAAGTTGAGGTTGAAATGAAAGAGGAAGGAAATAACACACCATCCTTACAATGAACATATGATGTAACTTGGGAAACATAGTATGGGAAAAAATCAAGTAGAAGGTGAGACTTATGCTTTGTACTTCTCTTCTCAATTATGAAATGAAAATACAAAGAAAGGGGCACTCACTATGGAGATTCCATGGGAACTATGGCCCATATGGCCACTATATTATCTTCTACTTCCTCTATTCCACTTCTATATCCCACTCTCAATATTGCACTTTCTTATGGAAAAATACTCAAAATAATAAGAATGGAACACTTCCTTTCCTAGCAACCCAATTTTTAACATAGCTTAATAGCTATTCATGGTTGCGGTTAGGGATTTTGCATGACTCAACCCAAAATTAAATTCAAGTTTTTGGACCATCCAATATATTCTTGAAAGTACACACATTAATAGTTCCACATGTATGATTAATGGAATAATATGTGTTATTCCCTCTATAACATGGTGATCAACATGATAAGTTAACTTACAAGAGGCATACCTCCAGATATGAAATTTTATTAAGGTGAACTTCCCACTATTGGAAAGCACTCAAGGTCTAGAAAAGTAAAAATATGATAATGGCTATGTTCATAAATTTTTTACCCCAAAAGAAAATGTTCAAGGCCTAAAATTGGCTCTAGAAAGTTCTAGATCGCAAATATAAAAAGTAGGACCTGCCCTTGAAATGGTCTCTACAAGTCAACAACTCTAATTGTTCTTCCTAGAAAGTACCAAAATAGATGAAACATTATATGATGGTCCATTTTACATCATACCCCCCATCTCTTTTTTCCTCATCCCATTCATTTCCACTAAACTTGATCCTAATTTATGAAGGGAACGAAATGAAATACAAATTTATAACCAAAACATACATATACAATGAAGCTTGAATTCTATTAATAAATGTAAGGTTCTAAATATGTAAGAATATAAACTGAAACAAACTAGATCGAATGGCATATCTCGAAGAAGATATGTGATGGTTATGTGTCTTCTCCAGAGTGTATTACAATGAGGACGAAAGGCCCTTTTTTAACATTTGAAGCAATGAGGAAACTCTAAATATCTAGAAACCTAACCCTAGGAGGTGAAACACCAAAACTCTTATGGGCTTGTTGTGGTAAAATCACAGCCCCCCTTTTTTAATGTATTATCTTCATAATAACAATGGGGACCCTCTGCGTAAATTCTAGTCATATCACTCTTTAAATATTTTCTTTTGGTTTATTGTGCGAAATTTGTGTGAGATTTTGGTTTTCTTCAGATTTTCATTCTGATTGCTTCATTGTTTTCGATTTCTTACTAGCTTTCCATCGGTTCTCATGTCATATCATTTAGACTCACAATTTGTAAATGATGCTCATTCAAATTTTCGGTGATTTTTACTGCCCGGCTTTAAAAAAGTAAAAAACGATCATATATTTTTTTTGTAAAATAAAATAATTATTTTAAATGTAATATTAATTTTTAATTAATTATTTATATTATTACTAATTATTCCTACTAAACCACCACAACTGAGAAAACACACACGCACACATATCATAATTAAAACTTGATATAAAAAATATATGGAAATAGCATATCTCAATCTCAAAAGATCATTAAAAAAAAAGTGTCAAGGGGATCCGAGACCCCAAGAACCATATTAAGAGTGGTTGTAGTTTTTATCATACAAAATAATATTAAAGTGGTTGAAGTTTATTTTGGAGGGAGGGACCCACTCCATGTAGATGTCCTCTCCTCCCTCCTTCCCTCCTCACTCCTCACCTCAGAACCTCGACATCTAGTAACTCCATTCCTTATAAATCATGAGACATACCATTCCTCCTCCTTATATCTCCCACCTCATCTCAGACCATAATTTTAATTTCACTTCACATCTCCCTCCTGAGACATCCTTCTCCCTCCTCTCCTTCACCTTATACCTCCATATACATTTAAAACCCATCCTTTACTCCTATAAATAGAGAGCCATCAATCCAACTTGGCACGCCTCCCACTATTTTATTTTTTAATAAATTAAATCAGTTTATAATAAAATTAAATTAATTTAAATATAGTTTTAGTAAAATTGTATCTATAATTTATTTTATAATTATGAATAATTGTATATAATAATAATTAAATTTCTACATTAATTATAATAAATAATTTGTTAATTTTAATTTATTGATTAATTTTAACTTATGAATTTAATTTTAATTAGGATTTTTGATTAAAAATACTAATTCTCGCAATTTTGACACTCCAACTTTGGAGAGTTCTATCCAGAGTTCTACTTGACCAAATGAGCCCAAGATGGCTCATTAGAAAGAAATAATTGAGTAAAATTTGGAAGTATCAAACCAACCAACTCTAAATATTTACTATGCCTAAAATTCAGTATAAAGTGGAGCTACGAAATTCTAGCAAAAATTAATATGGCAAATTTTATTTGACTCATTTTCATTTGTCAAAACTTCTGTTGTTGCAAATTTGATTTCATGAAAGCTCCTTTTAGCCATATAATCTCCAACACCGACCAAAAAGAGCATAATTTTCCTTCTATTTGTTTATTTAATTTTATTTTGATTGGAGAGATTATTTTCCTCAATTTTGTAGTTTTGGTTTTGATTTGCAATTTAATTTTAGTTTTGATTGGTTTTTGGCAAGAGATAATTTGGGGAGATGAACCACAACATATTGGGAGCAATGAGAAGGGATCAACAAGGAAGTATATGGAGAATTTTCAGCTCCAATTAAGGACCTGAAAAACTACTATCAACAACTCTCCATTTTTGGGATCTCTTGAAATTATTAAATAGGATATTTGACATTGAAGAAGGGGTTACTCTTCTATGCAAGTAGAGGATATTGAAGAACTTTTGTAAGGGATTTTTGTAGATGTAGAGTAGGGATGATAAATCATATCTGAGGCATTTGGGGGAATCCCTGTGATTTTTCTTGCTGGACATTTGCATTTTTGTAAGGAATAGAAAATTGTGTTGCAGAGAGATATAGAATTTTTGGCTCTGAGAAGAAGATTTGTTTTTAAAAAATTTAGAAATTTTTGTCAAGGAGATGAAGCTACTCAAATAATGAAAAATATGTGATGATGTTATGGTATGATTTTAATAAATTTTCATTCCAATTCACTCATGTTTGGATTGTAAGTTAATATACTATTGTTAAAACTTCTCTAATTGCTTTTTAATTTATATTCTAAAGAGTGTATTTCTCTTTGATATTAAGAATTTATGTTGTATCAATTTCTATATGTTATTAAATCTATGCAAGAGTTATCTCTGAGGAGTAGAACGAAATTAAAATCAAAATGAATTCATTAAGATTTGAATGCATTCAACAATAACTTTGTATTGTTTAAATGCATTCATATTTTGTTTTCTCTTTCATTAATTAAATGAACTTCTTCTTTTAATTGATGAAAATCATATAATGAATTCAATCATTATATAAATAGTCCTCTTCCCCTGGTTAGTTAGTTCACCTACTCTTGAATTGAGATAAGGCTATCATTTTTCAATTCGAGATAGGATTAGCTTTTTTCTTTCATCTTATAGTACATTTGCATTTATATTTAAGTCTGCATTCATAGAAGTCCCCTTACATAGGGGTAACATTAGTTATGGCTTGGTTGAGCCCTCAAGTGAACTTAAGGATTTTCTTGCTTGCATGCACATAGCAAGAAGGTAGATTTAATTTCTCTCTTTCTATTGGTAAGTAATATATAAACTATAAGCTAACAATGAGAGAGAGGGGGTAAGTAGACCTAATTGAACCAATTGGAGCCATTACACAAATGAATAAGAGTATGATTTGGGACTCTTACTAGGTGGCCTTCCCTAATGTTGATGAGCTCATTTTCTCCCATCAACATTTTTGCCACTAGAAGGAGGGCTTGCATTATATTTTTTTTTTAAGATTTTGTTTTATAAATTTCTATCTTATTTCAATGGCTCATTTTAAGCGACCTCTTTGGATTTTCTTTACTGGACTTCCACCTACTTCAACTCCAATTTAGGTAGTAAAATTCTTATCAAATATGAAGTTCAATTGTAAGAAAAATTCCTCTGCTTATGAACATGTTTTTCAAATTATTTTAAATTGTAATAATTTTGATATTCATGAAGGTGTCAAGTGTAGGATGTTCACTCTCACTTTGATAGGAATGGCAAAAAACTAGTGTAAAAGTTTACGATTTTCCTCCATTCGCACTTGGGACGAATTCGTAAAAAAAATCCTACATGCTTTTTAGGATTATGACTACGAAAAGGTATGTGATCAACTTCAAGCACTGTGCTGATTTGAAGGTGATTTTTTAGATGACTTCTGCAATAGATTCAAAATAATTTGTTTTCAATTTCAATCTGACGATTTTCCTCTTGAGTTTCAATTAACAAGATGGTTTAGAAAACTAGTTTCCTTCCCTTGCATTCCTAATCAATATGAGACAATTTCAAGATTTGATGAATCTTCTTCTTCTATTAAAATGATTGAGAAAATTTATGTGGAGGTGCATGCTAATCTTGATAACGTTTCCTCAGCCATGTATGAAAAATTCTTACATTTAATGCACACTTCTTATAGCATTAATAATGAATTTGATGCGCTCTAAGACGTTAATGAATCACAATCTCAAAGCTTGGAATAATTTTCTAATCAACTGCAAGAAGATATCAAAATCAAACTTGAAGAACCATCTACTTTAAAATCTAAAAATCAGCATGAAATAAAATCATAAAGTCATCTAAGAAATTAGCAAGCACAAACACAAATTGAAAATTACAACAATGTACTATTTGATATAGAAATTACTCAATTTTATCATGTTGATCAAATACAAAATTCAAGGCAGTCAAATAACAATATTCAAAAAAGTGTAAATAACCAATGAATGGAATTTAGACTTCTGTAATCCATAACATTGTTTAGAGAGTTTTTGGCGTAATCACATAGGTATTCTTTTGTCGACGCGTTTCGAACCAACAAATGTGGTTCATCGTCAGGAAAAGTTGAAGAACCAATCCAGCTTAGCTTGTTAAATAGTATGTGCAGAGACTCCAATGGCTATATTGCCAACGGCTAATTTTGACCCAATGACCCGAGTCAAACCAATAATAACCTTGTTATATTTAATTATTATTATTATTCTAAGAAATTAGTTAAATTAGGTAAACTATATAATAAAAGAACTAAACAAATGTGTATAAATATCCAAAACTTAGCTAATTTAAATTAAAATACTATCATTGGTATATCATAATAATATTTGTATTCATCATTTGAAACTAAATTAATAAATTTTATATTTAATACAATAATTTATATTTATTAAATAAAATAAATTTCTTTAATAATTTATCATTCCAATAAATTAGGTAAATAAAAGTATTCAATTGTTAACCTAATTAAATTAATAAATGTATAACTATATCCAAAACCGAACTAATTCAAATTAAAATATTATCATTGGTACAAAGAATATTTATTTAGTAATATTTTTTATTTATCCTTTTAATCTAATGGTCATTTGAAATTAAATTAATACAAAATTTTCAATTAATTTAATAATTTTTATTTATTAAATAATCCAAATTTATTTAATCATTTATTATTTCACCAATATTATTAACAAATACTTAGTCAAATAAATAATAATCTTGATATATTAAATTACTATTATTTATGGAAACTAGTTAAATTAGGTAAATTTTATAATTAAAGTATTTATTTGTTAATGTACTTGTTTATAAATGCATATACATAAAAACGAACTAACTCAAACTAAATTAATATTATAGGTACATTTTATACTTTAATTATAAAATTTAATAATACTTTAATTATAAAATTTACCTAATTTAACGAGTTTCCATAAATAATAGTAATTTAATATATCGAGATTATTATTTATTTGACTAAGTATTTGTTAATAATATTGGTGAAATAATAAATGATTAAATAAATTTGGATTATTTAATAAATAAAAATTATTAAATTAATTGAAAATTTTGTATTAATTTAATTTCAAATGACCATTAGATTAAAAGGATAAATAAAAAATATTACTAAATAAATATTCTTTGTACCAATGATAATATTTTAATTTGAATTAGTTCGGTTTTGGATATAGTTATACATTTATTAATTTAATTAGGTTAACAATTGAATACTTTTATTTACCTAATTTATTGGAATGATAAATTATTAAAGAAATTTATTTTATTTAATAAATATAAATTATTGTATTAAATATAAAATTTATTAATTTAGTTTCAAATGATGAATAAAATATTATTATGATATACCAATGATAGTATTTTAATTTAAATTAGCTAAGTTTTGGATATTTATACACATTTGTTTAGTTTTATTATATAGTTTACCTAATTTAACTAATTTCTTAGAATAATAATAATAATTAAATATAACAAGGTTATTATTTGTTTGACTCGGGTCATTGGGTCAAAATTAGTCATTGGCAATATAGCCGTTGGAGTCTTTGCACATACTATTTAACAAGCTAAGCTGGATTGGTTTGAAACGCGTCGACAAAAGAATACCTATGTGATTACGCCGAAAACTCTCTAAACAACCAATGAATGATCAAGAATTTGAAATTTGCGATGCAAAAAACACACAAGAGTCTGAAAATAGAGATATTTTCAGGTTCATTGTTTTTAATTCTCATTTCTCTCTTTATCTTGATATATTTACTGATATCAATTCATCTTCATTTTTTTAGTCAAGTAAGAGTGATACCTTCAATTAACCTCAAAAATAAGATTACATATGGTACAACGTCTTTACAAGTGTAAAGACCAACAAAAGAGAGACTCGTTGATGAAAACAAGTAATAGGGTCAACAATACCCCAAACATCACACATAAAACAAAAGAAAAAAGAATACTCTTCTTTTTAATCCTGGCTTATCGCACCTCGCATTGACTGTAAGCCACCAACACCTGAAACTGTGAAATTCAAGATTCCATTGAAACCTTGAAAACCTCGGCACATCTCAGCTTATCGCACATTTCGGCTTATCGCACATTGTAGTGACTGCACGCCGCCAACCCTTGAAACTGCGAAATCTGGGAGTAAACCTCTGTCGTTCAATCAAACTATTGATTAGATGGTACACAGTCCATCACATCCCTGCAAACCTTGGCACATCGCAATATCAAAAAACTAAGTTTATCGTTGGCCATAGACTTTCACCGAAAGACAAAATGTCAGTGAAACTCTGCCGTCGATCTGGTTTTTGATCTAACGATTGACGCAACATCGCTTCAGGTACTTGCGTGCCCATTAACTGCTTTCTGAACCCAATAAAGAAAAGGAACCTGTGATCTATAAAAAATTGAGTCCGCTCAACAGCTTGAATACTCCCCATATTAAAACTTGATATCCATTCAATGATGAGGTACTTAGAGCCATCGGTTTGCGACTATTCAAACTAGCGTGCAGGTTACCAGTGACAGAACCCTCGTAATGGAATATGACGTCAGTGCGTGGAAAAAGGATCGACGATCAGGAATTACTATGGCACTTCCGCTTGACTCAAGAACTTCCGTCTGCTTCTACTCTCACTAAACATTTCCACTAAATATGTGCGCGTATCCTCCATGATCAAACAATTCCTATGCATCATTCTCTTCTTTTCGAGTTTATGTCATTCCTTCCTCTCTCACTGAAAACCTGATATCCATACGATCAAGCCCTTATTTATCTGATGATCATCAGAGATATTGGATTGGAAACTAGTGCAACCTTTACCCACTTTATGGAGTTGATGAAGATTATAAATGGCTAATCTATAAATCTTTGGGTCTGCTTGTAGACTTGACCTTTGGTCATTTTTGAACCCGATAGACATTCAATAACGAAGGCCATTAAAATCTATGGTCGGAAACCTTTCTACTAGCCTGCTATTTACCACGTACTCCTCCCCTGTAGCTTTCTCTGTCTTAAGCATTCTTTGTGGGATCAACGATTAGGATTAACTCCTACTTCCGCTCTCTCCTGCTTCCACTGGTCTTCCTTCTGCTCATTTCCCGTGGTCTGGAAGTGCTCCATGTCTTTGGCTACCTTTCTTTGACAATCATCACGCAATTTCCCTGAGGGTCTTGAATACCAAGTGTACCTGCTGTAACTTTCCTTGTGAAGCACTCCTTAATTCGCCAGACGATTAGCTAGCATATTTTCTTTTCTTCGCACATGAATGAAACTGACAGTTCTCAGGGTTCACAAGTGGGAAGAAGTGTACTAAAAGACCTGCGATAGCCTCCAATGTTTCGAAATGTTTCCTGGTGCCATTCCATTACATATCTTCTTGGCCGCATTGATGACCAATTCAAAGTCTGCTTCAATGATGGCATTGTATAAATTTGACTCGATCATGATTTCCAGGCACTGCTCTAAGGCCATGTGCTCCACCATATTATTAATGGTAATCCCCAATTGACTATGAAATATGTCCTTTACGTGCCCCTGCTCATCTCTTATAACCCCACCAAATCTAGCCATCCTGGGGTTGCCCTTAAAGGCTCTGTCTACATTGATTTTCAAAAAACCATGAGGAGGAGGCTACCAGATGTCTTTACTAGCAGTTGTTTGTCTCACACCCTTGTTTATGCCCTGGGGAGCTAGCACATGGAGACCCAACTGCAGTAGTATGCAAGTATCCTGGGGAAAAGGAGGGTTCTCATGAAGTTTCCACAAAAGGGCTCCAACTGTGTCTTTGAGCTATCGTAATATTTGTGCAATGATGTACTGGGTTGAGCCAATTTTGTTCTTGAAAATCCTACCATTGCATTCTTTCCATACATCCTAGATAATAAAGCCTGGAACCAGATTCCAAGCTTTATTGATGATTTCATTACCTGAGAAATGTTTCCTCCAATTCTTCAAAGTGTAGGTAATGCTGAGTCTGTCCGTGTTAGTTTGCCTGAAGACTAAGGCCACCCATTCCCACAAGATAGAGGTGAATGGGAAGATGTTGAGTAAGTGTTCCATCATCTCCTCTTGTAAGCCACATAGATGGCATTTGGATGGGCCAACAAAACCCCTTTTCAGCAGACTCTCCTAAGTTAGAATTTTCTTTTGTTGAACCAACCACATAAACAACTTTATTTTCATCCAATGTGGGTTCTGCCAAAGATTCTTCCATACCTAATTAGGGTTTTGGGCCATTCGTTTAGCTTCTTTGAGGTTAAAGTTTCCTTATATTTTTCTTCCCCATCTCAGTTGGTCAGACAAGGATGACACCAAAATCTTCCTCTGTTCCAAGTCTAGAGCAAGAGAAACTACCTAGGCCTTCAAAGGGCTCTCTTCACTATAACCCCGATCCTTCCATATTCTCCATTTACAATTGTTCCTTACCTGATTCCAAAAGTCACTTACCATAAGTAAACCCCTTTTTTCAGTGTCATTCTTGAGAGTAGTTAATTATTCCTTAAAATAATTTGGTTCCTGATGTCAGTTATCCTCCCAAAACTGTGTCAGGTTCCCAGCTCGAATCTCCCAGAAACTATGCTGTTGGACAATGGCTCTATTCTCCCAAGCAAGGTTCCAAATGTGGGAGCCATCGATGAGCCCTGACATTCAGATATGATCCCTCTCCTGCCAATCATTTGCATATTTTTGTTTCCAAAGCTTGGCCCAAGGGTTTGTCGATTCCTTAAGCCACCTCCACCAAAGTTTTGCTCCTGAAACTCTACTGAGGGTTTTAGGGTCATGAAGCCCTAAACCACCATGGTCCTTAGGTTTGTAGAGCTTGTCCCAAGCTACAAAATCCCACTTCTTTTTCTCTTCGCCTCTGCCCCAAAGAAAATCTCGTTGAATACTCCTGATCCGTTGCATAAATCCTTTAGGAGTAGGAAGAGTTGAAAACACGAAAATGGGAATAGCCTGTAGGACCGCCTTTGTAAGCACAAGATGCCCCACAAAATTTAAATACCTGCATGTCCATTTCCTGACCTTGTTCTGAAGTTCATTTGTTACTGGCTCCCACACTTCCTTGCTTAGAGGTTTGTCCATAGGAAGCATTCCAAGGTACTTGGAAGGTCACTGATCCCTTTGAAACCTGAGAATTCTGGTGAGGTTCTTGTGAATAGAAATGTCAGTGTTAAAAAAGAAAAAATTTGATTTGTTAAGGCTTACCTCTGTACTACCGGCCATAGCGAAGTTGTTCAGGATTTTTTTGAAAGATATGGCTTCCATGACTGTGGGAATACCCTGCAGCATTGTGTCATCCACAAATTGTTGATGAGTAAAAGAAACACCATCCAAGGTAAGTTTCAGACCCTGGATTCTTCCTTCAACATTTTCCATTTTAATTGCTCTACCTAGCCCTTCCATCATGAGAACAAAGAGGAAGGGGGGGAGTGTATCCCCTTGTTTGAGACCCCTAGAAGGCATAAAGGTTCTGAAGGGATAGTCATTAATTAGGATGGAAAAACTAGCCGTGGATACAAGGTCCATAACCCATCTTATCCAGTTGTGGTCAAATCCATAAGCTCTTAAACCTGCCCTAATGTAAGACCAGCTTAGCTTATCATAAGCTTTCACTAGGTCAAGCTGTATGATCATACCAACTTGCTTATTTCTCTTAATAGAGTGTACCACCTCATGAGCTTGAATGATGTTATTGAGAATCTGTCTTCCTTCCACATAACTAGTCTTCTCCTCTGAGACAAGAGCTAGAAGTAGGGGCTTGAGTCTCTTAGCAATCAATTTGGAAATAATTTTGTATTGGTTCGATGTCATAGCTTTTTCCTTCTTTGGAATCAAAGTTATGAAAGAGGCATTAAGAGCCTTCAAAACCATTTTGGATCTTCCTGAGTCTTCCACAACCTCAAGGATATCCTATTTGACTGTTTTCTAACAAGCTTTGAAGAAGTCCACATTGAACCCATCCAGGCCCAGAGCTTCCCATTTCGTATCTCATTGATAACTTCATTGACCTCCTCTTCAGACACTGGCCTGTTAAGATTGTGGTTGTCTTCCCTGGTTACAAGCTTTGGAATGTGCTTTTTGAAATTGTTGATGAACCGAGATCTGTCGACGAGAGGCTCCCTTGCTATTCTAAGGAAGTGTTGAACTAGGATAGATTCCATTTCTTTGTGAGCGACAAGCTCTTTCCCTTGAGAATCTGTAACGAATAAAATATATAAATAATATAAATATAATGTAAATGATAATAATCATAATTAATTATTAGTTAAGTAGTAATTGGGTTGAAGAGGCATGTCTAATAAGACATGACTCTTCATGAAGAGACACTTGCGTGATATATAAGCAAGCTGCTTGTTCTCATTGTAGATTCTCATTCTTATTCTTATTCACATATTTAATATAATATTTATATCCTTAATGGATATCTTGATATTCCAAGTCTTTTGGAGTAATTAATTTATAGAAGGAACTTTGTTCGCTTCATTTGGTATTAGAGCCACATTTGGCTGATCACCAGGTCTTTAGCTATCAACCTATCATCAACCTTGTTGCTGTCATAATTGAAGCGTTTCGCTATATATTGGGAGATTCTCCATTTTTTAGGTCTTTGGCCATTATTTAAAAAAATAAAATAATAATAAAGAATAAAGAAAAAGGGTATATATAAAAAAAAAAAAAAAGAGGAAAGGAAATAATATATTCTGAACAAACAAAAAAAAAGT
>APFE031150790.1:89656-136061 GCA_000404065.3 Pinus taeda | reverse complement strand
TTAATTTAATTTAATTTAATTTAGGATTTTTAATTAAAAATACCATATTTTTTTCTACTCATGCATTTTTCTCGAATTTTGGTAATTTTGACCATTCAATATTCGAGAGATTTATCTGGAGTTCTACTTGACCAAATGAGGCCCATGACGACTCCTCGGAAAGATAGAATTGGGGAGGACAATATGGAAGTATAAAACCAACCAAATATAAAGATTTACTATGCCTAAAATTCGATACAAAGTGGAGCTACGAAATTCTAACAAAAAGTAATGTGGAAAATTTCATTTGACTCATTTTCATTTGTCAAAAAATTTTATGTTGTAAAATTGCTTTCATGACAACTCATTTCAGACAAAAGCTCCAATAGCAACCTTGAAAAGAACAATTTTCTTTCTATTTGTTTATTTAATTTGATTTTGATTGGAGAATTTATTTTCCTCAGTTTTGTAGTTTTGATTTTGATTTTCAATTTATTTTCATTTTTTATTGGTTTTTGGCAGGAGAGTAGTTGGGGAGATGAAGCACATTAGATTAAAAAAACAATAATATGGAGAATTTGTAGCTCCAATTAAGGATATGAGAAACTACTATCAACAACTCTCCATATTTGGGATTTTTTGATATTATTAAACAAGAGATTTGACATTGCGAAAGGGGTTCCTCTTCTTTGTAACTAGGGTATCTTAAGGCACTTTTGTAAGGGATTTATGTAGTTGTAGTTTAGGAAGAATAACTCATATCTAAGGTATTTTGGGGAATCCCTGTGATTTTTCTTGCTAGACATTTGCATTTTTGTAAGGAACAGAAAGTTGAGTTGTAGAGAGATATAACATTTTTGGCTTTGAGAAGAAGAGTTGTTTCACACTTTTGCATAGAAATTTTGTCAAGAAGTTGAAGCTTCTCAAGGACTACAAAATATGTAATGATGTTCTGGTATGATAAAAATAAGTTTTCATTCCAATGAACTCATGTTTGGATTACAATTTAATCTGCTATTGTCGAAATTTCTCTAACTATTTTATAATATCTATTCTAAATAGTGTATTTCTATTTTATATTAAGCACTTATGTTGTATCCATTGATATATGTTATTGAAGCTTTATAATAGCTACCTGTGAGGAGAAGAACAAAATTAAAATCAAAATGAATTCATTAAGATTTAAATACATTCAACAATAACTTTTATTATTTAAATGAATTCCTATTTTGTTTTCTCTTTCATTAATTTTATGAACTTCTACTTTTAATTGATGAAAGTCATAATGAATCCAAACATTATATAAACAATCCTCTTCCCCTGGTTAGTTTGTTCACCTTCCCCTAAATTTGGAGAAGGCTATCATTTTCCAGTTCGAGATAGGATTAGCTTTTTTCTTGCATCTTAGTGTTAGGATATTCCGACACATAGGAAATAGTTAAGTATAACTTGGTCTAGTGTAGAGTTAGGTAAAGTGTGTTTCTTTACTATGTACTTTTCTAACTTACAACCCGATGGTCACGATATGTAGTGATCTGACGGTTCATTCTCTCCTCAGTACTACCGACACTTGATCCGTGACTTAGCACCCGATCGGTCCATGATCTCTATTTAAAGAGCATGGAGGGTCATTTGTAGGGTAACCGTTCATGAGAGAAGCTTATGTAAATTTTCTTTCTTTTATTAATAAATTGCCTAAAGTGGCCACGTTGGCTCAGGCCGTGGACTGTTTTCCTCTTTGAGGGTTTTAACTATGTCAACAATACTGGTGTATTGATCTGTGATCTATTTCTGAGCAGTGTCCTTTGGTGTTCTATCTGAGGAACTTACCTTGTAAATTCCTACACTTAGAGTAGATTTGCTTTTAGATTTATCTCTGCATTCATAGAATTCCCCTTACGTAGGGGAAAACCTTAGTTATGGCTTGGCTGAAACCTCAAGTCAGCTTAATGATTTGCTTTCCTGCATGTGCATAGCAAGAAGGATGATCTGATTTCTATCTTTATATTGGTAAGTAATAGATAAATTATAAGCCAACAAGGAGAGAGAGGGGGTAATTGGACCCAATTGAACCAGTTGGAGCCATTACACAAATGAATAAGAGTCTGATTTGGGACTCTGAATGGGAAGCCTTCCCTAATGTTGATGAGGTAATTTTTGGCCATCAATAGGGTGCCACTAGGGTTAGTTGGTACATCAACTTCGCAAGGTCATAACCTTTGCATACAATTTCTATTTTCCATTATCGGTAGCCCATTGGAAATATCTAGCTGTGAATTACACATTTTAACTCACCCAAAATGTATCTATGGATATATCTTAGGTCCTTGCCACACCAAAAAAAAGCATTTAGGGCCTCAAAATGGCCCTGAAAGTTTAGGACCTCAAAAACTATAAAAAATTGCTAAGATGGAAAATAGTGCTAAAGGCTAGTGGAGTAGTTGGATGGTCATTGATATCCACTTGGATTAGTCCCACATCTTAAGAAGAAATGGTCTCTATTATATTGAGTTCCCCCATAATATAGGGAAACTTATGTTGAATTTGGCTCTTGGTGAGCCACTTCCCTTAGTGAAGAAGTTGCACACCTTTCACGATCTGCTAGAGTTGAATATGTTGTTAGCGAGTATATTTTGTCTTGGTGTCCATGATTTAATTAGCTATAGTATGTTCAATGTATTTAGGATTGAGATATGGGGGGTACAATTTCCCGGTCACCTCCAAGGTGTGCAATAGAGGCGGATAATATTTTCGAAGAAGCTCCACATTAAACACTAGGTGCAAGCCAAGGAATGGGGGGAATTCTTAATTCAAAAGCATTATCACTTCCTTTGTGATTATGTACAAGCCATATTGATGTGGTTTAAGCTTCCTATTACAGCTCATGAGGCATTTCTTCTATAAATCTAATCACACTATATCACAAACCAGAAACTTATGGGGGACCGTTTTGTTTGTCATGTTGTTGCTTGTACTTGGCATTTCCTTTCTACAGGATATCATCGAATTGTTGTTGAAGGCATTGGATTTTCTCAAAAAATTTGGTTTCCCTATCTTCCCTGGTCTGAGCATGGGAGGAATTGGTCGGTGAAGATGCAATGCACATAACTACATCTATTGGGGCCAATGGTTGGAACCCCAATCACACTTGAAAATAAATATGACCAATAGAGCTGTGGAGGGCCTTGTTATAACTATGTTGAACATGTGGAAGGTTTTCATCCCATGTACGTGAGTGCTTGGAGTCATCATGTTGACCACTTTCCTTTTGATTGGGGATGAAAGGCAGTCAACTTGGTATCCATGAGACAACTTAGGTGGACCAAAAGGTGTTGATGAACTTATTGTCCCTATCTAAAATAATGGTTAGAGATAGCCCGAAATGAACCCAAACATGCTCAAAGAAGAGTTTATAAGTGGATTTAGTTGTGATACTCTTATTGCATGGTGCCATAATGGCCATCTTAGAGAACCAATTAACCACCATAAACACAAAATCATTTCCATGCTTGGTGTGTTGAAAAATGCAACAAGAAATTCTCAATTTGATTTTTCCTCGATTAAATTCAAAAAATTCAAAATTTCACATCAACAGACAACTTGGAGGAGTTAACTGAGGTGAGATGGATATTTTCACTTATTTAGCTCAGTTAATTTGAGTTAGGGGCATTAATTTCATTTGTATGTAGTGATTCCTAAATTTTTGCAGCCTAGGTTGAGTTAATTTCAATTATAATCAGTTAAACTAGTTGTAATAGTTAATAGAACTAGTTAGTGGTCAGTTAAGTAGTGGGAAATCAATCTAACTTAGATATCATCTAGTTAACTAATAAATCAACTACTAATTAGCTCATGCATGAAAATAATATGTGTTTCCCAGCTATGGTGGAGTTTCCAAGGCAGTGTACAATTAATTATATACTAGATTGAGTGTATAGTTCATTGTATTGGTCGGGTGATCAACCCTGAGGAATTATGCAAGAATTTTAGAGGAAATTACTAATTAATAGGGGCATATTTTCCTCAAGAATTATGCAAGAAAATAGGGTCTCAAGCAAAGGCAGAAATTGACTAAGTCTGGGTCAAATATTCTTAGTGCACAGAGAGATAGGTTCAGGGGAAATTTTAAGAAACACCCCCAAATTTATATGTATAATAAATGTGAGAATCCCCATGGTATATGGAAAAATATATAGGCTATCTTTTCATTAATATAATATACATATATAATTTTTTGGTGAATCGTTTACTAAATTATAAAATTTTGTTAAATCTTGGTGATTTTTTCACTAGGTTATAAAGTATTGCAAATTCTTGCCTAATTCTCTAAAAAATAGAAAACATTGTAAAATATTGGTGATTCCTTGACAATGTATAGAAACATATATAATAATAAGAAAAATATTTAATTAAACTATAATATATTAATTTTCCATGTTTGGGAAATGAAAAATCACGAGTCTTGCTCTAGGTTCTTAATATACACTATTGCAAATATTTTTGCATGTTTTTGTCATGTTTGACCACAAAGGCCTTATCACATCCCATGGGAAAACTAGTTGGAAAGGCACCCCAAAAGGCATGTGATGTTGAACTAAAGAAATTATTTTTCTCAAACTTGGTCTTAACACATCTAGATAACTTAGTCATATTCAATGTAATTCATATTCTATAGGCTTCACATGAAAATAAGGTCTATGAATAGCTATATCAAAATAATCATCAAATTCTTTTGTTTTCTTATACATCGCTTTTCTGAAAGGTAGATACTTCTCCAATTCCTTGGGTTCAAATAAATCAACAAATTTAAACTATGGTGCTTCCTCATCATATGTATGTTTTTCAACTACTTTTTGGATCATAGCTATTGTAGTAGTTGTTGCACTTTATTCTATATTTGACAACTCTAATAATGTTGAATTCATAAACAATTATTTGAAATCACAAAAAATGAAAAATGAGAATGAATGGAAGATAAATATGCATTGAAACTTAATTTCCTACATGAAAAAAAAGGTAATAACACAAACTCATTAAACAACTATAGTTAGTGAGTTAAAAAATATAACACAAATATAAAAAAATAGTCTCTGCATGGTCATTACTTGGAAAAATATGTCACAAAACAATCATCATCAAGAGATTTTTTCACTTCAAGAATGTCAGTCCACTAAATAGTCTATCGTTCTTAACTAATTACATGGAATGCTAATTTTATATTGGTATCAAATATTAATTGCATTAGATGAATGTAAGTCTCATGATAATAGGTCCCCTATGATGAACACATAGGATCCTAGTGCATAGACCATTTTTCTCTTCGCTTAACTAAGCAGAGAACATTTTCCTTTCATAACAAACAATAAACTTCTTCAAATAAAATATAAAATAAATATAGATTCTAAAGGGTGAATAGTATTTAGTGACACCATACAATGAAAGAAAATAAAAATGAAAAAAACTAAAATCTTTCCTTGAATAAGCAAATATATAAATAAAATAATAATTGTTTGGAAAACACATTGAATGCCCAGATACTAATTGAAGTCATATATTAATCCTTATATCATATCATTCTCAAATGAACATGACAAAAAAACAAACAAAAGGAATTTTTACTCGACAAAGGTCTTTAACTTTAACCGAAACCCTTAAATCAATAAAATAATATGAAACAAATCATGCCTTAGCAAAAGGTTCAGTTAAATGTCAAATGAAAACTAGAAGGATTTATGAGATCATAATTTTTAACCAAAATAAATCCAAAATTTTCAAAGTTGGAAAATTATCTAAATGCAACAAACCAACAAACCATTAAGAGTGGCCAAGATATTAGAGTTAAACAAAAAAATTAAAAATTAAAAATTAAAAATAAAAAATAAAAAAGCTCATCTAATTGAAATGATCCCATTCTTGCTTAGTAAAATCCTTGTTAAAGTACTTATTTATCCTTTAAAGTGAGGGAACTACCTATATGAAAAGACATATCCTCACCTCATTGAATTCTCGCTTCATTTTCTGTCACATACAAGAAAGGGATAAAGTAATAGTTAACTATCAAGACATCAATCTTAAAATCATTTGCAACAAGGAAATGTGGCTTCAATGTTACAATGAAGAATACAAGCCATATAACATGTTCTTACCTCAAATGCAATGTCAAATTGGCATATAGTATTAGTAATGTTGTTGTGATAAATAATTTAGAACCGGCACCAAAAATAGTGGAACAACAAATTTAATCAAATAGAAGGAATCACATCATTTGTACTATTCCATTCAATGTTTCTTGCACTACCTATGGAACATGTATACAAAAATAAGTGTCCCTTAGGCCTTCATATATATTGGACTAGATAAAAACTTGTGGTATATCAATTTCCAAATTCTAAATTTGGTCCTCATTTCTTCATTTGGAACACAATCTTTTCCAAATGAACTGTAATTTTGAGCCTCTAAAATATCATGTTCCATATCAAGTTCATTAGAGAAGTTTGTTATATTGTTTTCACCCATTCTATCACAATTTGGTCGCCAAAGAGCTAGTGATATTTCATATGAAAATTTGTTAATCTCATACTTTTTTGCATATAATCTTAAACATATATCCATATGTTTATCAAGCTTGTTCCTCAACTTTGGCTTAAAAAACGATGGTGCACTAAACATCCTCTCATCCTCCACTGATCCCAAAATTGTGGTTTGACACAAATTTGCTAATTTGAAATATTTTGATATATTTTCTTGTAAGTATTGGCTAACACCTAAAATAGTCCATAATCTTGTTATCGCACCATATTCTATAGGATTCTCCAAAACATGAAATTGTTTCCACAATGTTTCAACAAAGAGTGTGGCTTGTTGAAACAATTTTGATGAATCCAAAATACCTTGAATATGTTCCCCATTTATTTGGACCTTATGGAGAAAATGGTGCACCAAATTTTTTAATTTATCATGAAGTCATCTTTTAAAGTATTTTGATGTTGTTGATTATTCCAATATTGAGGATACACCACATACATGGCCTCTAGCAATTCATCTCAAGGAAATCATTCTCTTATCTCCAATGCTAGTGATTGTATTTCTGTCAAGTTGCATCTCACTAGAATGATAACATTATTGAATATGTCTCTTGACACGGGGCACTCTTTGGTGAATTGTCATATATTATCAATATAATGAAAGGGAACCATATATCCATTCAATGCCATGCACAGTATCCCTTTTCATCAAACTTCGTATTTTTTTTAGTATTTTATAGATTAATGATTATATTCCAATTTAAAAACTATGGAACTGTAAAAGAGTCTGGCATCATATACAAATTACAATGAAATACATGTTAATTTCCTTACATTTGTGTACTCCGCAATATGCATTGTGCGACTTTGAGACATTTTCACAAGAACATTCATTTCATCTAGCATAGGAATAATTCCATTCAATGCTAATAATGTCTCTATGTCGATTAATCGAAAGAGAATATCTTTAGCTTTGTATACACTAAAGTGATGTTCATACATCACCCCTACCAGTGATTGGTACTCACTACGTCATCTTTGAGCTAGTCCATTGAATGAGATCCATCTTGTATCAACATCTTTTAATAGTTTGTTTCCATTTGTAACACTGACTCAAAAATTTTGAAACTCTGAAATCATTTTGGTCTACGACAAAAGTATGCATAAGCTTCTCATACAAGATCATCAACTTTTGAAATCGATGAAAACTTACTTACTATTTTAAATGCAAGATTCATCCGATGATCCATACAATGAATACTTAGCATAAATGGTGAAGCTGATAGTTGTAGTCTAACACAAAGATCATTTCTCTATCCTTGCATTACTGATGTTCCATCTACTCCAACACATACCAATTCTTTTGCAATCATTAAATTATCCATACCACCAATTTCCTTCAAACTATTAATAACAAGTTCATAAATATTTGCAATTGTAGAATTCTCCCTCATTTTATAAATACTAAGTAGATGTGAATGCCTAATATGGTCATTAACCATATAGATACTCATCCACATCCATGAAGTATTATCAATAGTTGGAAACTCATCCAATGCATGGGGGATTCATTGGGGGAGTAATACCATACCACGTGCATTCATATTGGGGGATATATATTAAGGAAAAAATGGAATAATATATTGAGCATATAATAAGGGGTAAAGGATTTTTATATTGGCATGTAAAAAATGGAGCTTAAAGCTAATGAAAAAATATAAAGGGGTATAAAAAATGTTAATGAATAAATTGATACCTACAATATCAAGTAGGGGTTTTCAAATTGGGAAGGTGTATTAGATTGGTATTGGTAGGGGTTTAAATAATGTGATTTTTAGAGATATTTTCCAATATATCATCAAATTAGGGGTATTTTTTAGTATGCCATGAATGCACATCATATTTCAGAGGATCATTGAGTGAAGCCCCCTTGATCCAGTGAAATTGACAAAAACCTAGCATTTGGAACGTTTTGTTTTAAATCATCATTTTCTACTTGAGCTAGATATTTTACCAAGTATAAAATATCTATATTCATTTATATTTATTTATATTTTAATGAAATCAAATTATATGAGAAAATATACATCGAAAAATAAAAGACATAAAAATAATTTTGCATCAATAAAAATCATTAAAACAATGGGTTGATGATAAACGAATTAAGGAATGAAAAAGCAATTAAAAACAATAAAGAAATACAGTAAGCTATGTATTGTTGCTTAAACTCTTGTTAAAGGAAATGGTTAGTCCCATATGCAACAGCGGAGGGGAAACTACTACGCAAACCACCAACTTTCACCTACAGAGCCTTCCCTCTTTCATTTAGGCCAAATGAAATGTCCTAAGCCTAAAGGGTGAATCCAAAGGTATTAGGAATTCATCCACATATTATTAGAGGGGAAAAAGTTAAAATATTTCAATTTCAAATCTTGAATAGAAAAAAATTAAAATATTTTAACTTCAAATCATGAGTATCATTGTTTAATATAAATTTATTTCATTTGTAGTTATTTAAATCCTAGTAATATTCTTTAGTATAGTTTTTTAAATCTCATTAATATTGTTTTTTTTCTTTCTATTTTTAATGTTTTTGTTTTTTGTTTTTATCTAAAGAATAATTATGTGTTATTTATTTCTCTTTTTAAAATATATGAATGGATAGAATTTTAATTTCCAGTTATAAAGTGGTTAGTAATCTTGAAAAATTTGATTGAATTTGAACTTTTGGTCTATGGTTTCTCCATTGGAAATATTCTCTTTATAGATGGTTTAATTGATTAACTCTTAGATTATTTATTGTTTATATCTAATTAAATTATTCTAATTAGTATACAATTCTAGGTGATACAATCAACCCTAAAACCTTGCGACACTTAAAATTACTTTTTCCCTCCTAAAAATGTGTGGTCACTACACTTTCTTCTTACTCCTGGTGGAAAGTAGTGACTCACTCTAACTATCATGCTAAAGTTCAAATATATATTTAATCTAATGATGAATTAAGTAGGTAACATCTACACACCCCTCCATCATATCACTAACTTCACCCACACCAATTTTGCGATATCTCATTCATAACAAAATATTTCCTTTTGTTGGTGCACTAAGATGACTACTTAAATCAACCTTAAATCCTACATTACATTAACAACCTGGGATTTTTCTGTTGATTTCAAGGATGTCATCACTATTTGTGCAATAGAGGTTAGAGGTTGTTTCGTAACTAAATAAGTCTAATACTTCATCAATTCATTGCAAGAATGTATTAACAAACTCTTAATTCTCGAAGTTAAATCAAAGACAACTCAACTATAAATCTAAATCCAATCGTAATTGTTTTACAAAGGAAATGTATTTTAAGAAGATGCATTAAAAGAAACCATAGCTAATGGGCTACTGTTTGATCTAGTAAATAGAAAGAAATATTACATAGTTAAACAACAAGTAATTACTTCAATATTGGACATGAATCATAAAGAGCATTAATCAACCATAACACTCAGCTTATTCTATGCAACTCATTAAAAGAACAATATTAAAGAAACAACATTAAAGATCTATTTCAAATGCAAATATAAAGAATAACTTGATTTTACAAAAGAACAGTAATAAAGATTTGCAAAAAATAAGGAAATAGTTATGAAGCAAAGGAGCAATGAATCTTGTAGTGACCAGGCCCAAAGCCTCCAGAAGTTACTACTGATAAAGCTCAAAACGTGATTAAGAGAGAATCTTTGTAATTCTTATTAATTGAAATAATAAAGGTACCAAATTACTGTAATGTCAAAATATGCTTTGTTTAATACAAAGGTACAAAAATGAGGTAAGATTCAAATCGTCCCCGATCTTTTCACCCACCGGTATCATATAGTCCAATGGAAAAATAATGGATGAAAGCAAATCCTAAGGATTGATAGATCCTTAGTATTTCGTGGCTAAACAAACAAATTTTTGTTTTCTGAATTAGTGTTCTCTTTCATATATTTTGCTAGCTCGTATAGCCAAGGAATGGTCTTCTCCTGGTTTAGCCTTGTCGTTCTATCAACTGAACAACAATTGTCCAATTCTGATTTCCTATGCATAAAAGAAAGAAAAAGTTAGTATTTTCATGCTAAAAACATGCAATCTATCAATGATTGATTTTACCTAACTTTCACAATATTTTTTTTCTATATCCTTTCCAAGAGTGAATACAAATATATAAAAGAAAGTGATTTAGTAAGTAATTTAAAGGTACAAACATACCTTTTATGTGACCCAACATACTCCCCTACTTACATTTTTTCATGTCCTAATGCAAGAAGATGATTAACATGCAATTGTGTTAAGGAATAAGAAGGATAGGTCTCTTCTCGGTATAACTAAAAACCATTTTTCTTTTTAAGCATTGCAAATGATCAGCCATCTTGGAATTTTTCTAATTCATAGTCAAAATGGTACCCATCAGGCAAATACCAAATAATGGGGCTTCTATATCAGTAACCTATCCATGTAGGTCCCATGCATAAGATAAGATTGCGGAACTTAACCAAACGACCAGCAACAACTTTGAAATTTTTGTAACCAAACGAGTCTTTGTTTTTAATGATGTTGAAGGAAGCCATCCATCTTTGTTTTGCAGCAAGTAGTGATTCTTCCTTAATATCCTGGAAATATTCCACTCCTGATTTTACAGTATCTTTATGGAGTGGACCTAGAGAGGCCACAACCTTTGGTTGTTCCATAAAATGTTTTTGTTGTACAAAAAGGTGTGCTGGTTTTTTATGTTCTCCCCTAACCAAATGATCTAATTCATGCTCCATTTTATGGAAAATATTATATTTCGTATCCCACTTAATTTTATTATAGGCAAAAGAAATGAAGGCTTGAAATTGAACATCTCTGCTGAAGGGGCTAGGGTTAGCATCCCTTTCATCCTCCAAGAAGAAGTTGTGTAAGTATAATTCATAGAGAAGACACCTTACCTGTTCATTTTTCTCTTTGCAACATTAGATAAAGTCTATTGTTGATTTAAATTCGACTAGTTTATCGACCCCGATAGCCTTAACCTTTAAGAGTAAATACCTCTCAAGAAAAAACAACGCATAATTGGTAGAAGGTGACCTACAAGATAAGGCATATGAATAAATGGGGAAAATAGTTTTAATTTTCTCTATAACTTTATGAAGTTGATGTTGTACTTCTTTTACCTTTCTCTTCTCAGCTCTGAGACTAGCATAAGTCTCATCCTCTGTTGGAGTCAGTTCATCAAACTTCTTTAATAAATCCTTATGAGTTTTCAGGGGTAGCAGTTCTCTTTGATACTGTGCTAGAGTATGTTGTAGTTCTGCTAGTTATTTCTCCAACTTTCAGATGGTAGCCTCCCTTACAAAGGAGTATACAAGAGTGTGTCCTCAGTCTAGGTAGCATTATCATAGGTTACCATCGGTCTGAGCAGTTGTTTCTGCTGTATCGATTGTATGAGAGTTTTCTGAAAAATCTGTTTGAACTACAACATCCATCAAGTCCGTAGAGAAATTGTTAGAGTCTCCATTGAACAGGTGGAAATGTACTTAGTCTGGGTTCTGACGGTTTTAGTATGATGTATTTTAGTTTGAATTCAAATTGAATTTACAGGGGTGTCTTCTGTTTCTGTTCCAGTGGTCTGAAGGAGGTTTTCACTTTGAGTACTAATGGTTTTCGATTCTACTTTGTTCCTATGAGCTTTACTCGCTTCTTTCAAACACTTTCTCAATGGTTTGATATTTTTCCTCAATTTCTTATTCTCTTTGCTCAATAGATTCATCCTTGCACTATCTTCTTTCCTTGCCTTCTTAGTGAGGTGTTTGATTGGAGAAGAAACAATCATATTTGTTTCAGGTGAAAGAGGGGTTATATCATTACTAGGGTCATGTTCCAATAAAAAAGTAACTCCTGACTGAGTTTCTGACTCAGGGATTCTTCCTAGCTAAGTTTCTGACTCAGGACTTCTTTCTATAGAGGAAATTTGTCCCCTTTTCTCCTGTGACTCCTTCATATCTTCAGATGATGGTAAAAGTTTTGCATGACCAGTGTTGTTGGGAGAGACAGACTGGCTAGGGACACGGCCTTGATCCTATAAGTGTCCAGATTGACTTTCCTCCATATTTCTGAAGGATGGTAAAGATTTTGTATGACTAGAATTACTAGAAGAGGTAGACTGGCTAGGGGTGTGGTCTTGATTTTGTAAATTTCCAAATTGATTTTCCTCTTCGAAGAGCATCCCCAATTTTTTCAAAACTCGGGCCAACTCTTCTTTGTCACCTTGTGGAAAAACATTTTGGGACTTGCGGGGGATGTATGAGATGGTCTTGCTTCCTCTATGAATTATGTAATGTTCTTTCATGCACTTATCCTCTTAGAACGTCTTCGTTTTGCAGGGTCAGAAGCTAAAGTAAAGGTTTTCCTTTTTTGCGCCCTCCCTGAGACTCTTGCCTCTAAGGTTTTCCGTTCATTATCTGGTTCATCAACATTCTCTACAATTTGGAGAACACCTGCCCCTGCCTGTGCATTTACCAAGTTCTCTTCTAATGAAGGTACAACAAGATTTACAAAATTGTCCCGTGTTAATTATTGTTGGATTATTTCTTGAGTGACAATGAACTTAATTCAACCATGATGGCTAATTGTAGCCTGCGGGTTCTTGGATTTCCTAACTCGGCTAGCAACATAATGAAGTAAAGAATCTAAAAATAATGGAAAATTAATTACAATCTTTTGCCTAAGTATTGCTAACAACTTAAGGTGTTTAGACCGTACCACATCCTGTTAGCCATGGCAAGTGATATATTTCTAAACAATTGTTTCCAATTCCCTCCATGGCTCCTTCAAGGATGTAGGTTGAATGACCTTTCCTTTGCGTATGAGTTCTTCACCCAACTCTTTGAATACTTCAACAACTTCATGCAATTGTGCATGCTTCTCAGTCCACTTTATGCCTTTCATTGAAAGTCCAAAGACTTTAGCTATGACCGTTTCAGAGACTATTATGTATTTTCCTTTCACGGTTGTGTGTCCATTTTGTAATTTCTGCAAAAATTCTAGTGCAACATCACTATGAAATCCCTGCAACTTGACCAGGTATTGTATACACCCGGTGCATTTGAGAATTGCTCGAGTATGTTCTATTAATTGCAATAGTGTGGGCTCGTTGCGAATGACATTACCTCCCATGCTCCCTGTGTTCCTATAACAATTCCACTATTTTGCATGAAATATCCTTAATTCTATAGTTTTAGTGTTGAACAACAATGAATACACCACATGCAAGAGCTTCGATGAGAGAATTTTTTTTTATATATATAAATGCGATAATAATGATCGGTCAATCGAGAAAATAATTTTTTTTAATTCAACACTAATTAATCAGTCCAATTAGCAAGTCGCGGTGCAGTTGGATAATTATATCTTGTCAAATCATTATAGTGCATAACCTTCCCCCTCCAATAAGAAAGGGCGTCCTCATCCTCGGAGTACGAGAAAAAGAAAAGTAGATACGACAACATTCATATGGCATGAAGTTAGTGGCGGAGTCCGATAGGTGGAGTAAAGTGAAGTAATTAATAGTTGTACGAGTGGTTAGAGATGATCGAAAAAAACAATAAAGCATGTAAATATTCATTATGAACATTAATTTTACCTTTTGTGATTGATAAAGCAAAATCTGACATGGCACGAAAAGAATAATGATTGCTGGCATCAACTGATTGGATGGTGCTGAAGTGATTCATTGAATGGATTTTCAATGGTTATGCTAGTTTTTAGAAGTAAAAACACTATTCGATGGCAGCTTATCCTCTTCGATTAATTAAATAGGAAGTACTAGTATACTGAAGAATTGGCAATATAGAATACTACTCCAATACCATAGGCAGAGCCACTGCTGCCAGCAAGCGTCTATAGCCTCGACAGGGTTTCCACTTAAACCAAAAAAAATGAGCCAGTATCCTCAACTTATGAATTTTTGTATTTATTATTTACATATTTTTGCAAAGAGATCATTGTGTTGGCATGGTAACTAGATAACCACAATGCCATTCACCAGGCTAGAACAAAGTGAGCAGGCCATCTCTTGATGAGACCTCCTATCCTTAGACATATATAATGTCTAAAAGGCCATTACCGTGGTGTGGTAGCCAGAATGTGAATTTCACTTGTGTTAAGTCCTTATGATCATGGTAGGCCAACTCGTAATGAGACCTCCTATCCTCTTTGAGAACGATTTATCCTATTTCCATTTTTACATTATAAGTTGAGGGAGGCTCACTAACTCCTTAAGAGTCAGGGATGGTGTAAGAAGTGATAGAATGCCTACAAAAGATATGCTTACTTTCCTTGTATTGTGCCAAAATGAACTTACCATTTGAAAATGTAAAAGAGAGAACCAACAAACTATTGATATTGGTAATGAATAAAATTAAAAATATATCCAAAGGAAAAACATACAGAAAGTCATTCAATAGATGAACCATGTCAAATTTGAAATAAATATGATCAGAAAATGGTTAAAAGAAAACATAATGGAATCAATATGAATGATTTTTTTCTATTTTTTTTTTATGCAAATCTCTAGCCAAATGGATGATTGTAGAGGCAGAACAACAATTGGTCTATCGGAAAAGATCAGCAAAAGTTTTGCTAGGAATGGAACAAAAAATGTTCAATTGGGAACGTAACAACAAATTTATTGTCGAGAATGGAACAACAATTGTTATTTCGGAAATAGAATAAGAATTGCTCTGTTGGGAATGGAACAACAAATGTATTGTCGTGAATGGAAAATCAACTGTTCAATCGGGCACGGAACAACAAATGCTCAATCGGGAACAGAACAACAAGTGTACTGTCGGGAATGGAAAAACAATTGTTTTGTCAGGAACAGAACAACAAATGTTCAATCGAAAACGAAAGAGAAACGATACTATCCAGAATGGAACAACAATTGTTCTGTCGGGAATGGAACAGAAAATGTTCAATCAGGAATGGAACAAAAATTGTTCGTTTTATTGAACAACACTTGCCCGCTTGGTGGAATGGAAATAGAACAACAACCGTATGTATGAAATTTGGTAAAAGGGAACAACAATCATTATTTTGGCAAATAAAAATAATTGTCCAAAAAACGGAACAACAGTTGTTCGTCCAAAAGGAACAACAACCGTAAACAACACATATTTCTAAAAATAATTCACTCATTCATGCAACAATGTTTACTCTATTCAATCATGTAAGTAAAAAATGAAAATGGAAAAATTAATAAGCTACGTTCGCAAAAAATATATACATTATTTACAATTGAAAAGAAACAATTTTCATGAAAGTAAAGTTGTCGGGTCATCACCCCCTGTAGCTAAAATTTGCATAGTGGGATCGTTGCGTACCTGTTGGAAAAAAGACTCTTTGGTGAGTGACTTGTGATAAAGTCGCAACCGGTGTCCATTCACAAAAAGGAGAGCTAGACCCATCAATGGTAATCAAAGTTATAGTGCCATTGTTGTGTACTTCATGAATCTCGTACAGGCCAAGCCACCATTTCTGTAGTTTTCTTGGAAAGTATTGAAACCTGGAATCACAGAGGAGCACCTAGTCTCCTTTCTAAAACGTTTTCTTCTTAATAAGGCTATCGTGCCACTTAGCCCTTTGTTCTTGAATAATTGTTGTACGTTGTAGAGCAAGTAGTCATGCTTCATCCAATTCATTTAACTACTGAAGTTGTTTCATTTGGGCCTTTGTTAGATCTAGTCCCACTTCTTGGGTTGTTTTGAGAGTCTTTATTTCAAATTCGATAGGAAAAATTGGTTCCTTACCAAACACAAGTTGGTACAAGGAATAAACAGTAGTGTTTCATGAGGTTGTGTGGTAGGCCCACAAGGCCTCTGGCATTTCAGTAGCCTAGTCCCACCGGTGTGTTGAAACTATTTTAGTTAAGATCGCCTCAAGGACCTTGTTGGTTCTTTCAACTTGCTTGTTTGCCTACGGATGATACAGAGAAGTGATTCTATGTGTTATATGATGGTTCCATAGGGTGGTCGTAATATTATGTCCTATAACCTGTGTCCCCCCCCTTTATTATCACTTCCTTGGCTAAACCATATCGCACAAATAACTCAGACATAAAATTAATTACAGTTTCTTCCGTAGCCTTTGGTAAAGCTATTGCTTCTATCCACTTTGTTACATCGTTTGTAGCAACCAGTATGTAGGCTTTTTGGCTTGATGGTGGATTGAATGGGCCAACAAAATCCAATGCCCATCATTCAAAAGGCTCCATTTCCAACTGTGGCTACAATGGAATCTCATAGGCTTGACCAGGATTGCCCATCCTCTAACAACTATCACAGGCCTGAACATATTTGTTTGCATCTTTGAAAATAATGGGCCAGTAATAGCCCAACTGAAGTATTTTATGTCCAATCCTGCGATCTACAAAATGTCCTCCACAAGGCTTGTTGTGACAAGCTTTTAGAATTTCATAGATCTCATCTTCGCGAATACATCATCATATCTGCATATTAGACCCTGTGTGGAAAATATATCAACCTATCCAAGAAAATTAGGTGCTCTGTTGAACAATAAACTTCTTTTCTTTAGCTAAGATGTACCTTGGTAGTTTTCCTACCACCAAATAGTTTTCCACATCTGCATACCAAGGTGCCTTTACTGCCACAACAAACAAATGTTTGTCTTGAAACTGGTCATCCAATACTAACGGGTCATTCAATTTAGGCGCATGAGATAGAAAATTCGCAACTGGATTTTCCTTCCCTAGTCAGTCCTTACTAGTAATATCAAACTCATGCAAAAGTAACAACCAACGAGTCACCTGCCCATTAGTAACAATTTTATTAGCTAAATATATAATAGCGTAATTATCAGTATACATAAATACTAAATAGCCTGTTATATAATGTCTAAGCTTGTTTATGGCATAAACAATGGCTACAAATTCCTTTTTTGTGACTATGTAATTGAGTTCGATAGAAGTGAGATTTTTTCTTAAATAATAAATATCATAGGGCCTTTTTTCTTCCTCTTGTCCGAGAATAGTGCCTATTGCTATGTCTGATGCTTATGTGGAAATGTGGAAAGGTAGCTCCCAATTTGGTCTTCATAATACTAGCGCAATTGAAATCAACTTCTTCATATCTGCGAAGGCAACATCACATTTGTCAAATAAATTAAATTTGACGTTACCAGTTAAGACATATAAAGGTGAGACAATTTTTGAAAAATTTTCAATAAATATACGGTAATACCTTGGGTATCCAATGAAACTATGTACCTCGGTCTAGGTATAGTGCAAGAATTACCTCTATTTTCGCTGGATCTACCTATATTCCTACCGCAGAGTTGTAGTGTCCCAAAACCACCATTAGGGTAATTTTGAGGTCTGAAATGGGCCTCCTAAGAAAAATGTAAAACAAAAGTAAACTTTATAAGAACTAATAGGATTCAAGATGATGATGTCCACCATGGGGGGTGATTCACCATTTTTGGAGTAAAAAAGTAAAAAGATTAAAAAATAATAAAATAATAAAACTACTTTTTCAACTCGTATTTTCAACTTATCTCCCTATGTTTTTACTCAAATTTTGAGCGGGAGTACTCATTGGATGAAAAAAATTATTTCTCATCCAAAGAGTAACCATGTTTCATACTTCGTTGGACCCTACTACACGAAAAATGAGAAATACATGAAAAAACATGATTGTAATCACATTTTTCATGTATTTCTCATTTTTTGTGTAGCATGGTCCATCAAAAGTATGAAACATGGGTACTCCTTGGATGAGGAATTAAATTTTGCATCCAATGTGTGTTTAAGCTCAAAATTGGAGTAAACCTATAGGGAGATAATTTGAAAATATTATTTGAAATAATAGTTTTGTCTTTTTTCCCTCTAAAATTTGATGATGTAATATAATCTTATTTTATTATTTCCACCATTATTTTATAATTTCCTTAGGAGGCCCATTTTAGACCTCAAAAGTCCCCTACTGACCTTTAGTCATCATCATATGAAATTTTACATTACTCAAGCATAACCTAGTGGCAATGCATCGTTCAAGTACATTTTCCAAATTTCGGAACCCCTAACCTAGTAAAACTCTGTATGCAAACGTACCCCATGGGCAGGTAAACGTGGTTTTACCCTAGTCTTTAGGGGTGATCTATATCTAATTATAGCCACAGAAGCCATCGAGGAAGAAAAAAAATTGCTTCCCTGCTAAGGTCTTGAGAACTTGATCAATGCACGGAAGAGGGAAATGGTCCATCTGGGTGGCCTTATTTAGCTCCCTGTTGTCCATGCAAATTATCCATTTCCCATATTTCTTGGGAATGACTACCAATGGGGAGACCCATTGGCTATTCGAGATAGGATAAATAAAGCTTACATCCAACAACTTTTACAGTTCCTCCTTCATAATATCCTTGAGATGGGGATTCAACCTTCTCTGGGGTTGCTGAATGATGCGAGCATCATTCTTGAAGTAGATATAATGAGTACATAGATGGGGATCTATACCTTTAATGTCTTAATATTCCCAAGAAAAATATTTTTTATATTTCTTAATTACTTGAATAAGCCTTTGTTGTTGTGCTATCCAGGTTATCGTTAATGTTATGTGTTTTACCTGGTTTGATCTCAACTGGCCTATTGTTATAAATAGTGGTCATGGGTATAGGCTGATCATCTACGTCCTTGGATGGATCTCCCTATTCCTCATTATCAATAATGACTTTTAATACTTTACATGTTAGGTTATTCATGAAAATTGACCTATTAATGAAATTTTTAATCACATCGTCCTTTGTATGATTCTTAAATTCAAAAGCTTCTTCCAATGTGAGAGGAGAGTGAATGTTTTCTTCCAGGTATCTAGGTGGTTTCAGTTCAGTATTTACAGTAGGTAGACTTGGTTTAGCGGGAGGATACAATACAAGGTTCTTCACAGCACTTCCTTGTGTAATATTCATGGTCCCTATACGAAATCCTATATAGGCATCTGTGATTGCTAACAAAGGTTGACCCAATATCACAGGGTATCCATCTAGCCTACATCTTGGGTTAATGACTAAGAAATCCATAGGATATTCCCAAGAATCAATAGAAATCATTACATCCTATAGGGTCCCTTCAATTCTGACTACTGATATGTCGGCAGTTCTAATAAGGTCGAGGTGGGTTCCAAAGATATAATGCCCAAAACTATGCCAGTTTCAATGGTCATAATAGTAGTGGCTCCTCCAAGGTCTACTAATGTGTTTGGAAAGGTGAAACCTTGTATTTGAATGGTTACTACAAGATTCGCTAGGTCTTTGTATTTAATCGGCTCTTATTTACCCAGAAGATGGTCAGATAAAGTCCCTACCATGTGTACCTTTGGTGGATTTTTCAATTCCCTCTCAGGATTTTTCCCACATAATTCCTTAATTGTTTTTCCATAGATCAAGATGTCTTGTATGGTGTAGAGGAGTGGAATATTTATACACAATTGTTTTAATGCCCCTAATATATCAAAATCAAGATAAATAGTAGGTTTAACTATTTCTAGTCTTTCGAGGAATGGGGGAGAAGAAATTATAATTTTCTCTAAATTATGTTGCTCGATTGTGTCTTCTCGCTATTTCATTTCCATAGTGATCACAGTCGATGGATTTATTTCAGGATGTTTTTCATTTTCAATATCTTTTTCTTTTGTGGAAATAATGTGCCCTGACCTCAACCGAAGCTCATTACATTCTACTGGTTCTGTCTCATTATCCTAACCCTCGATAATTTGTACATATTGGACTTGTCTATTGTTATTAGGATTCAAATTTGGTTGAGCTAGCAGCTGGGGGCATACTGAAGGCTAAGGGTTCTAAAATGGACTAGGAAATGCAGGATGAGGTTGAGAACTTGCCCCCATGGGTAAATTTCTCATCCCATAGGTGCTGCCAGTTTTGAGGCCAATTCAGGTTCTATGAGGTGGAAGTAGCCCACTGTGAAGGGTAAGGATTACTAGCTGAACTTTTCTAGAAAGGGGCAGAGTATTGTGGATTTGGCCATCCAGACCTTGGGAAGGGTTGGTTCGGTCATGGTGACATGGAGTACTATTGAGATTTCCAAGCAGAGAAAGGTGGTTAATCTTGCCATGATGTTCTAGGATTTTGTTGTTGATGATATTATGTAGGAAAAATCAAGGAGGGATCTTGCAGCATACCTGAGGGTCGTGCTTGCGATTGTCAACGTTGTGTCATTAAGTATATCAACTTTTTTCCTTCTTAATCTTCCTTGAATAATTCTTTTAACCCTAGAAGCGATGGACATTGATTTGTGGCATGGTCATTGGCGCATATAGAGCATGTATGGATCATGTCCAAAGGACATTCTTGTTGACTGTGCTTCTTTTGGCATCGTGGGTAGAATATGGCTAGCATCTATTCTGCCTCAAGTTGTCTTTGTCTAGCATGTAAGACATCTAATTCTGTAGTCAACGTGCCTAAGATATCTATCTTAAAGTCTTCCAGGAGGTTATCGATCTCTACTCTCATCAAGCCTCCGTTGGGCTGTTTTCTTCCTCTAGTAATGGAGTCTCGACTTCCTGACCCGGTGTGTGTGCTACCTCACAAACCCCTGATACACAATCAAATAATTTTGTCATAGTCTTCTTGAGAAATGTCACCTTTCCCCATCAGATTTAGAGTTTCTATCCATTCTTCTTTCATACCTTTTGCTAAAATTTCTTTCAAGACTGCTTTTGGTAATGTGGAGTGAGGGGATCTCTGCAAATTGTATTGGAACCATTCGACATACTCCTCTAGAGTTTCATTATCCTTCACAAACATTTTAAAGGTTCCATCTTTTAATTCCCTAGTCCTACAGTAGTCCTGATATTTAGTGATAAAATAAATTTTCATGTCCTCCCAAGATTTAATGGTGAATCTGCCTAAACCCATAAACCATTGCAAAGATGATTATTTTAGGGTAGAGGGGAAAAAAATCAATTTTTAAGGATTGGTGGTGTAATCATAACCTCTGCACAGGTCGTCAAACTCAAATTAAAAAGCATCTATATCCTCTGAGGTCATCCCATGCAAGGTTGGGATATTTTTCAAGGGAATAGCTTTCATCGGGGCATTGGCTATTAGGTTGACGATGGGATGTTCCAACGTCAAGATATGACCTTGAGGTGGTTGATTCACCATTTGGTTGAAGATGTGACAATGTCCTTCAGGGATTTTAGTGGGTGTTATCTGAGTGAGTGGAGTACTCATGATCTGAAGTGGCTTTACTGCACTGCTCAGATCTAGAATCTCAGGAGATCCTAATTCAGATGGTTATGGCTCTGCCTTAGCAGCTCCACTGGTTTCTCCCTCTCCTTCTCTTAAGTTGCCTGATTTTCCCTCTTGTGAAGGTCTAGAGTATTCGTGATTTGGACTTTCGAAGCTTTGCTCAAACCCTTCAATATTGCTATGGATCTCAGTGTAAGCTACAGTTGCTGATTCTGCTGCTTGAGGGATCAAAGTAGAGCCCTTTCTAGATATTGTCCGGGGTCCTACTCACACTTGAGATTCAACTTTCTGAATGATTTCTTCTATGAAGTTTGGTCTCCCAAGGGTCACCGATCCCTGGGCTTTGGTGGTTTTTGGTAGTGTTTTCTGATCTATTGGTATCTTTTTTCCCCTAGTCATTCATTCCTATACAACCTCTATGTATCTTCTAATAGTAGGAAATAGGAGCAAGCTTTTTGCTTATTGTGTATGCAGGTTCTTACCTCCCATTTTCAATACCCAATTCCCTTTAGAGACACAAATTAACTATTATCTTTGAAAACCTCCCCGACAACGACTCCAAAATGTTGGTGCACTAAGATGACTATTTAAATCAACCTTAATTCCTACATTACATTATCAACCTAGGATTCATCTGTTTATTTCAAAGATGTCGTCACTATTTTTGCAATAGAGGTAAGATGTTGTTACGTAAATAAATGAGTCTAATACTTCATCAAGTCGTTGCAAGAATGTATTAACAAATCCTTAATTCTTGAAGTTCAATCAAAGACAACTCAAACTATAAATCTAAATCCAATTGTAACTATTTTACAAAGGAAATGAATTTCAAGAAGATGCATTACAAGAAACCATATCTAATGGGCTACTATCTGATCTAGTAATTGGAAATAAATACTACATCGATAAACAATAAGTAATTACTTCAATCTTGAACATGAATCGGAAAGAGCATCAATCAACTGTAACACTTAGCTTATTCTACACAACTCATTAAAAGAACAATATTAAAGCAACAATGTTAAAGATCTATTTCAAATGCAAATATAAAGAATAAATTGATTCTATAAAAGAATAGTAATAAAGAATTGCAGAAAATAAGGAAATAGTTATGAAACAAAGGAGCAGCGAATCTTCTAGTGACTAGGCCCAAAGCCTCTAGAAGTTACTACCGATAAATCTCAGAACGTGATTAAGAGAGCATCTCTGTAATTCTCATTAATTGAAATAATAAAGGTACAAAATTACTCTAATGTTAAAATATGCTATGTTCAATACAAAGATACAATAACAGGGTAAGAGTCAAATCATCGTTGATCCTTTTCACCCATTCATATCATATAGTCTAATGGAAAACTAATGGATGAAAGTGAATCCCGAGGATCGAGAGATCCTCAGGATTTCGCGACTAAATGATCCGATTTTTGTTTGCTGAATTAGCATTCTCTTTCATATCTTTTTCTAGCTTGTATAGCCAAGGAATGATGTTCTCCTAGTTTAGCGTTTTCGTTCTATCAACTAAACAACGATTGTCCAATTTTGATTTCTTGTGGATAAAATCAAGCAAAAGTTAGTATTTTCACGCTATAAACATGCAATCTATCAATGATTGATTTTACCTAACTTTCACAATCTTTTCTTCCAAATCCTTTCCAAGAGTGAAGACAAATATATAAAAGAAAGTAATTTATTAAGTAATGTAAGGGTACAAACATACCCTTTTTGTGACCCAACAACTTCATCCTCAATGTGAGACAAGTGCTAATAATGGAGGGTTACATTAAATAACGGGTTAATTATTAAGTTGAGATGGAATAAATAAATCAAGGGAACTACTTAATTTGAGGCTTATGTTATTTTATTTTCCTTTTATTTAAAGCAAAAACTTATATATATATATATATATATATATATATATATATATATATATATATATATATATATATTATATATATATTATATATATATATATATATATATTATATATATATATATATATATTATATATATATATATATGATTCTATATTATTCTTTATATTATTTAAAGATATTTTTCATTCTTTGGAACCCTTTTTCTTCTTTAATGGTCAACTCCCTTCCTATTACCTTTATATTCTATTTTAATTACTAAAATCACTTCATATTTTATTTCTTTCTTTGTCCATGATGATGGGTGGAGTTTCCACTTGAAACATTGGACATTTCAAATATTGACACACAGTGTATTCGAAGAAAAAATCTCAACAATGATTGAAAATGTTGATGATGAAGTGACCTATGATAGAAAACCTTGAGAAAAATATAAAGATTATAGGATGCTTTTCAAGAGGTTGATTAAGGGATCATGTGAGTTCCCACAATACATCAACTAATCAAGTAACATCAGGAATGCCGAAGGAAACTATCCGAGTATGACAATTAAGCGTGCCAACATATATGACTTCAAATGGTTGGAGTAAACATTCCTTTAGGAATACTTTATATATTCATTTTTTTATTTATGATTTAATGCACATGTATGATAACTAGGTGGGCTATGATGAAGGAAGAAGATTTTGGCATGTCAAGATTGTTATAATCCTTTTTATTCAACCATGAATTAGTATCTCGTAATTGAGTCACTTTGATAATGATTGAATGGGTAACACACTCATGTTATGAATTTGTATAACACATGAAAGTGAATTCTAATAGAACTAATGTGTGAGACCATATTGTTGATGGATATGAAAGGATATAATACTACATGAGTGTCCAATTGTCTCCATGCTTATATCGGTGTTGTAGACTATAACCTTCTTGCAAATATTGAGGAGAATCTATAGAGGAGAGTGTAGAAAATCCTGTAGATTCACAAGCTAATGAAATTTTCTAAAGCAAAAGATAAGAAACTACTGCTACTCTTTACAGTGGAATGCCATAAAATTTGAGCAAACAATAATCAATAGAGGAAGAGAATCAAAGGCACATAACACAATACTCAATAGAGTAAGAGAATCAAAGGCATATTACTAAAATTTCCTAAGATTGTTATAATCCTTTTGATTCAACCGTGAATTAGTATCTCATAATTGAGTCACTTTAATAATTAGTGAATGGGTAACACACTCATGTTATGAATTCATATTACACATGAAAGTGAATGCTAATAGAACTAATGTGTGAGACCACATTGTTGATGGATATGGAAGGATATAATATTACATGAGTGTCCAATTGTCTCCCTAATTATATTGGTGTTTTAGACTAAAACCTTCTTGCAAATATTGAGGAGAATCTATAGAGGAGAGTGTAGAAAATCCTGTTAGATTCACAATCTAATGAAATTTGCTAAAGCAAGAGACAAAAATCTACTTCTACTCTTTATTCATTGCTTTATTTATGATTTAATGCACGTGTGATAATGATACCTAGGTGGGCCATAATGAAGGAAGAAGATTTTGGCATGTCAAGATTGTTATAGTCCTTTTGATTCAACTGTGAGTTAGTATCTCATAATTGAGTCACTTTGATAATGAGTGAATGGGTAACACACTCATGTTATGAATTTGTATAACACATGAAAGTGAATGCTAATAGAACTAATGTGTGATACCATATTGTTGATGGATATGGATGGATATAATACTACATGAGTGTCCAATTGTCTCCATGCTTATATTGGTGTTGTATATTATAACCTTCTCACAAATATTGAGGAAAATCTATAGAGGAGAGTGTAGAAAATCCTATAGATTCACAAGCTAATGAAATTTTCTAAAGCAAGAGATAAGAATCTACTTATACTCTTTATAGTGGACTCCCATAAAAATTGAGAAAACAATAATCAATGGAGGAATATAATCAAAGGCACATAACATAATAAATATCCGGGGAAAGCCACAGACCAACACTCCACTATCTATTTTGTATTAATCCATAAAATCAAGATGAAACTACAATGCTTTTTCTCTTGAGAACAATGCCAACACTCAGAAAATCAATCTCGAACTCATAAGCAAGCTCAAAGGCAAAAGCTTAGCCTCTTCACAAGCTCTCCAAGTCTCTATTCCAATGCATAATTCCTATGGCAGATAGCTTGTATTTAAAGGGAAATAAAGCCTCTAAAAACTGTGTAATCCCTCAAGGGTTAGTTCCTGAATGCATGCACTATCAGTGCAACTCAGAAAAATCTAAAACAAATAGCACAATGTCCCTGCATTCTAATATCAACTAGGTCCTTCTCAGAATCGACATGCATGAGTTTATGATGAGTAAATATTCAGTTAACTAGAGTAGCACTAGTAGAGTTCATTAGTGACACCATTGATTGTTAACTAGCTATTAGTTCTCTCAATCAATTTGAGAACTAAATTAACTAAACTAACTCCGAAAACTGAGTCTTCTAGTTTACAACTCACAATTAACTCACGCTAGACTCCTACAAAGTAGGGAGAACATACACATGACGAAATAAAGACTTCCAACTCAAGTTTCCTAAGTTAAGTAAGTTTAATAAACTTAATTAACTAATTTTATGTTGCTATGAGAATAGAATTCGAATTTTATTTCCAGTTTAATTCAAGGACAAATTAAACTAGACTCTCTTTTTGCCATTTCCCAACACTCCCTCTCAATAAGAAAGGGATTATCATCTACCCCGATCCTGTCTTTGTGAAAATCGAATTTACATCTTGACAATGCCTTTGTCAAGATGTCAGCATCTTGCTCCTCTGTGGGAATGTAATCTAACAAAATTATCCGCCTCAATACACAATCTCTGAGATGATGATACATGATATCAATATGCTTGGAATGATCATGAAAGACTAGATTTTCACAGATTTTGATACAACTCTGATTATCACAATAAATCACTGTCGGATCCATCTGTTGACCAAACAAACCAACCTGGATCTTCCTCATCCAGATAGCCTCACATGCTGCCTAACTTGCATCCATGTACTCTACCTCTGCTGAACTGAGTGCAACAGATCTATGTTTCCTATTGTACCAAGAAACTATTGTTGACCCAATATTGAAGATCTCTCTTGATGTGCTCTTCTTGTTGGATGGACTCCCTGCCCAATCTGCATCGGTGAAGCCTTGAAGATTCAATCCCTCTATCTGTTTGTACCATAAACCAAACTCAGTAGTGCCTATGAGGTATCTCAATACATGCTTTTCCACCTTCCAATACATCTTGGTAAGCCTAACCATCGCTTGACTAAGATGGTTAACTACATATCACATATCAGGTAGTGTATTCACCAAGTACATGAGTGAACCTACAAGCTGCTTGTAAACAGTAGCTTCCACTACTTCCCCTAAAGTAGCATCCTCCTTCCTCCAATTACCAGCTAGAAGAGTCTCCATGGGTTAAATACTCTCCATGCAGAATCTCTTGAGTATCTTGTTGGCATACTTTTGCTGAGATAAAAGAAAACTCCCCATCTCCTTACCATACCTCCATAACAAGAAAGTATTACTTGAGCCCCATATCCTTAATCTCAAACTCTCTTGTAAGGTCCTCCTTGCAAGATTTGATGAGCTTCTCATCACCCGTCAATATTAGATCATCTACATAAATTGCAACAATCAACAACTTACCTTCCACCACTATGTCATACAGGTTCGCATCCGCTTCACTCTTCGTGAAGCTCAACCTAGTGAAGTAGCATTCTATCCTAGTGTACCAAGCATGGGTTTGTTACTTTAGCCCATACAATGCTCTCTTGAGTCGACACACATGCGACTCATAGTCCAAGGTTTCAAAACCTTTGGGCTGCTCTATGTACACCTTTTCATCAATCATGCCATTAAGGAAGGTAGAGTTTACATCCATCTGATGGATCTTCCAACCCATCTATGCTAATAGTGCCAAAATAGATCTGATTGATGAGTACCTTACAAAAGGAGAAAATTTCTCATCATATTCAATCCCCTCTACCTATGAAAAGCCACGGGCCACAAATACGACCTTATGCTTCTCCACACTACCATTTGCATCTTGCTTCACCTTGTTGGGAGTTCAAAATTGACTTGTCCTTTGGTCTCAGGACCACTTCCCAAACACTATTTCAAACTATGGAGTCATACTCCTCGACCATTGCATCAACCCAAACCGGATACTACACTGGTTCCTGAAGGGAAGATGGCTCTGTCACAACACATGCACCCATAAGTGCCATGTATCTAGTGTCCTCTCTGGTGACCTCCTCTATCTGCGCTGAGAAGAGGGTGCCCCCACATTCTCCCATTCATCATCCAACAATCTCTCAACCTCTCTATTGTGCTTTCTTCCCTCTCTCGAAGACTCTTCCTGAGTGGATGTCTCCACTCTCTGAACCTCTACACATGGCCGCTCCACATCAATCTGAGGCCCCTCAACCTTAGGATCTAAAAGCTCCTCATTTGCATGTAGCTCAAGCTCCCTCTCAAGGGATACTCGCATGGCCTTCTCCTCATTGAATCTGATATCCCTGCTAACCACTGTCATCTGAATGGTCAACATGTACGCTCGATAGTTGTGGGGTGTGTCAGTGTACCCCACAAAGATCCCCAACTCTGTTTTTGGCTCAAGCTTCTTCCGTGCATCTTTGGTCACATGGAAATAAACCGATGAACAAAAAATCCTGAAGTGACCAACATCTGGCCTCTTACTAGAATAAGCCTCCTCTGGTGTCTTCATCTCAAGTATCTGATGTGGGCTACGGTTCTGAACATAAACCATTGTGTTGCATGCCTCGGCCCACAAGTGTAGTGGTAGGCCCTAATCATGCAACATCACCCTTTATACCCCTACTATGCTCATGTTCTTCCACTCGGCAACCCCATTTTGTTGAGGGTTATGGGGTGCCATTAAATCTTGTTTAATCCCATCCCTTCCGATACACAGAAGTTCTTAAACCCATTGGAGACATACTTACCACCATTATCACTCTGTACAGATTTAACCTTCTTTCCAAACCCTTTCTCTACCAATGCTTTTAACTCACAAAACTTTGTGAAAGTTTGATCCTTTTTCTGCATAAAAAATACCCAGAATTCATGAGAATAGTCATTGACAAATATAACATAATACATGTGTTTGGCCATGGATGATGTCGAGAATGGTACACACACATCTGAATGGACTCTCTCCAAATTAGACTCTGATCGACTGTCTTTGTCTCCAAAGGAAGACTTGGTATATTTTCCCAAAGTACAACCCTTGCATGTATCAACTTGCTCAAGCGTACCTTTGGTAAGACCAATAGATATTTGCTACAACATCTTCAAATCCCCATGATGCAAGTGGCCCAATTACCTAGCCACAACTTGTTGACATATTGGCTCAACATCTTTTCCACTTTTGAACTCAAAGAAGCACAACCCTCTACATCTATCCTATAGAGATTTTGAAATTGAATCCCTATATTCTTTACTTGACCCGTGGCTATGTGTCGAAGGAACACCTTTCCTTTTGAAAAGATCACATCATAGCCTCTATCCTTAAGCATGGAAATATATACCAAGTTCTTCGTAATTCTGGGTACATGCATAACATTATTCAAGGTGAGTGGATTTGCATGCTCCCTCTGAAAAGTAATAGTGCCCACACTAGTAACACTATACTTATTGTCATCACCCATATCGATATGTATCTTGAGATCTTCCTCCTCCAGTTCACTGAATAACTCTTTGTCACCAGTAATGTGGAATGAAGCTCCACTATCTAAGTACTAAACACTTCCCATCATTGAAGATACCATGCATGCAATGATGGAAAAGTCCAATTCTAATTGGGAGGCCAAAGCCTCACCCGCTGCTCCTCCTGAGGACTTCTGCTTGGACTTCTTCAATGGAAAATATGTAGAAAAGTGATCCATCTTGTGACAATGAAAGAATTTGACTTTTGTCATGTCCTTCTTACCTCCATGATAAGAATCTGATTTGGAATGGGAAATTTAATCTTTCCCTTCCTCGCCTTAATTGCTAAAGAACAGTTCTCTTCATCATCGGTCTTTGATGAAGAGCCATCCCTGGTGTTCCTCCTGATATCATCCAACATCAAATTTGATCATAGTCATTCCCACTCTAGCAGCTTCTCCCGACCATTGACAGGGTCCTGATAAGTATGCCAACTCTTTGGGAGTCCAAGAAGAGCAAGGCTTACCATGTCCTCCTCGAAAACTGTCATTCCAACAATTCCAAGTTCACCCCGACATTGAGTGAACTTTTTCGAGTACTTTGGAATCGTCTCACCTTTCTCCATCTTGATTTTACGAAGTTTATCCTTCAATCCCAACTTCCATTGATCACTGCTAGTCTGATACAAGTCCGTCAATGTTTTCCCCATAGCATGTGGGGTTTCCTTTCTATGGAGACTCGAGACAATATGATCTTGAACTCCCTCAAGGATTATCCACCTTGCCTTCACCACACACTTCTTCCACTCAACCAAGTTCTGTGCATGATTAGCTGTTGCTTAGGAATTTCTTGTTCAACCAATTTCTTCAAGCCAATGTCTTCCAGTACAACCTCCATCATGTCCCTCTAGGCTATGCAATTCGAGTTGCCTTCCAAGGAATACTCAATCCTCAACCCATGGAATGCCATCTGCCAATCCTGAAGTATGTATTGCAAATTCGAATTTCACCTGTAACCTATAAACTCAAAACTTTGAAATCTCCTCTAGAGAGATGATTTTAAATCAGTGATATCTCCCTCATCCGAACTCCAAATCGGCTAATTTTGTTTTTGAATTTGGGTATATTTTCCGAAGGAATATAGATATAGAATTTATTTCTAAAAATTTTTCATAGAAAGGTTCAGATATTCTCTTCAAACTCTCGGCCCAAAAAACAATCTTGCTCCAATACCATGTAGAAAATTTCTACAAATCTAGCTCTAATACCATGTAGAAAATCCTGTAGATTCACAAGATAATCCAATTTGCTAAAGAAAGAGACAATAATCTACTTCTACTCTTTACAGCAGAAGCCCATAAACATCAAGTAAACAATAATCAATAGAGGAAGAGAATCAAAGGCACATAACACAATGAATATCTTAGGAAAGCCACAACTCAAAATCCCACTATTTGATTTGTATTAATTCAGAAAATCAAGATGAAATTACAATGCTTGTTCTCTCTATATCAATCCCAACACTCAGAAAATTCAATCTCCGACTCATAAGAAAGCTCAAGGCCAAATATTAGCCTCTTCACAAGATCTCCAAGTCCCTATTCCAATGCGTAATTCCTATGGAGGATAGCTTGTATTTAAAGGGAAATAAAGCCTCTAAAAATTGTGCAATCCCTCAAGGGTCAGTTCCTGTATGCATGCACTATCAATGCAACTCAAAAAAATCTAAAACAAATAGCACGTTGTCCCTACATTCTAGTCCCAACTAGGTCTTTCTCAGAATCGACATGCATGAGTTTATGATGAGTAAATATCTAGTTAACTAGAGTAGCACTAGTGGAATTCATTAGTGACATCACTGACTGTTAACTCACTATTAGTTCTCTCATTCAGCTTGAGAACTAATTTAACTGCACTGACTCATAAAAAAGAGTCTTCTATTTTAAAACTCACAATTAACTCACACTTGACTCCTACAAAGTAAGGAGAACATACACATGACGATATAAATACTTCCAACTCAAATTTCCTAAGTTAAGTAAGTTTAATAAACTTAATTAACTAATTTTAAGTTTCTATGAGAATATAATCCGAATTTTATTTCAAGTTTAATCCAAGGACAAATTAAACTGGACTCTGTTGCTGCCATTTCTCAAGAGAGAGGATTCCTAAGATAATATAGAGTAGAGAAGGGAAGTTCCTTATAGTTTGCTCGAGGTATCGAAGGGAGGTGACTAGAAGATGTGTTGATGTGTTGGGTAGACCTTCCAATTGATGGTGGTGGAATACATGATATAGAAATGTAGTATTTTGAAATCAAGCGACAAGGATGGATTTAGTAGATGTGATCATGAGTATTGGGACATTGGCTAAATGGAATAAATATTTAGTTTCATATTGTAACGGTAAGTATGTTAAGTAACACATGTACATTGAATCATAGTTCCATTTCATTGAGTATGATTAACAACTGAAAATGATTGAACTATTAGTTTGTTAATATTATTTTGAGATCACCTAATGGATGGTTGTAAATATTGAAAGAAAGGATTTATATGCATAGATACTCACTTTTATTTGATCGATTGAATAGTTGAGGTTGTAGGTAGAATGGTCTCAAATATGAAAATGAGTGTAATTCTGTCAGAAATATTAAGTGCTACAACACACAAGAGCCAGACACTATGAGAAGGAATATGAAATATGATATTATTTATGAATTAGACTTGGAATTTATAAGTTGTATTATTATGAATATATATATGGTAACCATATATGCATGATACATGATAGATGATGACTATTGAAGATTGAAAGCCTCGAAAGAATGCCATTTTTATGACAAAGGAACCACATGATTGCCACAAGTTATATACTACTAGTGGATTTCTAGTATTAACTTAGTGCTCTCCTTATGTGAAAATTCCATGATCACCTAAAGGATTGTTTAGTAGATAAGGGGACATCTAAGCCTAGAGGGTGAGTGTATCAAGGAGGAGGAAACTTAGAATTTCATGTGCAATGGTGGTTAGAATATTGAGGGTGTGTTAGAAAGGATAATTAAATTAATTCTTCCTTATGGAAGCCATTATGTGGGATAGATGAATATTCATATAGAAAAGTATTAAATAAAAATTACATACATATCTTTGAATAGTTATTTACATCATGCAATTGAGAAATCTTGTGCATAAGATAATTGTTGCTTGATAATTGTTATAATATGTATGCTACTTGATTACTAATGTCGACATTATGTTGGAATGTTGAATTATTCTAGTATACCAAGATAGTGAATAAGATGGAACTACAAATATAGTTGAAGAATGAATAAAAGAAGTGTTGTTAATGAGAAGAGAGCATTCATGATTGTGTTATTCGAAGATGGATATGATATAATGTCCTAGTATTGAATCCCACTGATTAACTATATTTAATTATAATTAAATGTTGGATTTCATTTGGCATGGATATTTTAATTATCATTCTTTATTTACACCATGAGAAAGAAATTTCATGGTGATTTTAATAATGTAAATACTATCTTTCTTGAAATTAATAAAATAATAGAGCTTCTTGAGATAGGAGCACATAAAAAAGGGGTTATGATAGCAGGAGATGGGAAAGGTGAGAGGGTACTAGGCGGTTCTACAAGCAGAATAATCCTTATTTTTCCATTTTTCCAAACTTTACTATGTTTCCTTCATTACCATCTTCCCTACTAAAAACTTAGAAACCTTAACTACCAATCATTGAATGAATGTGGTGATCCTACACATTTACACCTTCCACCATTATGGAATCAAGCGGGTAAGTACCTTCATCATGGGTATTATGAGAGGAGTAGTAAAAACTAAGTTTTTTCACATTTTCTGTGAAAAAAATAATTTCCACGCAATAACAAGGAAAATGAGGTCATGTGGGGTGTTGTTTGGTTCATTCATTCATAATTATACCCCCCACACATGTGGTTGATGGTGAGGGAACAAATTCATGATTGGATGTAGGAAATTGAATTTATAGAAGCAATGAATCATGTATTCTTGGTGGCATGTATGTTAGTAGTTGTAGGGAAGAAGGAATGATTCATTCTTGGTCATTCTTTGACTAAGACAAGCAGCATAGTCCAATATAATTCTCACGTAAATGACATAATTCATTTAGGTTCTAAGGTGAATAGTGGAGGCCATTCCACATTCACATGAATGGTGCATGACCTTTATGAACTCATTCAAAGAACATTTAAGAGATATGAATGAGTCTATATGTAATAGAGAAGGGAAAAAAATGCAATAGAAGTAATTTATAAGAGAGAAAGAAATAGAGGGAGAGGTAATCTCTTGGTTGATGCTAGAATCCATGATAGTAGTTGTAGAGGTATTGATTCCTAATAGGAATATGTTCAAGGAATGATAGAGGCCATTCTGAAGTCATGCGATGAGTATTACAAAAATATGTATAGATGATGCAAATAGTTAAGGAAGAAGTATGAATGGTTAGAAGCTAATTTCTTAGAAAATAAGTGAATTCTAGACAGGGAGAACATAAAGAGATTCAAAAAATGGGTTGGAAAGGGATTCAGGAAAGATATCAAGTTATGTGATGGAGAAGCCATGTATATGGAAGCTAAGGAGGAAACCATATGTGGGTTGAATAACCAAGCAAGGAAGCCTTTAAAACTTGAAAAGGGTCAAGAACTAAGTAAATGTTGTCAGAGTTATTGGAATTAGCTAGACCCTCTATGCACACATAGAGGGATAACTTCAAGAATTTTGAGGAAATATTAAGTGTATATGGAAGGTACTCTCCTTGTGCTATATAAGGAAATCAATGCCTGTGACCCAAGAAAAAAACTCTAGTGGTGAGACAATTGGATAGTTAATTTTTTGTCCTAAGATAAAATGATTTCCATAAAAATGTTCTAATTTTCTTCAACATTATCACAACCTTAATTGGTGTGGCTTATTATAAAAAGAATAATTAAAATAGGGTGTATGTTTGGGTGGAACATTTCTCTTCCTAAGTTAGTGTTGGCCTTCAACTTTCAAATAAATAAGTTCTTCCTTTAGTTTGTTTATGCATTTGATTAATACGATGCACTTTGTCGAAGTATTTTACTATTTGAATGTTGAATATTTCTATAGGTTTACTATTTATTCATAATGGGAAATCAATGTTATATGTGTCGATGTGATTTTGTAAATGGAATTTTATATGATGCTACAACATTTTTACTAAGTATCATTATCTCTATTTATTTTTGGATGTGAATGCGCAAATAAACATTTATAGTGTTATAGCTTGTGATGAACATGCTATGTGAATCGATATTATGGTTATAGGATACCTTAGGGAATAAATAACTATGGATGGAACATATGCTTTCTTTGCTAATGTTATGCATAAAGCAGGAGGTATATATTCTTATCATCTACTAAATCATACTCATTTACCTTGTAATTTTCTTTTATTAAAATAAGAACTCACTTATTATGCAAGAAGCTGGAGGTAAAATAAATATAGACCATTTCCAATAAATTTTTTGATTAAAATTAATGTAACAAAAGTTTAGATATAAAATATAATTGTGTAAGGTAAAATTCCAAAAAACATATTTCCTCTATACCTCATGGTTTGGAAAACCAGGCTATCCATGAAGATTTTTCTTTCTCAAAGTGCTTCTTGAGCATTTTAGATAAAATCCCATATGTACAATGGCTCAAATTCTTATTGAGAGTGATGATGGTGCTCTTTTTCTTTTCATGTATGTTTTCGTCCGTGGGATATGAGGATCAACTCTTTAATTATAAACTTAACTATAGTACTTGGCACTAACAACAAGTTTGTGAACACATGATCAAATGGATGTAAAGGTACATGTTTGTATTGGTTTAGATTAGATTTAAATATGGAATAGGGAGTATATAGGGTCATTTTTAGGAGAGCATGACATTCTTGTAGCTCCAAGGCTTTTAGCTCCAAGGAAAATCACTTTTATAGTGAAAATTTTGACAAAACAAATTGCACACAACAAATTTAATCACAGCATACATATATATATATATAGAGAGATAGATAGATAGAGAGAGAGAGAGAGAGAGAGAGAGAGAGAGAGAGAGAGAGACTTTTGTTGTTTAAATTATATTTTTGAATGTATAAAATGCATTCAATGTCTTGAAAATTTACTTGAGAACTTGGATTGTGTAAACTATATAGCTTAAACTTGCAATTTGAACACATCTTTGCAAACCTCTTTTACAGTGAAAATTTTGACCAAAACATTTGCACATAATAGTTTTAATCCCTGTGGAAACCTAATAGATCTGTAATTAAGATATACACACACACACCACGTGTAATTTTTCATTGTTTAAATTCTATTTTTGAATGTAAAAAACATATTAAATGTCTTCAAAATTTACTTGGAACTTGGATTTTGTAAACTACATAGCTTAAACTTGCGATTCAAACACAACTTTGCTTGATTTCAAACAAAATTGTCCCAAAAATATTGTTACAAAAGGGCCACATTAAGAGTTCTTAAAGTGTTTTAGCCATAAAAAAATATGTTTTCAATTGCTTTATATAATGTATATATAGTTTTTTCTAATCATATATAATAAATACACTTTTAAATATTAGTGTTGAAATATTTTATCTCTGGACTATATTTTCCACAATAAAATTATTCTTTTGTTACTAATATATTTTTAATACATTTCATATATTAAAGAATTTTATTATGAATCACATTGAATATTTTATTATCAATTATATTTTTTAAATGTTGCATTTTAATTTGATATTAAGAATTAAATAAGTTAAATATCTCCTTGAAATTTTTACTTTTAATTACTCCTCTTAAAATATTGAAATGTTTTATTATGATCAACATTCAAGTAAGTTGACATTTACTCTCTCTCTGTATACATCTGCATGAATTGAAATTGAAATAAACTATCCAACATGAATATTTAAAAACATTATTTGAGTCACGTACTAAAATATTTTTAAAAAGTTCGTCATGCACTGAAATATATTTAACTTTTCATGTACTCAAAGCATATATATATATATATATATTATATATATATTATTATATATATTAGCACGTGTAAGTTTTCATTGTTTAAATTATATTTTTGACTGTATAAATTGTATTCATTGTCTTCAAATTTTACAAAAAAAAAATTGGCTAAAAAATTTGCGCACAACAAATTTAATCCCTCTAGAAACATAGTAGATTTGTGTGTGTGTATATATATATATATATATAGACACACACACCACGTGCAATTTTTTAATGTCTTCAAAATTTTAAATCTCTCTCCTCTTCATGGCTACCATATATGTGAATAGAATTTCAATGATCACTGATGTCTATGGGCACCCAATAAATAAAAATTGGATTGCATCTCTTATGGCCAGAATGCCTATAGAATCTCTCAAAATATCTCCTCCATCATCATCTTGATAATGAAAGTTATTTAAAGTAAATAGTTTAAAATTTACTATCCATTTTCTTAAATTCACATTTTAATATAACCTTTTTGGTTTGAATCTTGACCATTTGGATGATAGACCTTCTTTCAATACATCGGTTACCCGACTACGGGTGAAATCAATGTGTAATTATGGTTCAAATGACAAGTGGAGGAGCTAGGTACTGCCAGTTGCAGACCTGCGCGATTATCCAGGAGCTAAGTCGATTGATGGGAGTGATGTTTAGGTGGTTCGCTCAGTTTTTGAAGGATCATATGCAGAGAAGAAGATTTGGCACGCTCTTTGCATTTACTGCTTGTTCTGTTCAAGGTATGGCTTTGGTTATTTTATCCATGGTGTCCAAGGATTTCATTACCATTGTAAGCGCCCTGCCTTCGTGTCTTTGGTTAAAGCTGGAAGTGGGTCTCGAAGGCTGGTTGTTCCTTGCAAACAAAGGTGAGTTTCCTCTGTGTATTTCGTTTCTGTTTCATCTCTGGCTTGAGAAAGTGTGGCGTTTAGTTAGTGGTCTGGTCTTTGGAAGCTTGGGTAAGCTTTCGATTTCCCCTGCCACTTCTCCTACGTCGCTTTCCCTGCAATTATAGTCTGACCGCTAGTGTCTTAATTTGTTTCATGTGCTTTGTAACCTGTCTCTGGGCTCTGCTTTTGGTTTCTTAGATTGTTTTTCCTCCCTCCAGTCTCGGCCTCTGTGGAACCCCCTCAGCATGGTGCACCACAGCAAGAGTGTTCGTTCTAGGGGAAGTCGAGGAGGGCATGGAAAGCAGCCGGCTACCAGCTTTGTGGATCCTGTTCACAATCTAATTCTGTATCATGGGTTCCAAACAACTCATTTCATTTTTCAGAGCAATTTGAATAGACCTGTAATTACTACCAATATCACCATTCTCTTCTCTGAAGAAGAAGCTCTGCCCCCAATTCGAGTGCGCCTAATGTCTGAGCCCTCTCCAAAAGCTTACCAAGGAGTCACCAGTCATAGCAATAAATAGGAAAATGCAGGGGAAAATCTGGAGAAATATCAGGGGGAGAGACCTGAAAGGAGTGAGGCTCCGAGTGCCTCTCGGCCTCTAGATACTGCTGTCTCGAGGATTCGGGAAGAGATGGATAGTGACATGCGCCCAAATGATGAAGATGTTGGACATGAGGATGCATGGAAGGATAACGTCAATCTGGTGGTGGAGGCACCTCAGAATGAAGACGACGCATTCTAAGGTCATCTGGGCCTTCTCCTTTTTTTTCTTTTTGAAAGATTAAAATGATCATGCTCAAGCGGTTTTGGACGCGGCTCGGGTCTACTATCTTCAGACATGTGGACTCAATTCTCCCTGTGTGGCTTAGTAATGTCAAATTCCTCTGGTTTTTCGAGTATTGTAATGGTCTCTCGAATTTTGAGTAATGTAATGGTCTCATGCTCTGGTCACATGCCCTCGACAGACGGTTTTCTCCTCTTCTTCATGTTTCCTTAGCTAATTCCTGGTGGCAATATATGTTCTCATGCTTTTGTATCTGGTTCTTCCCTCACAAGGGATAGTTTCTGTTGCTCTAAGTGTCCTCGGAGGATGATTCTTGAGGCCTTGCCCTCTTGTATTTTTACTTTGTTTTACAGTTAATAGAATTAGCATTTGCAGAGAAAAAAATAATAATACATCGGTTTTAAATATAAATGGTTATTATTTTTAATAATGTCTTTGCATCCATTTAATTGTGGTCAAACTAAATTTTTCAAACAACCAACATCTTACTATTCTAAGAATAACATCAACTACTTTATCAATTCCTAGTAGAAACATAATCTATAAAATTTAAACAATTTTAGCTAAAAGATAATAATAGGGTGCCTTCTAGCAACTAGTATAGCTTTTCAAACTGTCAACACCTCGGTATTCAAATGGCAACAACTACTTTAATAGTTCTTCATAAAAACCTAATTTCCATATATTGTACATAGAAGATAAAGGGTAAGCAACACAATAAGTGATGGGATTTGGGTTGTATCGATTTTGGAATGTGAGGGTTTACTTTTTTCAAATGGAGATTTTTAAATTTTCATAGATGTTGACTTAAGGATGGGTGGGAGCTGAAAAGAAAGAATCATACATCAATTATTTTAACAGGATTGAAAATTCAAAAAATCTATTATCTAAATAATATTTGAAAATGATAAGTATATGTTAGAAAATTAATAATTATATATACCAAAAATTTAGTATCGAAGGGAAAAGAGAAGGAGGTTTCGAGGTTCTATAATGGGAAGAGATATTTTATGATACTTATTTTATTACGAAAACCTAGTACTTTTCCAAACAAAAATTGTTATGGTTCCCAAAAATGAAGAAAAAAAAGGAAAAAGGAGAGCATGCAAGAGTAATTGGAATGTAGAAAAAATACACATACTTACTTGTACTGTTGTATGTTGATTCTTGACTTCTCAATTCAAAATCCACTACTTTGCGAACAACCTTGTACCATTGTGGGCTCAATCTTGACTTCTTAATTCAAATTCTACAACCCTACGAACAACCCTCATGTATTACAGATGCAAAATTGGAAGATGGCAAGAACACTATTGAATCTTTAAATAGACATGATAATACGACTCTTCAATTTTTAAATAAACATGAATTATTCTTTTATGACCATTTGTTCTAAAAAATGGGGTTCATTTTCTCTAAATTACTCCCAATAACAAGAAATATGGGCCAATGAAGCAAATAAACATTTTTTACACCAAATGGCGAGGGTGAAATAACTATCATAAAATATCTATATTTGCAAATTTGGGAGAATAGAAGGATGTAAGTCCTAATTTCAAGGGATAAATTTATTTATTTTACCCTCTCCTTAAAATAAGGTGGGCTAACCTCCATACTTAATTATTTTTATAAAATAAATATGGGGCAATTTGTAATAATGTACTATAATACAAAAAAATTGCCTAATAAAAATTTAAAACCCCTTAATTTCTCCCAAGGGAGAAAATTTGTCCCCAAAATTTTCCATGGATAGGTTATGCACTTGTAGGTTGTGCTCGGTTGACAAAAGCAATTGTAATATATCTTTATTCTTCTGATTTAATGCAAGCATGCAATGGGGTTTTGAGCAGTTTGCTTTCCGTAGGAAAAATATTTTTTTCATGTATGTGATTTCTTATTCCAAGTCTAATATTTTTGTTCTAAATTGTGAATTAAATTCCACAGAGCATTAGAGTATGTTTGTGTCTTGTGATTTAGAAAAATTTATAAGCAGTTGCAAATCTACATCATAATTTTTACATCGTACCAAATTAGGATTCACATTAAAACCATTCCATGAATTAGTTGAATTGAGGCTTCTATGATCCATGTCAAGATTAAGAGAATTCTTTGGCTTAAATCACATGACAGTGTATTTATCGACGCTTTTCAAACCAACCAATGTGGTTCATTGTCAGGACAAGTTGAAGAATCAGATCCAGATTGCATGTTAAATAGTCAGAGCAGAACTTCCAACAACTATAATTTGACTAGGCAATGGCTAGATTGACTAATTAACGACTATATTAGACTAGGAAATGACCAGTTAGACCGGACACAAGGAAAAGGAGGCAAAACTATATTATAAATTAAGTTGAGGTTATTATTAAATTAATAGTTAGTTATACTATTATTAAATTAAAAGTAAATTTACATAAAGGTATATTTTAATACAATAGAATATATAATTATATATATATATATAATATATATATTATATATATATTATAATACATATATAATTTTAAGTATTTATAGTAAGAATAAATCTTTAATATTCTAATTAATTGTTAAATTTTTTATTTAATTGTTAAAATTGTTTAATTATTTTAATAATAAACAAGATTTAAAGAAATTATTTTCCTTATATTAATTAAGTTGAATTATTATATAAATAGTCAATTATACTATTACTTATCTTATGTAATTCATGTGCTAGAAATAATCTATTTAGGGGACAATAATTGATTAATATGAAGTTAATTGTGTTAACCTTATTGTACATGACATGTGTACCTAATTAAACTAAATTTAAATAAATTTAAGGATATTATTAATATGATATGCTAGATCCCTACTATCACAATTATTATATTAATATTATTATTGTTGGTGTTAAAAGTAAAATTATAGTGATATCTCTATCAATGGACAGGGTATTAACATCTTAGTGATCTACTAGGAACCTCAGTTACTAGATTTAGGGAATTAGTAAATGTAATGAATCTATTATAGTTTTATAATTATAGAATTAATTTAAGGGATGGGTAACTAATTCACATAAATTTATTAGAATATAAATTAGTTATTTAAATATCTTAAACCATATAATTTAACCCTGAAGGAAAGAAAAGGATTAAATTAAACAAGGAAGAAGGCTAAAGAAGGAAGGTTAAAGGATAATAAGGGAAAAAAAAAAAGTCTAGAACCAACTACTAAAAGAGGGAGGGGGAGGAAACATCTAGGAGGTGAGGGCCAGGATCCAGCATCTACTGATCCTCCAACCATCATCTCTATTGAGATTTCTTGGCCTCCTTTCAATCTCAATGGCTTCCCTACATTTATGGTGGTGGAACTATGAAATTCTAGCAAGGACATTGGCCTCCTCAATACAAACATGATGTTTGGTCTTCTCCGCATGCTCAGCTAGTGTAGAAGACTTAGTTCTCCCATGCTTAAAATCAGCTGCGTGCTCACTTATTTTTTGATTAATGGAGCACCTAGTCTCACCAATATAGGGGATCCCATAGGAACAAGGAATAATATAGACCACTTTCATGTCCTTCGAGTTGATAGGATCCTTCATCGATCGGAGGGACTTACGAATGGTGTTAAGGGGTCTAAAGGTTGATGGGACATTATGTTTCCTCAGAATCCCTGCAATCTTGTTAGTGGTCCCTTGAACAAAAGGTAGATGGACCCCTCGGACATGTTCTTTAGGCTCTTTTTTAACCATCGAATTTTTGGAAGCTTTGAGGAAAGCCTTCTGACCCGGGTATTTGCTATAACTTTTCTCAACAAAGACCTTGAGAAGATGGGATTTCTCTTTCTCGAAGCTCTTTTCATCAGAGATCCTTAGGGCATGAGTAGCGAGAGTGTTGAGAACACCCAACTTTTGAGCAGGGAAATGATGGGAACTGGCATGGAGATATTTCTCAGTATGTGTTTTCTTCTGAAACACCTGGTGGGAAAGGGAACCATTATTATTCTTAGAAATAAGAATATCTAGGAAAGAGAGGCAACCATCAACTTCCTATTCCATGGTGAACTTAATGTTGGTAGACTAACTGATCGGTGAAGGATCCTATCGATGCAAAGGACATGAAAGGGGTCTATATTATTCCTTGTTCCTGTGGAACCCCCTATATTGGTGAGACTGGGTGCTCCATTAATCAAAGAATCGGTGAGCACGAAACTAATATTAAGCACGGGAGAACTAAGTCTTCCACACTAGCTGAGCATGCAGAGAAGACCAAACATCATGTTTGTATTGAGGAGGCCAATGTCCTTGCCAGAATTTCACAGTTCCACCACCGTAAATTTATGGAAGCCATTGAGATTGAAAGGAGGCCAAGCAATCTCAATAGAGATAATGGTTGGAAGATCAACAGATGTTGGATCCTGACCCTCACCTCCTAGTCGATTCCTCCCCTTCCCTCTTTTAGTAGTCGGTTCTAGATTTTTTTTTTTTTTAACCTTCCTTCTTTAGCCTTCTTCCTTGTTTAATTTAATCCTTTTCTTTCCTTCAAGGTTAAATTATATGGTTTAAGATATTTAAATAGCTAATTTATATTCTAATAAATTTATGTTAATTAGTTACCCATCCCTTAAATTAATTATATTATTATAAAACTATAATAGATTCATTACATTTACTAATTCCCTAAATCTAGTAACTGAGGTTCCTAGTAGATCACTAAGATATTAATACCCTATCCATTGATAGAGATATCACTATCATTTTACTTTTAGCACCAATAGTAATAATATTAATATAATAATTGTGATAGTAGCAATCTAGTATAAGATCATACTAAAAATATCCTTAAATTTATATTAATTTAATTTAATTAGTTACACATGTCATTTACAATAAACTTAACACAATTAACTTCATATTAATCAATTATTGTCCCTAAATAGATTATTTCTAGCACATGAATTACATAAGATAAGTAATAGTATCACTGACTATTTATCTAATAATTCAACTTAATTAATATAAGGAAAATAATTTCTTTAAATCATGGTTTATTATTACAATAATTAAACAATTTTAGCGATTAAATAAAAAATTTAACAATTAAATTAAAATATTAAAGATTTATTCTTACTATTTAATACTTAAATTAATTTATTTCAAATATATATACATATGTATTAAAATATACCTTTTATGTAAATTTACTTTTAATTTAATAATAGTATAACCAACTATTAAATTAATAATAACCTCAACTTAATTTATAATATGGTTTTGCCCCTTTTTCCCTGTGTCCGGTCCAAATAGCCATTTCCTAGTCTAATATAGCCATTAGTTAGTTAATTTAGTCGTTGCCTGGTAAAAAATTATAGCTGTTGGAAGTTCTGCTCTAACTATTTAACATGCAATCTGGATCAGATTCTTCAACTTGTCCTGACGATGAACCACATTGGTTGGTTCGAAACTCGTTGACAAATATACTATCATGTGATTTAAGCCGAAGAATTCTCTTAATAATTCCATGAATTCCTCATGCACAATGATCATTGAAGAACTAATGAGTTGTTAGGAGGTAGCATTATTGAGCCTTAGTTCAGGGCAAATCAAGAAGACCCTATGTGCAAACTTCTTAATGGAACTAGATGGCTACTAGTGGGAAGACCATTGAGATAATGTTTAGTGACACAAAAAGGAGTTGTGATCATTGATATTTGTATATTGAGGAGCAGCAAAATTTCCCACAGGGAGTTCAAGACTCAAAGGGAGTCTAGTTTCATAGGGGGTAACCCTATGGAAGCTAGTACTTCAACATCTTTGGAGATCTAACTCATTATTGCAATGGTTGTAATAGCAATGCGGAAGTAGTAGTACAAATAGCGGTATGAGTATATCATATTTCGCCATGCCTGCAACTATACCTCTAGGAGCGAGGTTGGGGGATGTAGATCCTTAGTCCCAGAGTTGCAAAAATTTGGGTAGGGTCCATTGAGGCATTCTTCTCATGAATCATTACTTTGCTATGGGGGCTAACAGTATTTAGTAGCAAGAGAATCAATGTTAGTCGAATACTGAGGAGTGTAGAGGAGCGTTGATAATAGAGCAGGAGGCTCAGTAGCAAAGTCAACAACATCAGAGTTTTCCTAGTAGACGGATTGCATACACACTTGATTTCAAAAAAAAATTATGCTTCTTAGTTGCAGGTGTTGCAGTAGCATCAACTATATTGATAGGTGTTGCATGCAGTACATTCCACATGTGCAAGATAAGGGTGGTTGATAACCCATTTCTTGTTGAGAGGGAGTGTTGAAAAATGCAGTAAGAAATTCTCAATTTGATTTTTCCTTGATTAAATTGAGAAAATTTGAAATTCCACATAAAAAGACAACTTGGAGGAGTTAATTGAGGTGATATGGATCTTTTGACTCAGTTAGCTCCGTTAATTTGAGTTAGGGGCATTAGTTTCATTTGTATGTAGTGATTCCTGAATTTTAGGAGCCTAGGTTGAGTTAATTTCAATTTTAATAAGTTAAACTCGTTCTAATTGTTAATAGAACTAGTTGGTGGTCAGTTAAATAGTCAGACATCAATCTAACTCACAGATAATCTAGGTATTTGATCAATCAGCTAATAATTATCTCATGCATGCAAATAATATGAGTTTCCCATTTGTGGTGGAGTTTCCAAGGCAATGTACGATCAATTATATACTAAATTAAGTGTATAGCTCATTGTATTGGTCAGGTGATCAACCGTGAGGAATTGCGCAAGAAGTTTGGAGGAAATTCCTAAATACTAGGGCCCTATTTCCTCATTAATTGTACAAGAAAATATGGGCTCAAGCAGAGAATAAATTGACTAAGTCTAGGTCAGAGCTTCTCAGTGAGCAGAGAGATAGGTTATACACTTCTAGGTTATGCACTTGCAAGTAGAATTGGGGTTTTTAGCAGTTTTCTTTCAATGAAGAAAATACTATTTGCATGTGTGTGATTGTTTATTGCATGTCTGATAATTTTGTTCTAAATTGTGAATTAACTTCCGCACAACAAAAAATAGGTTTGTGTCTTATGATTTAGAAAATTTCATAAGAAGTTGCAAATGTACATCATAATTTCTACATGGTGGATGGAAAACCTTAAATGTAATTTTTTAGTGTCAGTCAGTTTAGCCTATCGCCAGTGATAAAAATATGCTCTTACAAGGTGTTGTTAGAGTGTCAAGTCATTTTTTTGTCATTTTAGTGAGTCTTCAATTAAAAATTTGGTTACTAGTTGTTGTGTCTAGGTCACTACTGCTCCCTTCACTTACTCATGGTCTTCATCACTCATCATGGTCATTGTCTTCTTTGAGGTATCATATCTTCATTTAAGTGTCTTGGGTCATGAAATGGTTAAATTCATCATTTTAGGTCATGGTCTAGGGTTTCACTCCATGTGTCATCATGATACCATATGTCGAAAAATAACATGTCCATCATGTAATTCAATGGGAAAAGGGAGTTAGCAGCTTAGGGAAAGAAAAATAAAGGTAAAGGTAATGTTTTATTTCAAATAAGACAATGCTGTAGTAGACTACCTCATCTCATCATTTCTCATAGGGACAGTTTTGTTCAAATTATGTTTCTGCCCAAATGGAGAAGTAGTTTGTAAAAGTGAAAGAGGTTTTTTTCACCATAGTCCAAGGAACAAAAACTACCTTCAGTTTATGCACAGGTGTTATAAACTGAAAGAAATTCCCTAACTACACTTGCTATAGGAGAGTTCTCCACTTCTTGACAAATGAATTCAAGACAATTTTTCAGAGATTTGGAGCAGGTGTTGGTAGTGCTTAAGGACTCTATTATGTAGGTGACATCCTAAGATTTCCAATGGTACATTCAGATCATGATTTGGATTAGTGTAAGGCATCCAAAAGTGTTATGCAAGTTGGTGATGCGCTTTTGTTAGAGACACCTTGCGTTTTTGGAGGGACCTTGGGAAAATACTTTTTTCGCCCTAATGGAATGTCAAAATCAAATTCCTGATGTGTCCATAACTATGTAAACTTTGAAACGGGAACTATAAACTCAAAAAGGGAACTCTAGCCAAAAAAACCCCGAAAAAAATCAAAAATATTGCTTAAAAAGAAAAGTGTGTATACTGGAACGATGATTTTATTTTTTAGGGGTCAATTTTGAACATGTTTTAAAAATGGCAATGACTACGAAATTTACTACGAAATTTTCATGCAAAATATAGCTTCCAAACGAAAGTGATGATATTGGAACAATGATTTTTTTTTT
>APFE031150790.1:28758-83266 GCA_000404065.3 Pinus taeda | reverse complement strand
ACACTTTCAAGAAAGCACAAATGTGAATATATATCTATATATTGATACACCGAATGATAATGGAATTTTTGATGTGATGGGAAGAGTCATAGATATGTGTTCGGTACCAGACACTGAAGTTGTTTACATACTTACAAAAGCTCCCAAGTCACATGAAAGGATCAAATACCGACTATCATATTCATTGTATGACACGAGAGAGGTATCTACAAATTTGTGTAAACAAATCATAAATGAGATGACACAAAACATCGTAAGTATTGTTATTTATATTTGTATTTTGCGTTCTTGAAAGTGTCTCACTATATTTTTTAGCTTTGTTTTTTATTGACATATGATATTTTGTTTGGCAGAATTTTGTTGAAAGTTCTTCAATTAGGTTGGGAGGCATTCATTTCATAGAGCATGATATCATAAAAGTTGTCGGAAATTTTTACTCAGTGTCATAAAAAGATATGGAAAATAAGCAAAATGTAGTAATTGATGATGCTACAAAACTACATCCAAAGAATCAGAAATAAAGGCCTCTAGTGGATAAATCTAGCAAGGGTAAACAAGTTACTTTTGAGAATGATGAAATTGAAATTGACACTGAAGCATATGTTGCCATTACTGAAGATGACATTGGAACTAAGAAGAGCCATAAAAAACCAAAAGTAACAATGCCCAAGAATAAATCTGTTGGGAATGTTATGACCAAGAAAAGTAAAGTTGAAATTTTTTATGCAGTCATTACCAGCAGTTAAGAACCTAGTGAAACTTCAAAAGGAAGTAGAGAAATCATTACTCCAGGAACTGATTTAGAGGATGGCATTATCAAAACAAAACAAAATGTCATTCGAGAGAATTTGAAAAAGAAAAACTTAATTGATGGTGGTCGCACATTTCAGCTTAATGTCAGGCAAACCTATAAAGCAAGTGAAGGACAATGTCAATATCAAGTTAGAAAGCCACACCATCTACATGTTCACAACTTGAAGACATTGATGAGGTACAATCCATATGCTCATGTGGTTAGTTATGTGCTTCTTGTTGATCCACTTCAAGTTCCCAACAAGGAAGAATTTGATAAGTCAAAATGTTTTGAATACAATTATTATGTGCTTGGGGGGAACCATTCTATAGAAGCACAAAGACAATTGATGAATGAATATCCTAATAACCCACATTTTGAAACAATGAAATGTATCATTTACGTTGGTTTATTAGATACAAATGCAAATTTAGTGGCATGGGATCATAATTCAGATAATGAATATAAGATGTCTATGACTTTCATCCAAAGGGTTAGATTTATTCATAGTGAATTTGAAGAAAAATGTGGTGGGGATAGGACAAATGTTACTGCAGATTTCCGAAAGGAATGTTGTATGGAAATAGGATATCAAATTGAAGAGAAAACCGATTCAAAAGGTAGAAAAGGCAAAAAAAATAGTTATTTATTCAGAGGTATTGATAACATTTCCCAATTGGCATTTAGAACTAGAGATGTTTGGAAGTGGATTGATGAGATTTTTAGCATGTGGGAAGACATTGCCATTAAAAAACAGAAGGTCAAAAAGTCCAATCCATTGATATGTGGCAACAGTAAATTAGGTCCTGAAATGAAGCAGCTTCCAGACGATAGGACTATCACACCTTGGAGGGTGATGCAAGGAGTGAAATATGATAAAATTGTCAAAACAATATTATCTCATGTGAGGTCAAGGGAATTATCATTGAAGAAAATGTCTGAAGAATTTCAAAAGTAAGTTTTTTGAATTATTTTTATTTGTTTCTAGATTATAATTATATTTTAAATAAAACATATTGTTCTTGGCAGTATTTGTTATACATATCATTATATTAACTTTTTGCTACTGTATCTATGCAATCACAAAGTTTATATGAAAATTCAAGAACAAATGGTTAGATTGTTGAATGAAGATAGTTGGGATGATGTTGTACGCAACTATCCAGATTCAAGTTCTACATCAACATTAAAAGCTTTTTATCTTGCATTTAAAAAGGTATCTTGATTTATACATTGATTTTTATTCACCTGTATACTATTTTTAATTTGTAACTTACACATATATTTGTTTATTTTATAAAAGATGAGGAAGGATGATAATGGTGTGCCAGATATTTTCAAAACCTTTATTGAAAAAATAAAGATCGAAAGACTGAGAAAGCAACGTATTAAGAATGTTCAACTTGATCCAACTCTTAATAATTTCATTTGGAATGGGCTAGACACTATTCAATATCAAGTAATACAAGGCGACTGTGAAGGCATTGCTAAACTCATACCTAAAAGGGATTATGCCCTTTCCATTGCAGATATTCCCCATGGTTTCAATATTCCAAACATTGACTATGATAGTGACCCTTATACTTATCAAGCTCTTAGTAAAGTGGTTGCGGGATTTGTAGAAGTCACGTCACCACCATTATGGAGATTTGTCACATTTCATTCAGACACACAATTGGCAATGATATTGTCAAGCTTCAAGGAGAAAACAAATTCAAGGATGCAGCTTATATGGTAAGACGTTTAAAATTTATATTTGATCAATGTTGAAAAAATTATTTATGTACAAGTTAATTGAACTTTTACTATTTCATGTTACAGGAAAAACTCAAATCTTCTTAGCAATGAAGATCAACAATTTATAAATGATTGTGAGTTCATTCATATTGATAGTTGGGCAGAAGATGATAGCCATATGTCTATGATTTTTAATTGGGTAGATGGAAAGAGTCATAGCCAAATACTAACTTATGATGTTGTTGTGAGAAAACTAACGTATGAAGACAAAGAAGCAAAAGGAGAGATAGTTAACATTTATAAAAAACCATAATTATTGATTAACTATCTTATAGACATTTGTTGAAATGAAGGAGATTGAGTTCTAGATTTATTTTCTGGCTCAGGTAAGTTTTATTATATGGAATTGAATTTCAATATGTTATTTTTTAATTAATATGTCATTGTACTAATTTAGTTCATTATTTCTTTTGTGCTTGATAATTAGGTACAACACTAGCATGTTGCTTTCAAAAAGGAAGAAATTGCATTGCAATTGAAAAAGATCCAGTACAGTGCAATTTCATTCAGTAAAGAATTAATGCTCTTCAATTTCTTCCAGATGCAATGCAAGAAATTGGGTTGAAGAAAGGGGACTTTAGTGAATCACATGTGGCAAAAAAGGCAAAGGAACCCCAACCACCATTACATGGAAAGTTTGGAAAGACACACATTGGGAGATTCGCAGAGATCAAAGACCCATTAGAGGAAAACGAGCAAAAGGAAACAGAAAATATTGTGGGAGAAGACAATGATGAAACTCTAGATGATGAAGAGTTTGGATTACGTGACATTGTTGATTAAATTTAAGTTATGCCTGTAAATCAAGTTTTGCAATGTTTTGACTTTGACATTTTAAGAGAAGAATAGATACTCAATTAGGGTTGTTATACATTCAATATTTGTAATATGTGGTTTTCGCATTGATTTTTAAGTTAATCATTATTTTTTGAAAAAAAAATGATTATTATTATTATTTTTGACATGAAATTCATAAAACAAAAGCTATTATTTAACCATTTTTAGTTAAAATTATCGTATAAAAATTGTGATTTTCTCATGCCAATTCTAGCAAAAAATGATCAAAACGTGTAGTTTTTTAGTTATATTTATGTTAAAAATTATTATTTTTATGTCCATTGTTAAAAAATTTATTTTTTAGAAACAATATATTCATGTGGATTGAAAAATTATTAAGGTGATAAAATATGTGAATATCGAAATCTAAATATCGACCTCCTAATTTAAATGCAAACAATAAAAACCACAAAAAAAAAGTAAAAATTAAAATAAAAAAAAGAAAATGTGAAGAAAACGACCACTTAAAATGATAAAATTACAAAAAAATTATTTACATTTTAACATTTAGAAAATTTAAAGCCAAAAAACAGGGCTTTTAAAAAAAGGGGGTGATGCAGAATACTCAGTTTTTTAAATCAGCATGAAAATCACTACCATTCTAAAACAATTCTAAAACGTAATGTACATAAAAAAATTAAAGTGCCAAAAACTATGCTCTAAAAAAAACATGTTCGTTCTGCATCACCCCTTTTCAAAATCAGGTCACTTTTTTTCTATCTCTACGAAACGGGTAACAGTATCAATTCTCGTTTCAAAGTTTACATTGATCCATATTGTAGCAGACTTCAAGAGTTTTCTAACGAGCTATAAATTTCATAATTTTGAGTAGTTTAAGGCCTCCAAAAGTGTGTTACAAGTTGGTATTGCGCTTTTTCTAACTATGTTGCGCTTATGGAGGTGGCGTTGTGCTTCCATGAATACTGCCAAAACTCACCCAAACATCAAATTTGAGCTTGCACTCCTACTTTTTTTCTTATAAGCTAATTCACAAGTAAGTATCATCATCTAACTCACCTTTTTTCCTTTGGCAAAGTAAATGCAAATGTGAATTTTCTTCATCTAGGGTTTATGAGAAATTTCATGCTGCAAGGCTAGTGGAAATGATGGGTTTTGTTAGTTATGACATTGTAAACTTTTAAATTTGTCATCTCATACATCTTTACATGCATAAATCACCCTATCATTCACTAATCAACTCATTTACACTCAGATTACCTCACCTTTATAGAAACCCAAGCTCATACCTATCATTTTGGACAATTTCCTAGCAGAACTGTTTTTCAAATTCTCTTACTCATCTTTCTCTCTCATTTCACTCCATTCAAAATTCTTAAGTTTTGCTGCCACTCCTTTCCATCTCCAAAAATTCCCGTATCATCATTCCCCTTCCCTAACTCCCTCATTTCATCATTTCCTTCCTTGAGCAAGAAAATAGTCAGCTTAAGGCTAAACAACTGATCACGGAGAAAGAGCAGTCCAAGATGCTACAAAAAGGAGACAAAATTAAAGCAATGTTGTAACCTAGTGAACATGATGAGTAGGAAAAAAAGGTTGCAAAGGAAGAATTCCATCCATTATTACACCAAGAATCAGGTTGCCAATGTCAGAATCAAGCAGTTGAAGGCCAAACTCAAAGGAAACCCTAAAAGACAAAAATGAGAGGGATAACCTGGACATGCTTGCTAAAGCATCCATGAGAGCATGACATACCTCATTTTTCACTTCATGCCTAATTTTGAAGGTTTTCTAAGCACTTTTGGTTTTTTTAGAATTTTGGTGCCAAATTCATAAATTGGGCTAGTCACAAAAGCGTAATGCCTTAGCGTTGCACTCTTTCCTTAGGGCTCCAAATGAAAAGTGGCTTACATTTTTGGAAATCTAATGATCTCCTCTCAAAACTCATTTCATCATATTTCTCATGAAGGGCTCAAAATTTGAGAAAAGGTAGAAAAGGTGGTCAAAAACCATCATTCTGACACTCTTTTTGATAGGCGCTACGCTTCTTGAGACACCTGGGGAGAATGAGTATTTGAAGGCTTCCCATGAGTAATTTTAAAAAATTTAAGATGTTCTGGAAACTAGACAGACACTACTAGTTGACTATTCTCTCATATCTAAATTTTGACTTTAGGAAGGCACCTAAAAGTGGGCTCAAAGTTGGAGTTTTGCTTCTGCAAATTTCTGAGTTGTTGTTTAAAATTTCATTGTGTAATTTCCTAGTTTTTCAGTTTGACTTGGTTAAATTCAAAACTCATGATGTAATTGTAGTAGTTCAAGGTTAGATGAAGTAATAATGATTGAATAGAAATTATAGTTTCTTTTTATGGTTAATTAGGCCTAATAAAGGAAGCAGAATTCAAAACAAAATCTAAGAGAAGAGTTTGTATTGGACCTTCTCACTCTCACCTGTTGGTTGAGAGAATCTTGGAAACAGTTCCACCACCTAGGAATTTGAATCCTAAAGGTGGGTAAATTGTTTGAGTGAGTCTATATGTATCATTTCTCATTCAGATAGAGAGTTTGGACTTTTGTGGAGAGGTTTGGTACCTTATGTTCTCTTACAGTTAATACAGGAGCAGTTGTAGCTATCTTTTAGGAATTCTTGTTCAGTGAGCCTATGGTGTTATTTTATTTTTCTATCAGCTTCTAATTGATGAAATCATCTCTATTTTCATGCTTTATCTTCTTCCTATGAATTTCCTTGTAGTTATATACACAAAAATATTAGATTTAAGCTCTGTTTATGTGGAAATCATGCTTGTGTTTCTTTTCTTCTAAGACTAATGAATTCATGCTTGCACATGCTCATTATGTTCTCTTAAACTCATCGACCTACACTACATTGACAAACACTTCAAGTTCACCATAACACACTGATATCTAGCTCATGTTTATACTTGTCACTACATACTTGGATCCTTGGCCTAATTACCTTCTCTAATCCCTAGTCCAGCAAACTAAAAACCCTAAATTCACAAATACTCAAACAAAACTTGTATATCTAGCCTAAAACCTATTTTTTTTCAGTTACTCATTGAAAAATATTCAGAGAGATCCCTCTCTAGTTTAGTAGGGCTAGCTACTAAACTAAAAGTGGTTCGAGGTTACCTCTTTCGATCTCCTCCTCAGCCTAGGAAATTGTAGGGGATAACATTTTCGCATTGTTGCTGGGGAATGAAAGATTATATCTTCCATGAGGAAAAATGAAAAATATCAGATCTGATTGCCAATGGCGAACAATGATCAGACACAGAAAGGTTATGCATCTTTCACTTGGCAACTCCAATGTCGAAGAATCCAAAGGTTCATAATTTTCATGGCAACTCCATTGTTCAAAAACCGGTAGTTTGAATAACTTCTTGGTGACTTAACTATTTTCAAAATGGATTCAACTGCTCGAAGGTATGCCCCTTGAATTGAGCTCATGTGCCTGGTTTTCTGAATCGTATTCCTTGTATAGATTGGAAAACAGGTCTACCAAAGTTTAAATATCGGGATGGAGAAGTTGCTAGTTTTCATTTGGTCAAATTTCATTTTCATATTCACAGATTACAGACTGAGTTTCCTAAAGATTGTCCGATGAAGATATTCATGGCTACCTTGGAGGAAATAGTGAGGAAATGGTATGAGAGTCTACCATCTGCTAGTTTATATTCTCTAAAGGATTTTCATTCAGTTTTATTTCAACATTATCAAAGCTATAATTTTTCCTTATCAATGATGGATAGATATTGTGAGATTTCTGAAAATTTTATTAAATTTCTTGAAAATTCGTATGGGGATGAATAATGTATGGAAGAAGATATATTAGAATCCCTTTATGATTTTTCCTCCCAACAAGAATTAGCAACTTCCTCCTTGGATGAAGCAGACTCAGATCAAAATAGAGAAAGGCCTATTCCTGATCTTGAAAATGAAAATCACCAAGCCAATGTTGATTCCTATAAAACTCAATGTTTTCCTCCATCTGAAGATGAAATAGATCAGCTCTTGAAAAAACGTGTTACAACCCAAGTTTAGGCATGTTTGCAGTGCTCACACAGTCAATAATGTGTAAGAGAAATTTCTTCCATTATTGAAAATGAAAATATGGATTTAAATGATGACTGTCATGAGACTTATGAAACTAAACAGGAATTTGTTGTTAGCAAGACAATTTGTGATGTAGATTTCATGCAAGGAGATCAGCTAACAGGGATTGTTTTCTTTCATAAAGAAGATAGGGCTAACATGTTTAATAATATTGAAGAATGTGTTCTATTTAAGGATGATTTAGACTATAAATGGGAAGAGTATGAGTCTGAGCTAGATAGTATGCCAGAGATAGAATTAGAGTTTCTCATGCTTGAGGAATTTGCAGCCAACACTTAGGTAGCAGAAAGTCATACTTCCTTATGCCTTCCTATGGATCAACAACCAAGTATTCTTTCAAATCAAAATGAAAGGACTACTTGTATTTTTCCTGGATTCCAAGACAAAGTAAATTTCATATTTTTAATGATCCTGACACTAATTTGTTGCAACCATTTGGGAAGATTATTTTTCTTGTATTCATGGATCATGAGCACATGTTCAGTGGACACTTGCAGTGGCCTAGCTTTTGTTTTTTTTGCCTACTCAAGAAAAATACGAGAAGAATTCAAATAAGTAACCATTTTTTGGATTGGTTACACTGGAGGGATCATTACAAATGATTGTATATACATATATATATATATATATATATATATATATATATTTATATATATCTTCAGCAGGTGAGGTAGTTATCATCTGGATTTGAAGCTCAAGGTGAAGGCCCTAAGATCCTGATGATCTACTGCCATAAGTAAGTTTAGTAAGTTTTAATTTTTTGTCAAGGTCAGTTAGTCAGTGAGTTTTTAGTTCGAATTTAGTCTTTCAAATTTGACTCCATGCCCAATGGATAAGGCTACTAGGTCTATGGTGTTCTTGACACCTCCAAGGAGCTGCCATCCCCAGTTGGAGCCAATGTTAGTGTCAGTTAGTTTAGCCTGTCACCAGTGATCAAATATGCTCTTACAAGGTGATGTTAGGGTGTCATGTCAATTTTTTTTCATTTCAACGAGTCTTCAAAGAAACATTTGGTCACTAGATGTTGTGTCTATGTCACTGCTGCTCCCTTCACTGACTCATGGTCTTCATCACTCATCATGGTAATTGTATTCTTCGATGTATCATATCTTCATTTAAGTGTCTTGGGTCATGAAATGGTTAAATTCCACATTTTAGGTCATGGTCTGGGGTTTCACTCCATGTGTCATCATGATACCATATGTCAAAACAAAAACATGTCCATCATGTAATTCAGTGGGTAAAGGGAGTTAGAAGCTTACGGAAAGAAAAATAAGGGTAAAGGTAATGTTTTATTTCAAATAATACAATGTTGTAGTACACTACCTTGTCTCATCATTTCTCATAGGGAAAATTTTGTTCAAATTATGTTTCTGACCAAATAGAGAATAATTTTACAAACATCAAAGAGAATTTTGTCAATGATATGCCAAGGAACAAAAACCTCCTTTCGTTTATGCATAGGGGTTATACCTTGAGAGAAATTCCTAAAATACACTTGCTACAAGAGAGTTTCTACACTTCTGGAAAGTTTCACTTCCATACAATTGTTTAGGGATTTGGAGTAAGTGTTGGCAGTGCTTAAGGACTTTATTATATAGAAGACATCCTAGTCTTTTGAATGGTACCTACATATCCTGATTTGGATTAGTGGAAGGTATCCAAAAGTGTTGTGTAATTTGGCATTGTGCTTTTGTCAGAGACACCCTGCATTTTTGGAGAGATATTGGGAAAATCATCTTTTCTCCCTGATAGAGTGTCCAAATTACATTTGTGATGTATCCATCTTGTACAAGACTTCAATATCTTTCCAACAAGCTATCAAGTTTGTAATTTGGAGCATTTGAAGGCCTCCCAAAATGTGTTACAAGTTAGCGTTGCGCTTCTGCTAACTACAGTGCACTTCTAGAGGTGGCACTATGCTTCCATGAACTGTGTTGTGCTTTTGTTAACTGCACTATGCTTGTGACAGAGTAGCTCGAAAATTGCCAAAACTCACCCAAACTTCAAATTTGAGCTTGCATTCCTACTTTTTGTTCTTCTAAGCTGATTCACAAATAAGTATCATCATCTAACTCACATTTTTCCTTTAAAAAAGTAAATGCAAATGTGAGTTTTCTACATCTAGGTTTTATAAGAAATTTCATGCTGCAAGGCTAGTGAAAGCGATGGGTTTTGTTATTTATGACATTGTAAAATTTTAGGTTTGTCATCTCATACCTCTTTGAATGTATAAATCACCCTACCATTCATTAATCAACTCATTTACCCTTAGATTACCTCACCTTTACAGAAACCCTAGCTCATACCTATCATTTTGGACAATTTCCTAGCAGGACTATTTTTTGAATTCTCTTACTCATTTCTCGATATCATATCACTCCATTCAAACATCCTAAGTTTTATACCACCCCTATCCATCTCCCAAAATTCCCCTATCATCATCTCCCTTCCCGAACTCCCTCATTTCATCATTTCCTTCCTTGAGCAAGAAAATAGTCAGCTTAAGGCTAAACAACTAATCATCGAGAAAGATAAGTCCAAGATGCTACAGAAAGGAGACAAATGTAAAGTAGTGTTGGAACCTGTTGAATATGATGAACAAGAAAAACAAGTTGCAAAGGAAGATGACCATCCATTATTACACTAGGAATCAAGTTGGCAAGGTTAGAATCAAACAGTTGAGGGCCAAACTCAAAGGAAACCCTAAGAGAAACGAATGAGAGGGATAACTTGGATATGCTTTCTGAAGCATCCATGAGAGCATGAAATACCTCATTTTTCACCTCATGACCAATTTTGAAGCTTTTCTGAGCATTTTTGGTTTTTTGAGAATTTTGGTGCGAAATTCAAAAATAGGGCTAGTCACATAAGCGCGATGTGCTTTTTCCTCAAGGCTCCAAATGACAAGTGGCTTACATTTTTGGAAAGATAATGACCTCCTCTCAAAACAGATTTAATCCAATTTCTCATAAATGGCTCAAATTTTGATTAAAAGGAGAAAAAGGGATCAAATATCATCATTCTGCCACTCTTTTTGACAAGCGTTGCGCTTCTGGAGACACCTTGGGAGAATGCGTTTTTGAACGCCTTCCCATGGGTAATTTTCAAAAATTCAAGGTTTTCAGGAAACCAGACAGACAAGGCTAGTTTCCCATTCTCTCATATAGAAATTTGTACTTCAAGAAGGCACCTAAAAGTTGGCTCAAAGTTGGGGCTACACTTTTACAAATTTTTGAGTTTTTATTTAAAATTTCACTGTGTAATTTCCTAGTTTTTCAGTTTGACTTGGTCAAAGTCAATACTCATGATGTAATTGCAGTAGTTTGAGATTAGATGATGTAATGATGAATAAATAGACATGATATGTTGTTTTTATGGTTAATTAGGCCTCATAAAGGAAGCAAAATTCAAAACAAAGTCTAAGGGAAGAGTTTGTATTTGACCTTCTCACTCTCACATGTTGGTTGAGAGAATCTTGGAAACAGTTCCACCACCTAGGAATTCGACTCCTAAAGGTGGGTAAGTTGTTTGAGTGATTCTATATGTATCATTTCTCATTCAGAGATATAGGTTGGAATTTTGTGGAGAGGCTTGATACCTTATGTTCTCTTACAACTAATACAGGAGCAGTTGTTGCTATATTTCGAGAATTCTTGTTCAGTGAGTCTATGGTGTTGTTTTCTTTTTCTATCAGCTTCTAATTGATAAAATCATATCTCTTTCATGCTTTATCTTCTTCCTATGAATTTCCTTGCAGTTATATATACCGAAATCTTATATTTAAGCTTTGTTTATGTGGAAAGCATGCTTGCGTTTCTTTTCTTCTAAGACTAATGAATTCATGCTTTCACATGCTCATTATGTTCTCTTAAACTCACAGACCTACACCAAATTGACGAACACTTCAAGTTCACCATAACACACTGGTATCTAGCTCCTCTTTATACTTGTCACTGCATACTTGGAGCCTTGACCTAATTACCTGCTCTAATCCCTAGTGGAGCAAACTAAAAACCCTAAATTCACAAATACTCAAACAAAACTTGTATATCTAGCCTAAAACCTATTTCTTTTTAGTTATTCCTTGAAAAATCTTCAAAGAGATCCCTCTCTAGTTCAGTAGGGCTAGCTTCTGAAATGAAATTTGTTCGAGGTTACCTGTTTCGATCTCCTCCTCAGCCTAGGAAATTGTAGGGGATAACATTTTGGTGTCGTTGCTAGGGAAGGAAATATTATATCTTCCCTGGAAAAAAATGACAAAGATCAAATTTGATTGTTGATGGTGAATAGTGATCAGACACAGAAAGGTTATGCATCTTTCACCTATTGACTCTAGTGTCGAAGAATCCAAAGGTTCAGAATTTTCATGGCAAATCCATTGTTCAAAAACTGGAAGTTTGAAGAACTTCTTGGTGACTTAACTATTTTCAAAATGGATTCAACTTATCAAAGGTATGCTCCTCCAAATCGAGCTCATATTCCTGGTTTTCCAAATCATATTCCTTGTATAGATTGGCAAACAAGGCTACAAAAGTTTAAAGGTTAGGATGGAGAAGAACTAGTTTGCATTTGGTCAAATTTCATTTTCATATTCACATATTAAAGACTAAGCTTCCTAAAGATTCTTTGATGAACATTTTCATGGCTACCTTGGAGGAAATAGTGTGGAAATGGTATGAGAGTTTACCATCTGCTAGTTTATATTCTCTGAAGGAGTACTTGTATTTTTGTTGGATTCCAAGACAAGGTAACATTTCAGATTTTAAAGGATCCTTACACTAATTTGTTATAGCTATCTGGGAAGATGAATTTTATTGTATTTATGGATCATGAGCACATGTTTTTTGGACACTTGGAGTGGCCTAGCTTTTGTTTTTTTTTCCTGCTCAAGCAAAATACGAGCAAAATTCAATATGTATCCATTTGCTGGATTTGTTACATTGGAGGGATCATTACACATGATTGTATATATATCTTCAAAAGATAAGATGGTTATCATCAGGATATGAAGCCCGAGGTGAAGGCCCTAAGGTCCCGATGGTCTGTTTCCATAAATAAGTTTAATAAGTTTTAGATTTTCGTCAAGGTTAGTTAGTCAGTGATTTTTTAGTTTGAATTTAGTCTTTGCAATTTGACTCCATGCCAATGGATAAGGCTACTAGGTCTACAATGTTATTGACACCTCTACGGAGCTGTCATCCTCAGCTAGAGCCAATGTTAGTGTTAGTTAGTTCAGCATCTCACCAATTATCAAATATGCTCTTACGTCAAGTCAAATTTTTATCATTTCAATGAGTCTTCAAATAAAAATTTGGTCACTAGCTATTTTGTCTAGGTCATTGTTGCCCCCTTCACTTAGTCATGGTCTTCATCACTCATCATGGTCATTGTATTCTTAGAGGTATCATATCTTTTTTTAAATTCCTCATTTTAGGTCATGGTCTAGGGTTTCACTCCATGTGTCATCATGATACCATATGTCAAAAAAAAACATGTCCATCATGTAATTCAGTGGGTAAAGGGAGTTAGCAGCTTAGGGAAAGAAAAATAAAGGTAAAGGTAATGTTTTATTTCAAATAAGACAATGTTGCAGTAGACTACCTCGTCTCATCATTTCTCATAGGGATAGTTTTGTTCAAATTATGTTCCTCACCAAATGGAGACTCGTTTTACAAACATGAAAGAGGTTTTTTTCAATGATAGTTGAAGGAATAATAAACTCCTTCAGTTTATGCACATGTGTTATAACTTGAGAGAAATACCCAAACTACACTTGCTACAGGAGAGTTGCTACACTTCTGGATAGTTTGACTTCAAGACAATTTTTTAGGGATTTGGAATAGGTGTTGGCAGTGATTAAGGACTATATTGTGTAGAAGATATCCTAATCTTTCCAATGGTACATTAAAATCATGATTTGGATTAGTGGAAGGCATCCAAAAGTGCTATGAAAGTTGGTGTTGCACTTTTGTCAGAGACACCCTACGTTTTTGTAGTGACCTTGGGAAAATCATTTGTTCTCCCTCATGGAGTGTCCAAATTACATTCTTGATGTATCCATATTATAATATACTTCAATAGCTTTCCAACGACATATCAAGTTTGAAATTTGGAGCAGTTTAAGGCCTCCAAAAGTGTGTTACAAGTTTGTGATGTGCTTCTGCTAATTGCGCTCTTCTTTTGGAGGTGGCATTGCACTTCCATGAACTGCGTTGTGCTTCTACTAATTGTGTTGTGCTTGTGATAGAGTAGCCCGAAAACTACCAAAACTCACCCAAACTTCAAATTTGAGCTTGCATGCCTAATTTTTGTTCTTCTAATCTGATACATAAGTAAGTATCATCATCGAACTCGCCTTTTTCCTTTGGAAAAGTAAATGCAAATGTGAGTTTTCTTCATCTAGGGTTTATGAGAAATTTCATGCTACAAGGCTAGTGAAAATGATGGTTTTTGTTAGTTATGACATTGTAAACTTTAAATTTGTCATGTCATACCTCTGTACATGTATACATCACCCTATCATTCACTAATCAACTCATTTACCCTCAGATTACCTCACCATTATAGAAACTTGTTATAGATATATTTGGGCACTACAACCCCAATCTTATATGTCAATAAACTAGGGCTCTTTAACCCCTAAAAGTATTGTTTCATACCCTAAAGAATCATGGTCAACTAATTACATCATTCCCCAAACGTTCCACCTGAAAAACTATCCAGAACTGGCCAAAATAGGACCATACTCACTGCTCTACTGTCAGGGTGCAATGCATACTGAAGAGGCCTTCTGTAGGTTGCGATGAGCAAGAATGGACAAATTTCCGAGACAGTTTGCTAAGTGGATACTCATGGAATCTTCAAGAATCTTCTCCTATGACACTTGCCTCTCTGAATTCATCCAAGGATGAGTAAGAGATCCAAGAAATCTCCAAGTGGAACCAAAAAGAACAAGTGGAATGACACTAATCAAAAACCCAGAGATGACTCACACCCTTGCACACATCTATAAATGGATCCCTCATCTGAGAGATCTAGAGGCTGGAATTTTGTAATTTGCAAGGAAGTGTTGATAGTTTGCATTTGAGAAAGAGCATTGCATTTTTGGGTGATTTTGCTTTTCATTAGGTGAAGAGGGCTTTAATGCTGGGAGGAGGATGCTAGATCAGACAGTTGGGTTGTAATTCTCCCTTCTATTTAATAAAGTTCTTTGGGTTTTCTTCCATACAACTGTGCGACTGTGAATGTTATTATTTGTGAATGTCATTGTATGTTCATTGTATTTCTGATTCTGCAACGCTTATGATATAATAGATCAAGATGCTTTGATGGTGTTTTGTTACTCTATTTCTATAGGTATTCTCTAAGCGGGATAAGTACGAGAGGAGTTGCAAGCTCTGTCAAGGGGTAGAGAGATCAAGCAAGGAGTTAAGCAGAAGATCTAGGTTGGTTCCTTTGCCTCTCTCTTATCTATTATACATAGAAGAAATCACGAATTGCTTTAAACTGTTTGTTTCTAAGGTAGCTGCCAGTCCTAGAGGGCTAGTCAATTGAAAAGACACTAGCTTTCCCAGAAACAAAATAGTGATTCCGTTGGGGATCGAATATATTTTGTTTGTTGTTGTTTGTTTTATAAACTATAGACGAAGCCTGAAGTTAGCCAAATAGCCTTCGAACTTCTCTTGCTCTGCAACTGCATAGTAGATGAATGCTACTTCAGTCAATCTCTGGTTTAGTTATTGAATTAAAAATTTGACTTACAAGCATTCTAGATTCCCTTTTCGTAGCTTAGTAATCTCTCAAGATCATTCCTCTTTACTTTTCTCTTTATTGTCCATCATAGCTCAGCTTAACTCACTGAAATCAGCTGCAAATTTGAGCCAAAACCCATCTCAGTTGCGCTCCCTGGCCCATCGCACTGTCTGTCACTGTCAAACAATATGCATCGCACCTCCTGAGCCTGAAAAGTATGATGCATCCCTATTTCTGTGAAGCCCAGGTGTGATGACTGACTGAGCCTATTTCCATTATTGAAATTTGGGGCTTTTGTCCTTATTTTTAGTTCTGTTTAGTTGATTTGCTGCTTATGAACAATACCTCATTACTGAAGCCTCCTTACATTTCATATATTAGCCTCCATTGATTAGGATTAGTAAATGTTTTTATGTATTTTTCCTTCATTTACAATCCTTTGTCGAAAAGTTGCTTAAATCGATCTATCATTTTGATACAAAAAGTGTCGTAACTGTCGTTTTTTGTCAAAATGAGAAGTTTCATAGAGTCTTCCTTCCCTAAATATTCTATTGAACTTTTCTTCAAGTATTTGATTTTATTCATTGATATTTGAAGTGTCGAAAGCATTTTCTATTCGAAATTGAAAAGCGTCGTTTAGTCTTCCTTTCTATTTTGAAAAAGAAATTGTCAAAATGTCACTTTGAGTAAAATATTTCAGATCTTTTCTATACTTAGTTTTCCTTTTTGGAATTTTTCACATTAAGGGGAATGAAAAACAAATACATACATTTGCATTTGCATTTAGCTTGTGTGCAAGAAATGATTTAGGAAAGTGCATTTTCTGTGTGCTCTTTGCTCTTTGTTTGAAAGAATCGTAATTTTCTTTCCCTATTAGATAGGATTTTCATTGATCAAAATAAACAATGATTGTTTATCATTGTAGATTGCATTTTTAGGAATTTCATATTTACATCATGTGGTGAACCATTGAAAGGAAAAATTTTAAACAAGATCAACTTTAAAATAAATTTCAATTAACTTAACAACGCTTTGGAACCTAACGCAACACATCTAGAGGTTTAGGCTAGAGACGTGTTCTGGCATTGTAAAAACTAGTAACTATCGTTTTCATTGAAGGTTGGGTGATTCCTCCTCTTTGATACAACGAGTGCTAGCATAGACTTGTGCTCCCCGTACCATCACGTATATATTGGGAGACCACAATAGGCTTATATCTTTTATCCATAGGAAGTCGTGTCTGCCGCCCTATCGATCTCAATGCACTAAACATAGTATTAGGGAAGATTGACTACCGTACATAAGTCCTTGGTAATTTATCTTTAATTTATCACCAAGGTGTATATTGCAGTTTTGCGATTGTTTTGGTAATACCTCTATCTAGATTTCCAGAGTAGTCACTTTCATTCCTTTTCGACTCTTTAAAAGAAAAGGTCCATCTGAGCACTTGTCACTTTAGGCTCATTAAAAATGAAGGCGACTAGAGTCATCTTTAGCTTTTTCTCGACTCTTAAAAATTGAAAAAGCAGAGTTGTGTCAAAGCATCATTAAAATTTATTATTTTATAATGATATTATTTTCCCCTTAATTTTGAGTTGGTCAAGCAATCCGCAATCATGGAAGAAAGTCAATCAAAACCCTGTCGTTCACAGAGACTAGCAAGTCAACAGTCTTTGACTCCAGAAACGAAGCCATTCCAGGAAAAATAGTCTCGTTTAACTGAGTCCAATTCACCTAGTTTATTTGAAACTTGTGTTTCAACATCATCAGAGACTACAGTTACTCCAATCATTTTTGGTACATCTGCCTTTAGAGAAGAAGTTTCGCAATTACAAGAGGACATTAAAACTGATCCTAGTCTAATGGTAGACACTTCTATACCTGAAATAGCTCCATCTAGATTTGATCCAGAGACTGAAGTTCACTTACCTGAACATCTGGAAGTTGATTTCCAAAATTCAGAAGGTGTCGCCTCTCCAGTATCTATCACTGCAGGAGCTATACCTTCTTCGGGTCCAGAAATATTTTACGGACTTGATGGTCTACCTCTTCCACCTAAACTGATTGCTATATAAGACATAATCGAGGATACTCCATCCGTTACCTTGTTACATTTTGGAACTGGGATTCATCTGTATCCTTCTACTCCTAAAGTTAGTCCTTTTAATCATCCTTCATCGCAATTTCATGTCGAATCACTAGGAAATCTTTTGGATAGGCTAAACATGTCTGAGCAACCATCAACATCTAGGACTATGTCATCTGATACAGCTACAATAGAAATTCCTATTGCCATTCCTACAATGTTTGTTGGTATGCCATCTATCTCGGCTAGTTATCAATCACTAGCTAGAGTCCACTCAGGGGCTATTTCGACGACATGGTCGATTCCTATTTGTTCATCTGGATTCCCATCTGGTATTTCTTATGTTGAAACTGAGAAAATTGACCCTACATGCTAGTATCAATTTGGGCAGGCCAGTGTTCAAAGACCGATATACCCTTTGAACACTAGATTGCCACCATATGGAGGGCAGTATGCTTTTTCATTGTTCCCTCCTGGAGAACAACCATATGAGAGTTCACAACAAAATTCAGGTCAAACCGGAATTACATCCAGCGATTGGGTACCAATACTACCTAAACAAGCAAGGGTTGTATATTCAATGCAATCGATCCAACCTGTGTCTAATATTCCCACTACACCTGCTATTGTGACTGTGTCGCAAGTACAAGCACTGCCTATTGTGTGTCAATGTCAAGTCTCTCAGGTTGCAATACAATAGCCTCTTATCTCTACGACTCATTCACAACCTCGGGTTAGTGATTTCTTACCTGGAACAACTCAGGCTCAAATGGGTATTATCACTCCACATCTTGGTCATTCTTCCAGTATTGGGCAACAGCAAATGGTCCAACAACCATGGCTGGTACAACACCAACAACTACAATTCCAACAAACCTACCGAGGACCTGAGCAATAAGGCTTTGTAGGTAATGGACAACCGCATTTTCAAAATGGTTATCAACAACCACATTATAATGGTTATGTCCAACAATCTTATCAAAGCTACCAACATTAGATACATTATGCTGGTATGCAAAGATCTACTGCTCAGGCGATTCCATCTTATCCTGGGTATGCTTCACCTAACCGGAATCAACAGTTGCCTTTTGTAGCAACTCTAGAATCACCAGATTTGAACCGGCTGACGAATGATCCAATTACATATGCCCCTTGGTGGTCAGAGATTCCTCATAAACATCCCTCCGATATTCCTAAATTCAATGGAAATCTAGGCAAATATCCATCGAATCACGTGATGACTTTTCATTTGTGGTGCTCATCTAACACCCTAAATGATGATTCGATTAGGCTTCACCTTTTTTAGAGAACGCTAACTGGTTCGACAGTGAAATGGTATATTGAATTGCCTAGAGCTTCGCTCAATAACTTCACCGCCCCTACCACTACTTTTCTAACCCACTTTCAGTTACCCATAAGGTATGAAATGGGAACAGAACTCCTTATAAACTTTAAACAAAAAGTAGCCACTCACGTATCTGATCATATTCATGAGTGGCGATGTCATCATCGAATGGTAAAGACGTATGTTCCTGATCATCTTTTAGTTGAGTGGTTTACTAAGTCCTTATTGCCTTTTATCACTGAAGATGTGGTGAAAGGAGGAGTTGTCACTGAAGAGCAAGTCATTACTCATGCCCAATATCTAGACTTGATCTATACATAGTCTTGCACACTCTACGACAAAATTCCTGACACTCATAGACCAGAATTTTCCATTCGTCCCCCTCCTAAATCGAACAAGGACACTCACGCCAGTGATACCTCAAGCATGCAAACCGCAAAGGCTCCATCTGGTAAAGCCCTTATAGTTTCTAGTCAAAAATCAAATGACAAACCTCTTGCCTCGGAGATTAATGTCATGTCATCTAACAAGGACAAGAATCCAAAGCAACCAAGGGGCAACAAGAAAGGGAAAAATAATAAGAAGAAATAGGAGAATTCAACTCCTGAAAAATCTTATGAGAACCCTACTGGGTGAAAGAAACCTCATGATCCATGTTACATATGTAACAAAGACCATTGGACGAGACATTTTCCACACTGAGCTGATGTTACAAAATTGTTAAATACTTCAAGTACCTCAGCGGTGTTGATTGATCCATTTACGAACCCAGAAACTAATCTGGTTGCTATCGATCATGCTTCCAAATCACAAGTTCTTATGTTATCCATATCGAAATATAAAAATGATGCTTTGATATTGACAAGGAACAAAGATTACAGGAATCCACCGTCATCAAACAACTAGGCTACAGATCAACCTAGTAGTTCGACAACAACTTCACCAGAAGTTGTTCCACCCATTATTCCTAAGTTAACTATAAAGCTGCCAAAGGGAGTCATACATAATTGGACATTTAATCCTCATGTCTGACCAGCATAGAATTATAATATAATGGAGGACCTGGCTTAGTCGTCATCCACTATGTCGACACTAGAGGTACTATAGAATTTCCCCTCCCAAGAGCAAGCTTTGTTATCAGCAATAGGTGGGATTGATCCAACGAATTCCAATCTTGTGGCCTTTAACCATAAAGGATACACATCTCAGTTACTAGCCCAACTCGCTTTCCTTATACAGGTAAAAGCCCTCAATAAAACTGTTCATCAAACAATAATTGATGAGGGGGAATCTACTTGTATTATGTCAATGAGTTGCTAGAAACGTTTAGGTTCACCACCCTTGTCGCGATCATAAACAAAATTAAAAGCATTCGATGGAAGAACATACATGCCGTATGGGATTTTAAGTAACTTGCAAGTTGAATTGGGGGACAAGACGGTAAAAATTGAAGTCGAGGTCATTGATGGAAACCTTGACTACAATATCTTACTGGGAATGCCCTGGATTATGCTATGGTTGCCATCGTGTCTACGTATTTTAGAAAGATTGCATTTCCCTTCCAAGGTGGAATTACAATTGTTGACCAACTAGCCTTTTTCCCAACAGTTCACAAGCTACTGGAAGCATTCCACTGATCCATGGAAGTTCTCAATTACTTCAAAATGTCAGAGTAAGTCTCCTAAAAGACCCTTCCTTAATGGCTACTTTTGCCCTCCCGCCTCCAACTGGTCTTGTAGAAGTGGCCACAGTGGAAACCTGTCATATGATCTCTTCTACATCATCTAAGATAAAGAAGAAATCCGACCATTTTGATAGTGTGGATCACCATGAGGTGTTGCCCCCTAGCCCCATAAAATCTTTGTAGCAATCAATTTTCTGGGCCTCGGCGGTAAACCCAAATCAGCACTCAACGAGTGTTTGGATAGATAGGTCTCTAGAGTATGGTACCTTTTCTGATACTTGGTCTCGTATACATGCTATGATGAAAGAATCATCCAGTCAATGATGATAGGAGAGACACCATGGGAATATTACTACCATCGTTCCCACCTTCAAGATAACAATGAAGATTATTCAAACAACCTTAATCATCCTTCAATTTTTGATTTTCTATCAAATACTGTAAATACAATGGATTCCGAGCCAAATCTGTCCAATAGTGAAGAAACTATCTCCATTAATATCTCGACCAAACCTAATGTTATAGAGAATATTCATGTTGGAAAATCTTGTTCTCCATCAGAACTGGGAATTTATTGCGCTCTCTTTCATGAATTCAGAGATGTCTTTGCATGGTCATATGAAGAAATGCTAGGCATTGACTTGAGAATCGTTGAACATGAAATCAAGATGTATCTAGATGTCAAACCAGTATGATAACGGCTTCAACCTATTCACCCAAAGAAAGCCACTGCCATTAAGGCAGAAGTTGAAAAACTTTTGCATGCTGGTTTCATTTACCCTATTCCTCTAACTGATTGCGTATCGAATATTGTTCCTATGATGAAAAAGCAAGGAACAATTAGAGTGTGCATCGATTATAGGAATGTAAATCAAGCATGTCCAAACGACAACTATCCTACACCCTTCATCAACCAGAAAATTGATGAATGTGTCGGATGCGAAATATTTTCATTCATGGATGGATTTTCCAGGTACAATCAAATCAATATCCGTCCACAGGACCAATCAAAGACTACATTTATATGTCCGTGGGGCACATTCATGTACCGTAAACTACCTTTTGGTTTGAAGAACACAGGGGCAAGTTTTGAAAGGGAAATGAACTATGCCTTCCATGACATCAAGCACATCATTCAACCTTATCTTGATGATCTACTGGCTCATTCGCGAAAGCAGACTGATCATCTGGAGCATTTAAGAGTCATATTTCTACACTGTCGACACTACAAGATATGACTCAATCCTCACAAATGTGTGTTTTGTGTTGGTTCTGGTCGATTACTTAGTTTCGTAGTTTCTAAGGATAGAATTTGACTCAACCCATCTAAGGTTCAGGAAATCCTTGACATGCCTCCACCTTCAAATTTACTTTAGATTCAGAGACTCCAAGGGAAAGCTAACTTTTTGAAGAGGTTCATTCCACATTATGCCGAACTCGCTAAAGGTTATACGTGTCTTTTGAAAAAAGGAGTACCCTTCCATTGGGATCAAGTTGCACAAGATTCCTTTAATGCTTTAAAAGGTTCCCTGATAAAAGCATCATTAATGTATGCTACTGACTATCAAAAAGACTTTAACTTGTATCTCACTGCTGAAGATACAACCATAGCCATAGTTTTAGTGCAAGAAGATAATGGAATAGAACATCCTATATATTATTTAAGCTGCAACCTTAATAAAGAAAGTACTCTTATGTTGAAAAGTTGGCTTTAGTAGTTGTTCAAGCAGTACAGAGATTTCGACACTATGTTCTCTTTCACAAGACCACCATTGTGTCAAACTGCAACCCTATGACCTGCATTCTATCACGTCAATTACTAGGGGGAAAATATTCCAAATGGATAACCATTTTGCAGGAATTTGATTTGGAATTCACCAAATCCAAATCAAACAAATCTCTCACCCTCGTAGAGTTACTTTGTGACCTTCCCTCATCATCCAACGATTTGACGTCCAAAGTGTCAATCGTGGATGAAACTCTGTTTCTGATATCATCAAGCAATTCGTGGTATGGGGATATACTAATCTATCTCCAAACCCAAACTTTTAAGCCTAACACCTCTTGCTCTGAACAATGACGTACTCGATACCAAGCCAAAGACTACCTGATCATTGGCGATACGCTTTACCGTCATGGTGTCGATATAGTTCTGCGAAGGTGCCTCACGCATAAGGAGGGAAAAAAAGTTCTAAATGATTGCCATTCAGGTGCATGTGGGGGGCATCTATCTGGTTACACTATTGCCCAAAATATCTTGCAAGCTAGTTACTTCTAGCCTACTATATTCAAAGATTTCATAATTGCAGTCAGAAGTTGTCATGCTTGTTATATTTTTTATCACAAAACCAGATTACCACCTGCACCACTGCATCCAGTAGTTGTTGTTGGGCCATTCACTAAATGGGGCGTTGATTTCATGACATGTAACCCCACCTCGGCCTGGTAGCATGGGTATATTATAGTCGCAGTTGAATATTTTACAAAATGGGGTGAGGCGATACCTACATTAAACAACAGCGACGAAACGACTGCTCTTTTCTTTTTTAATCATGTAGTTTCTAGATTTGGTGTTCCACAGGCTATTGTCACAGATCATGGATCACATTTCCGTAATCACATGATGGTTGAATTGACTGGAAAATTAGGACTATCCCATGATAGTTCTACTCCATATTATCCGCAGGCTAATAGACAAGTTGAGGAAATCAACAAAGTCCTTAAGCACATGCTGTAGAGAATGATTGGAGTCCACAAATGGAATTGGCATTTAATCCTGTACTCAGCTCTGTGGGCATATAGGAATTCAGTGAGGGATATGACTGGATTTACGCCCTTTTAGTTGGTGTATGGTCTGGAAGCTGTCTTGCCAATTCAGTGCAAAATTTTGTCCCTCAAGCTCGTAATTGATCTGCTTCCCGAAACTTCAGAAGAAGAGGCTCGTTTCTTGAAACTAATCCACTTGGATGAAACCCGTTGTGACGCCATGCTAGCTAATGAAGCACATAAGAAACGTGTCAAAGTGCAATTTGACAAAAATTTCAAGCCTCGTGTCTTCTCAGAAGGTGACCTCGTCTTGCTTGACGATCAGGGCTTCGACAAATTAGGAGTAGGTAAATTCGAACCATTATGGATGGGCCCCTACATTGTTAAACCGGTATTGACAAAAGCAGCCTACAAGCTGGTCGATTATAATGGGATTCCACTGTCACAACCTTGAAACTGGTTGTATCTTAAACGTTACTATGCTTGATTAAGTGTGGTAAACTCTTTGTATATATGTTTTTTTACATTTTTGTTTTCTTTTAGAGTTGTCATTTTGGTTAGGTAATCCACTTTGCATTTGCTGCAGATGTCAAACTTTTCGGAACCATTTGTTGGGTATGCTGACAGAGCTAGCTGTAGTATGCAGAACCTATCTTCTGTGCCCTGGGCCATTTTCGCTCCAAGCGGCGAGTTAGTGAGTTTTAGGGGGATATGTATTGGTTGATCGACAAAAAACATCTCTGAGTATAGTGCGTTGATTGAGCTTCTCTCTTATGCCATTTCACATGGCATATGCCGACTCGTTGTCAGGACAGATTAGCAACTCGTCACTCTACAGCTTACTACCGTTTATTCTGTTCGAAACCCAACTATTTATCGCATGTTCCTAAGAGTCAGGATTTTGGAAAGATAGTTTGATTCCATTCCATATCAACACATTTCCAGAAACTTAAACACATTGAATGATTCATTAGCAAACTATGTGTTAGATAGATATTTGTAGCATTTGTAAAGAAAGCATTTCACATTAACATTTACATCAGGATTGCATAACTTAACCAAAATGAAACTCCGAAAATCAAAAATATATAACTATTTATAGTTTTTTACAAAATGTTTTGTGTCCAAGAAAAAATCGGTCACATGACCAAGAAACTCAAAAATGAATGCAAGGAAGCATCCTAGACTAATGATGCTGGTGATAACATGTCACCGCCTGTGTGATCATGCACAGAAGCCTAGTCCATCGACTTGGTACGCCAATAGTATGGCACTGTAACCTCAAAGGTAACTCATCGGTCCTGAAGTCCTGATTACCGAGAGTGAGGCCCTCCCTACAGCCTCTCCTACTGGAGTGTCAGCTGCCACCCGTGGGCGTGCTGCTGGTCACACTGACCCAATATCTGCACACACATATGAGTTTGATTAGTCTTGATAGCATTAAAAAACAAAAAAAAAATTATAAAACTGATAAACAAAGATGTGGTCGAATCATTTTACTTATAGCACTCCACTGCTCGCTAGCTGGTAACGCCAAATCTGGGTCACCTCATAAATCCATCCCGACGTATGGCTACTCCGCAAAGACCATCTCCTGACAGTCGAACCACTCGAATAAGGCATCAGAGAAGGAAATCTATGACTACCCAGCATGTATGGCCATGAGATCAACCCATCTCTACATCTGTGGTTCCCTCGGTGCCGACAATCCCAATGAAATGTTATGAGACTACATCAGTGGAATCCTCTCCAAAGCAAAAGCAGTCAATATGGAACCATAGCCAAAATTCTTGGTCCTTACATTCTTTACTTTGGAGAGTTGTTCTTTTATGATAGGAAGTACCTCCTCGCACCAGTTGAACACCTTTGGTTCGAGGCATTCCAAGGCATATTGCATGTAAGATCTGTTTTCCAAATGTAAAGCCACGCTGCTAGCCAATCTAGCAAAGGTAAATAAAATGGTCCTCAAGGGCCAATCAGTGACATCCCGAATATTGATCTTGCCATCTTTGCTGGGCTAGGATCCATCTCTGCAGAACTGATGAATATAGTCTTTCACAAATTCACCTCCACGAGCGAATCCTGGTAGTGAAAGAGGGACACCACGCCTCGATAACCCCGTTAGAAAGTAAATGTCTTCGATTGTCAATGGAATCGATTTGCCTCTAATTTGGAATACCTGGTCAATCGGATCCCAAGCATTGAGAAAATACTATAGTAAACTGATTTTTTGCCTCATGCTGGATATGCGGAAGAACTTTAGCAAGCCATAGTTTCGTAATGCAGTAACTGTGCCCTGTTCATGTAAGGCAATCATGTCCTCATCCTCATGTTTTAATTCATGCCATGTGATGACCATCTTGATCCAACAAATATCTGAAACACAAATAAAATATGAGTTAGGATCCAAATTTGAGCAAAAACCGGCAAGAATTACATGAAAAATCACTATGTAAAGTTTCCCTTCTGCACCCTTCGCACCCTACCTTTGAGCAAGGTGAGATGCATATTGTCTGGCCAGTGTACCGCTCAGTATGCATCACACTTTTCGATATAGGCTAGGTGCGATGGTTGGAGAAGGAGTTCTTCAAACCCCAGGGGCCCAAAAAAATTGAATATCTTGCTCAGAATCAAGAAAAGATGGAATGAAAATGAAGAGCTCAAGGTTAGCTCCTACCTGGTCTTGATGACACAGAGAATAGTCCACGAGATCTCTCGAAATCAACTGATGAAATTTGAGGGAGAAAACCACTCCAGAGCTCCAAAATCCCAAATTTGAAATGAAATGTTGAAAGTGAAGGGTAAAACTACTTTTTTTATTTACTATTCACGTACTTCAAATAAAATGTTAGTTTCAATTCATTTTTCATGCATATATATGTATTCCTAATTAATTTGATGGAGTGATTGAGCAGGTTGAACGACCGATGAAAGAATCTAATATGCTAAATGGTGAATTGAACATCTTTGACCACTGCACTGAGCATATGTTATCGCATGGTTCGAGCTCGTTAAAAAATAAACCTACCACTGAGCATAGTTCCCCACGGTTCAAGCTCGTTAAAAAATGAACCCACCTTCAGTATTTAACCTTTGTGATTGCCATGCCATCAGCCTTTTGAGCCTTGGTTGTGTTCCTGCCATCACCTCCATCCTTTTGGCCGACCATACGCTTCCACTTGATTGTTTATCTTTTTTGAGGAACAGCTACAACAAGTGGTTTTGTTAGCCAACCTCTTTACATCACCATGTTTTGAGAAGTTCCAAGCACACCTGGAACCAGTTGCTACCCTAGACATCACTCATTCCTCAAAAATGAGTCTTCTTTAAACTCTTTTCAGACTCGTTAAATATGAAAATATTGTCGAGCTATTGGCCTTTCTAGCTCACTAAAGTGATTGGAAGTGCCATCACTCCTGTATAATTTAATACTTTTCGGACCTGAGGGATTATCTCACAAAAAAGTTCGAGCGCTTATCTTTTTCGGCTCGCCAAAGTGATCGAAAATCCATCCCTTTTTTATTATTTTATCCTTTTTCAGCCTTAAGGTATTATGCTACGAAAAAGAACTTCTGGAGTTTCCTTTTCATCTCTTTTCAAACTCTCTAAACATGAAAAGGACCAAGTTATCTTTGTCATTAAACTCGTTAAAACAATAGCGACAAACTTGTCCAGCTAGACAAGAACGAGTTTCACTATCACTAGACTCGCTAAAACATAGTGATAGGTTTGCCCGAAGGGCAAATTATAGAATAATCATATGTTATCCTCCTCAAGCTTGATAAAAATAAAGAGGTACTGGTCAACAATGACTGGGAAAAAGGGAACAAAACTTGAAGAATTTTATGGTAGCGGGTCGCTCTTGAACATGACACTTTCACTCCATCACCATGATTGAGTCGGGTTGGGTTATTCCGTTCACCGGTCATTTCACCATTGGTCTTCCACACCATCCATCTGTTGGGGTTAATGCTACTAATCCATCTCAGTGTCTTCGATATGTTCAGGAGAAGTCATTCAGTTGAGAAATCGCAATCCAGTTAATGCCTCATCCACTGCAATACCTTCACCCTCCATTTTTCATGACCGCCATTCCTGAACCTTTTGTCATCAGATCGTTTTCACCTCCAGGAAATCATTTGCTTCATTTCGCATTGTAGATATGGGATACATTAAGGCCCTCCTACGATGGGTCACTTCTTGTCGACATCTGCTCATTATCTAATAAGTTGACTTAGAAACAACCCTTTCAGTACTTTGAAGCTTGCATGCCTCAATGGCAAGTTTCTCACTTCTAGCGACAGGTTGACATCAATGGCCTTCGACCGAAAGATTTTGCGTGGTGTTCAACATCGGATCATATATTCACACCACGTGAATTGTATTGTAGTACCTTGAGGGCCATTATCATTATCAATGATTCCTCTCGCGTCTGTTAACAGCTCACATTATTTCCTGGTAATCAGTCGATGTCTTTCCATGTCGATGTCTTTCCATGTTTGACTTCAAAACATCTCTTCACATGGATCGACTTGTACATCAGGTCAAGATTGAACGAGATTGAAGACCCCGGATCTAGTTTCATCCATCCGAGCTGCGATATATTCAGGGATATAAATACATCAAATGTACACAGAGGCTGCACAGATGGTCATCAAAGCCAGGGACGATGACTCTACACCAGTCTACAACTGCAGATGATTATCTATTCTATGTACATGAAATGAAGTTATAAAGCTGAGCATGGGAACGCCTGCCTTAGCTAGATCATGAAAATTTATATTATGATGATGTATTGTATTATATCTTGTATAGGTCACCTTCCAGTTCGAAAACCTCGGATCCTCATGATAAAGCATTTCACCCGACATCAAAGATTTACAACTTCATGCTTTAGGGGGCAACTGTTATAAACATATTTGGGCACTGCAACCCCTATATTATATGTCGATAAACTAAGGCTCTTTAACCCCTAAAAGTGTTGTTTCATACCCTAAAGAATCATGGTCAACTGATTACATCATTCCCCAAAAGTTCCACCTGAAAAACCATCCAAAACTGCCCAAAATAGGACCATACTGACTGCTCTATTGTTAGGGTGCGATGCATACTGACTTCTACACTAGCCAGGTTCGATGCATACTGAAGAGGCCTTTTGTAGGGTGTGATGAGCGAGAATGGACAAATGTTTGAGACAGTTTTCTAAGTGGATGCTCATGGAATCTTCTAGAAACTTCTCTTATGACACTCGCCTCTCTGAATTTGTCCAGGGATGAGTAAGAGATCCAAGAAATCTCCAAGTCAAACCAAAAGCAACAAGTGGAATGACACTAATCAAAAATCCAGAGATGACTCACACTCTTGCACATATCTATAAATGGATCCTTCATTTGAGAGATATAGAGGCTAGAATTTTGTAATTTGTAAGGAAGAGCTAATAGTTTGTATTTGAGAAAGATCATTGTATTGTTGGGTGATTTTTCTTTTCATGAGGTGAAGAGGGCTTTGATGCTGGGAGGATGATGCTAGATCAGACAGCTGGGTTGTAATTCTCCCTTCTATTTAATAAAGTTCTTTGAGTTTTCTTCCATACAACTATGCAGTTGTGAATGTTATTATTTGTGAATGTCATTGTATGTTCATTGTATTTCTGATCCTACAATGCTTATGATATAATAGATCAAGATGCTTAGACGTTATTTTGTTATTGTGTTTCTACAGGTATTCTCTAAGCGGGATAAGTAGGAGAGGAGTTGCAAGCTCTGTCAAGGGGGAGAGAGATCAAGCAAGGAGTTAATTGAAAGATCCGGGTTGGTTCCTTTGCCTCTCTCTTATCTATTATACATATAATAAATCGTGAATTTCTTTAAATTATTTGTTTCTAGGGTAGCTGCCAATCCTAGAGGGCTAGTCGATAAAAAAGACACTAGTTTTCCCAGAAACAAAACCCTAGCTCATATCTATCATTTTGGACAATTTCCTAGCAAGATTGTTTTTTTAATTCTCTTACTCATCTCTGTCTCTCATTTCACTCCATTCAAACTTCCTAAGTTGTATACCACCTCTATCCATCTCCCAAAATTCCCCTATCATCATCTCCCTTCCCTAACTCCCTCATTTCAACATTTCCTTCCTTGAGCAAGAAAATAGTCAACTTAAGGCTAACAATTGATCATGGAGAAAGAGTAGTCCAAGATGCTACAAAAAGGAGACAAATATAAAGGAGTGTTGAAACCTTGTGAACATGATGAACAAGAAAAAAAAAATTCAAAGGAAGATGGCCATCCATTATTACACCAGGAATCAGGTTGCCAAGGTTAGAATCAAGCAGTTGAAGGCCAAACTCAAAGGAAACCCTAAAAGACAAAAAAGAGAGGGATAACTTGGATATTCTTGCTAAAGAATCCATGAGAGCATGACATGACTCATTTTTCACTTCACGACCAATTTTGAAGGTTTTCTGAGCATTTTTTGTTTTTTGAGAATTTTGGTGCCAAATTCAGGAATTGGGCTAGTCATAGAAGCGCAGCACCTTGGCACTATGCATTTTCCTCAGGCATCCAAATGATAAGTGGCTTACATCTTTGGAAATCTAATGACCTCCTCTCAAAACTCGTTTCATTATATTTCTCATAAAGGGTTCAAATTTTGAGAAAATTGAGAAAAAGGGGTCAAAAATCATCATTCTGCCACTCTTTTTAACACGCACTGCGCTTCTAGAGACACCTTGGGCAAATGATTTTTTGAAGGCCTTCCCATGGTAATTTTCAAAAATTAAAGGTGTTATGGAAACTACATATACAATTCTAGTCATCCATTCTCACAGATTGCAATTTGGACTTTAGGAAGGCACCTAAAAGTGGGCTCAAATTTGGCATTCCGCTTCTACAAATTTCTGAGTTTTTATTTAAAATTTCACTATGTAATTTCCTAGTTTTTCAATTTGACTTGGTCAAAGTAAAAAAGCATGATGTAATTGCAGTATTTCAAGTTTAGATGATGTAATCATGAATAAATATACATTATAGGTTGTTTTTATGGTTAATTAGGCCTCATAAAGGAAGCAAAATTCAAAAAAAAAGTCTAAGAGAAGAGTTTGAATTTGACCTTCTCACTCTCACCTGTTGGTTGAGAGAATCTTGGAAACAGTTCCACCACCTAGGAATTTGACTCCTGAAGGTGGGTAAGTTTCTTGAGTGATTATATATGTACCATTTCTCATAGAGAGAGAGATTGGAATTTTGTGGAGAGGCTTGGTACCTTATGTTCTCTTATAGCTAATACATGAGCAGTTGTAGCTATATTTTGGGAATTATTGTTTAGTGAGCCTATGGTGTTGTTTTATTTTTCTATAAGCTTCTAATTGATGAAATAATCTCTCTTTTCATACTTTATCTTCTTCCTATGAATTTCCTTGCAGTTATATAGACAAAAAATCTTAGATTTAAGCTCTGTTTATGTGGAAATCATGCTTATGTTTCTTTTTTTCTAAGACTAATGAATTCATGCTTTCACATGCTCATTATGTTCTCTTAAACTCACAGACCTACACTACATTGACAAACACTTCAATTTCACCATAGCACACTAATATCTATCTCCTCTTTATACTTGTCACTGCATACTTGGAGCCTTGGCCTAATTACCCTCTCTAATCCCTAGTCCAGCAAACTAAAATCCCTAAATTCACAAATACTCATAAAAAACTTGTATATTTAGCCTAAAATATATTTCTTTTCAGTTATTCATTGACAAATATTTAGAGAGATCCCTCTCTGGTTTAGTAGGACTAGCTACTAAACTGAAAGTGGTTCAGGGTTACCTCTTTCGATCTCCTCCTCAGCCTAAGAAATTGCAGGGGATAACATAATCCACAGAGATTGACTCCTAGTGAATTTCCAAGGTAGGTATAGGAGTCAATCTACCGTTTCACATCCTGTCGAAGCTCTAGCCAGTATAAATACTGTTGAAGTACTTCTATTATCTTCTCAACACCCAAGAGCCTTTCCACCTGACTATAATGTGCCTCCTAGATCAACTTGGCATGCTCACGCGAAGGAACACAAAGGTGGCCCAAGTATCACAATAATGAATCCTAGAGGTGGAAGCCTGGAACTGGCTTGCCCACCATCAACATCTGGTATGTGGAAGTGAATTTTGAGTCATTTTTATATAACTGTGGCCACCCAAAGGTCTTGTTCCCACAAGAGTTAGCACCACAAATGAGGGTCGATTAAGGCAGTTTGGTACATGATTGGTACTACCCTTCTTATATTTGATTTTCAAATGGAATTTTTGTAGATATGTGGACCATTTCTTATGGTATTCATTCTATAGTTTGCCTTGTGTTTGCATAAATTGTAGAGGCCTGTGATTAGTTTGGATGATCTTCTCCTTCCCCAAAATATAATGTTCCTATATTGGTAGTCCTATACGATGGATTACATCTCCTTATCATATGTGGGGTATCTTTGGAAAGTATCAGATATTATTTTACTGCGATAGGCCACTAGATGTCCTTGCTAAGATAGTAATGTACCAATAGAATAGACAAAGGCATTTGTTTCAATACAAATGGTTTTTTTAGATTTGGTAGGGTGAGGACTAGTGTAGAGAAAACCCATTGTTTCTAGATCATTGAATTCCTTCTATTGTGACTTATATTTTAAAAAATTCCTTTGTTCCTCCCTTGGTTACTTGACTTAAGGTCTAAGTGATATAACAGAACCCAAAGACGAATTTTCAATATAAGTTAACAAAGCCCAAGAATCTATGAAGCTTTTCAAACTTCATCAGGGCTGGGCAATCCTAAATGACTTGTATCTTGGTTGGATCCATGTGCACATGCCTTCTCATCAATAATGTAGCTTAGGTATTGGACCTTGTTCACGATGGAGGAGAATTTTTCCAAGTTAGCACATAGCTTTTTGTTGAGCATTAGAGAAGGTATGTAGTTACTAATTATTTTGTTATCTCTTCCTTAAATTCATAACTTCTTTGCATTATGAAATAGGCATATGGTAAAATATTATGATAAATTTTAGAGGATTTGTGAGCAACGTAAAATGACTAATAATTAACTTTTCCTATGTAGAAAAAGAGGAAAATGGAAGATCGCCACTCCAAAAGAAAAGACAAGACAAAATCAACCGTTGTCCCTTTGACAGGGAACCATATCCAAACGAGGCAATCCAGATTGGAGCATATAATCCAGGAAAAGGAAGAAGATATACCAAATCGGCACAAGAGAACGAAGAGATAACTAAGAAATAATGATATTGTGAATCCCTCAAGATCCTTTAATCCTGAGGGATCGCTACCTTAAATATTATCTGTATCTTCGATATTTCCACTTGGTTGCTATAAAAAGGGACAACATTGCTAACCCAAGGGGCGGATAATTGTTGTTTTATGAAATTCACTGTTGTAACTTAAACTTTGATCATTGACTCTCTTTAAAGAGCAATTATTGTAACTCTATTTTGATGATTAATACATAAATTCTGTTGTTGTTCCATTTTTGATTCTGGAGTAATCATAGCAGTGTGTCCCTGGAGGCTAAGGGTCCAGCCCTGGTGGATCACTTGCTTCTTGTACCATTATTTTCCAATTCCAAGTAGTGTGTGGTTTGATTTATTTTATCTGCTTTGTTCAGTAATCTGTTGTTCCTTATTAGTTCATGTATTGACTCTGTTATATCTCATTCCTATTTGAATAGTAAGGATATCCTCCGCAATTGGAATGTTATGCTATTCATTCTGAAGTTATATCGCATTGTTGTTCATTAACAGATTGATATTATTGTATAACATTGTTGTTCCTTATAGATTACCATTATTATTCATTTACAGAGTAATAGTGTTGTGTATTTATAAATCACTACTATTGTATATTGATCTACGGTTTACCTCCAAGCGTGATTGTTGTTCCATAGTGACCGCAATTGTTGTTTCTTCACAACCGTGATTAATAATTGTTATGCCGAAACTCAGATTATTGTTTCCTTCAATATAGACGTGTTGTGTGTAATATTTGATTTAGTTTGTTGTGCATTTACATTTGATTCAGGTTGTTGTTCAATATTTCATAACTCGCTTTAGTTTGTTGTTCCATTTTCATTTGTTGTTTAAATAATTTCAAAGGTAAATATTGTTGCTTAATTCTCATAGATTACAATTACAGCTTCATTCATTTCAGTAGGTTAAAGCTTTGTTATTCAATCTTGTTAAATAGAATAGTTGTTGTTCCTTTTCTTGTTACTTGAATTATCATTGCTTTGGTGTGAATAGAACGATCTGAAACTGTAGTGAACATTGACTATTGTTGTCCAGTTCCCAGGTTGATGATCCTTTCCTTGATTGCTTTTCAATTACATCAATTTACAAAGGGAAGAGTTATCATTATTGTACCCTTGACTAATGAGGTGTTGTAGTTCCTTAAATGAATGATTTGGTTACAAGCATTTCTAGTTCTTTCCATTACATTTAGAGGTTGTTTTCAGCATTTATCCACTTTTTCAAAAGCATTATACTACTAGCATTACTCTTGACAAATGACCACCTCAAACTGAGTACACTCTTTGAGATAACAAATCGTACCTGGATTGATAATTAATGTAGGGTAAATAGAGGTGAAAAAGACCCTTTTTACTTCTCGACACTTTGGCACCGTTGCCAACAAAGAGTGTAGCCATTTGTTTCTTTTTAGAGTATTGTAAGTACCTACTAAGAGAGAATTGGGTTTTAAAAACAGAAGGTAAGAACCTGCGTACAGAGCATGTAATAGCCCTACTTCCCTACCTGCTTTCCTACAGATTTGTTGTTGTTTTGGGTAGAAATAAGCATTTGATTTTTGTGTATGACTAAGCAGAAAAAGTTTGAAAAGAATCCTAAACCACTACCCAAGCCTGATAAAGCTAAGGGGCTGGTGACCCTTGGCCGATCGACCTTTATAGATGAAATCCTTAAAAAAGAAAAATCTTAGCCTTCAGTAGGACCTAGAAAAGTTGCTTCTAGACAACTTACTAGTTCCCTTCAGGCCACAAGATCACCATCTATAGCCTTTGCTGAGGTGCACAGCCAAACTGAGGAGCAAGATTTTCAAGAAATTGAGAATTCTAGCCCAAAATCATTGCAAGAAGGGAACCTTAATAATCTTTGTGAACGAAGAGGAGAAACAGGGGAAACTAAAGAACCAAGATCTCCTCTTGGAATAATTCAGCCATTAAGCAGCCCAAATAAGGGAAGTGCTACAAAAATCATCCAGAACAAAGCTGAAGAACCTCAAGAGCTAAAATCCCCCTAGACATTAGGAACTCTCATCATCCCAGACAAAGGAAGTGTTGTTAAGGCCATCCCTGCTCCATCTAACCAACCTAAGAATACCCTCCTAGAAATCCCAGAAGGTTATTGGCACATATTTGACCAAATGGCTCAGAACCAGCCAAACACCCAAACCTCCACACTGCAATATCCCATTGTAGATACTCCAGTCAATGCACCTATGAAGGCAATTCCTCTCCAGCATATCCCTACATTTCATGGCCTAACATCGGAAGACCTAGATGCATTTTTGTTTGAATTCGATATGTTGTGCAGAGGATATGACTATACCACCGACCCCCAAAAGCTGAAACTATTTCCCTCTCCATTAAAAGGGGCTGCCTTACGACGGTTTATGGGGTTGGGTGGAGGTGTTATAAATGACTGGGATCAGATGAAAAGTGCTTTCCTGAAGAAATATCAGGATTATTGTAGATCCAAAGAGTTAAAAGATGAAATATTTCAGATGGTAGCTAGACCTAATGAAACACTAGAAGAATATGTTGAACGTTTTCAGTATAATCTTCAAAGATCTCCTTATGCATCATTACCCTTATCTGAAAATGTATTAAAAACAACATTAATTAAAGGTATGAAGGAACAATGGATTGAAACATTGAATATTATGGGAAAAGGAGACATCTATCAAGAAGATTTTACTAACATTATTGATTTATGTATCAGGAGGTCACGAGGAAGCACAAGACTAAAACCAGCGAAACATGACAGGTTTACAAGGGAAAACAAGATCTCTAGAGAAGAAGTAACTCATGCAAAAATTGGAAACTTATTAGAAAATTTCAAAACTAATATATTGGGGACTCTGACAACGCAACTTGATAATATGCAAGCCAAACAAAAACAAGCAGAGGAAGAGCAAAATCTGGCAATATTCTATCCCGGATGTAGAAAGAAACACAACCACAAAGAGTGACCATTAGATGCAGTTCAAGTTTGCACCATTTGTACAAAAGACCACTCTACAGAAAGTTGTCCCTCACTTCCTGGTTCGAAAGCAGTATACAAAGAAGTGAAAGAAGAACCAGAACTGATGTAACTACTTAATTAGCATCGTTAATGGCAGCCGCGACAATCAGGTATGTTCCACGATCCAGCTTCTTCTTTTCAGCCTCCACAATATCATATTCAGCAATATAATACAATGTGTCAAAATCAACATCCCTTCTCAAATTGGTCACAACAACCATTTCCTTCATCATCACCATGGCTGAATCAAGCAAGCCAAGCTAACTGGCCAAATTTTCCTTACACCCCACCATATTGGCAAAACAATGCATATCTAGCACAATGGTCCCCTCCCACTTTGTAGAGTCAAGCCTAGCAGACAAACTGGCAAAGATCGATGAATCAGCCAGTAGGAAGCATTCCACGCCCTCAATCTACACTGCCAGCACTACAACAAAATCCCTAGTCCAATTTAAAACCGCAACTCCCAGCCCAACCCAACCCAAACGCAAATAACAAACTGGTCCAATCTGTTCAAATAATTGAAACACTCGAGCTAGAAACCGATCTAAGGGAGTGCAACGACCTTCAATTAAGGTCTGTAGGCATTATAGAGACCGAGGGAGATAAAATGTTCAAGTTGAAAACTAGTTACTCGCAGAACAACCATTACAAGAAAAAGATGTGGTTAGAAAATAGACTCATGACCAAGAAACCATATCTTCTCCCCCATTCCTAGAACGATTAATTGTATCACATCCTATAGAACATCCTGACTTTGATATTTTGGGAGAACATAAGAATTTGTACATAAAAATCCCACTCCTCCAAGCTATCGAAGATATCCCAATATATGCAAAGACCATCAAAGAGCTATGTATAAATAAACCAAGGAGGAGAATAAAAAATAACCCAACAGTCCAAGTAGTTGGCACCCTATCTGACTTGTTATCAGGAAGAGAAGCACCTGTCAAATATGAAGACCCAAGAAATCCAATAGTGACAGTGCAAATCAATGGACAAACCTTTTCAAATCCTTAGTGGATTTAGGGGCTATAATTAATATCTTAACAACCACCACTTGTCAAAAACTGGGCATTACATCAGTAGAACCAACTTCCACTTTATTAGAACTGGATGACCAATCAATGGTTAGGCTAGAAGGCATGTTACATGATGTCATGGTATCCGTTGATTCCTAGGAATATCCTGCTGACTTTCTGAAAATAAACCCCAAAAACCGACTTGATGGACATCCATTAATTTTAGGTAGACCTTGGCTTGCAACAGATGATGCTTACATTGGCTACCAACAAGGCAGTATGACCATAACTAGAGGGAGTAATATCAAGAATCTAGCCCTATACCCTTCAGCCCAGCCAAGTGTAACAATAATAAAAACTAACAAACATCCTGTATCATACCTTAACGAAAACATTAGATCCCCATTAACTATAGAAGATACCGTCGATTTCAAAGATCAAATAGAGGATTATGTTATTAACAACTTTATTAACCAAGCTGAAGCTAGATCCCACGTAAAATGTCACATGATAGAGGCAACATTTGATAATGAATTAGAAGAAGATCCTCTCAAAGACATTCATGATCAAACAATACCTACTACCTCTATTTCAAATAGCAAAACCATAGAGATTGAGCTAGGAAAAACTTTGAACATCAATAATAACATGACTCCTGAACAAGAAGAGAAGTTGACCCAACTATTGAGAAAATACAAGGAAGCATTTGAATGGGATTATTCAGACATGAAGGGAGTCGATCCCCAACTATGTACACACCACATTTATATAGAAAAGGATGGAAGACCTGTTCACCAACCCCAAAGGAGACTTAACCCTCATTTAAAAGACATTGTGAAAGCTAAACTACAAAAACTTTTAGATGTAAAATTTATTTATCCTATCTCTGATAGCAAATGGGTCTCTCCACTTGTAGTGGTGCCAAAGAAGAATGGAAAGTGGAGGATTTGTGTAGATTAAAAAGAATTAAATAAAGCAACCCAGAAATACCACTTTCCCCTTCCATTCATTGACCAGGTATTAGATACATTAGCAGGAAAGAAATTCTTTTCTTTCTTGGATGGCTTTAGTGGATACAATCAGATTCAGATTGCCCCTGAAGGCTAAGACAAAACTATTTTTATCTGTCCTTGGGGAACGTTTTCCTACAAAGTTTTACCCTTTGGCTTATGTAATGCCCCTGCCACATTTCAAAGGGCTATTCTCAACATCTTTTTAGATTTAATAAATGAAGGGCTCAAAGTATACATGGATGATTTCTCACCATACGGAGATGATTTCGACCTAGCTCTACACACATTGGAAAAGGTGCTGCAACGATGTATAGCCACAGGATCTACCTGAGCCATGAAAAATGTTATATGATGATGACTGAAGGACTCATCCTAGGTCATTATATCTCGGCAGCTGGAATACAGGTAGATCCGGCCAAAATTCAAATAATTTTTTTAATACCTACTCCTACCACACAGACAAAGGTACGCAGTTTTCTTGGATTTTCTGGTCATTATAGGAGATTTATTTAACATTTTTCTCAAATAGCTGCACCTATATACACACTAACAAGGAAGGTTGAATTTGTTTGGACAGATAAATGTGACTGTGCTTTTGAGGATCTAAAAAATCTTGTGTCAACAGCCCCAGTGCTCAGAGGTCCAAATTGGGACCTGCCATTTCAAATTTCATCAGATGCTTCAGACATAGCTATTGGAGTAGTCCTTGGGCAGGAAGAAGACAAAAAACCATATGCAATCAATTATATTAGCAAGAATTTGTCTCCTGCTAAGTTGAACTATATTGTTACTAAAAAAGAATTTTTAGCTGTAATACATGCTGTAAATAAATTTAGGCATTACATCACTGGATATCCTGTTGTTTTATATACAGATCACTCTGCCATAAAATATTTAGCAAATAAACCAATTACAAACAGTAGAATAACAAGATGGTTGATTTTATTGCAGGAATTCGACATCACAATAAAAGACCGACCTGGAAAAGAAAATCATGTAGCTGAATTTCTCTCACGAATGCCAAAGCCAGTGGATGCAACAGCAGTCGAAGATCAATTTTCTGATGAACATTTGTCCATTGTTACTGTCAAAGCACCCTGGTATGCTGATGTTGCGAATTATTTAGCAGCAGGGAAATTACCAAAACATTTGACTCCCAATGAACGAAAGTAGATTGTCTATTATAGTACCTGCTTTTCTTGGATTGGGGGCTACCTATTTCATACAGGAGTAGATATCCACATTAGAATATGCATCCGTGAAGATGAAATTTTTGACATTCTAAAAGCCTGTCACGACAAATCATGTGGAAAACATTAAGCGGATCGAAGAACTGGTCACAAAGTTCTGCAAACAGGGTATTATTGGCCCACAATCTTCAAAGATGCAAAGAAATTTGTTCAAGCTTGTGACAGTTGCCAAAGAGCAGGATGCCCTGGACAGTCCGACGAAATTCCTTTGAACCCACAGCTAGTCATTGAACCATTTGAGCATTGGGCACTCGATTTTGTTGGTTCGATCAACCCATCATCAAACCAGAAAACATATATTTTGGTAGCAATGGAATATGTGACCAAGTGTGTTGAAGCAGAGGCATCGCAAAGAGCTACAGAGGATTCTGTCATTCATTTCTTGTTCCAGATATTTGTGTGATATGGCCTCCCAAGAGACATAATCACGAATGGAGGACCACAGTTTGCTGGTAATAAAATTGCTGCAACACTAAAAAGCTATCATATTCAGCATAAAATTACTACTCCATACCACCCACAAGCAAATGGCCAAGTAGACAGCATGAATAAAGTAATAGAAGAAATACTGACAAAAACCATTGTGTCACACATACGTGATTGGGCTACAAGATTGCCGAAAGCCTTGTGGGCATATAGAACAACATGGAGAAACACTACTGGTTATTCACCATTTCAGCTAGTATTTGGAAAGGAACCTATCTTTCCAATAGCATTCGAAATACAAACCTTGAAAACAGTACAAGAAGTCGGTCTAGATTTAAACAAGGCCTAGATTAATAGACTACAATAAATCAATGAGCTGGATGAAATCAGGCTCTCCGCTCTTCAACATACCACATTAATCCAACAACAGAGAGCCAAATGGCACGACGCCCTCATCAAAAATAAAGTCTTCCATGAAGGAGATTGGGCGCTCCTATACAATTCCAGGTTTCGGGATTTTCCGGGGACACTTCAGACTCACTAGTTGTGACCATATGAAATCCAGAAGGTGCATGATAATGGCACCATTACTTTAACCACCATTGATGGATCTGGACATACCTTTAAGGCAAATGGCCACTGAGTTCGATTGTATCGCAAACCACTTACTCAGGAATCCTTCTACCAGCAACTCTGGGAAGACTCCGACATGCAGATTCTGGCTGAGGAAGAGAACTCTTCCTCACCTTTGGTTCACTAAGTGATTTGATTTCTTTTAAATTTTGTAGATAATTCTTTTGTTTTGTTTGTGTAAATTACTTTCTATATAGATTTCTGCATTTCTACAATTTTTTCATTTTGTTGTTCCTTTCGGAAGGAACAACATTTTCACTATTTTGTTGTTCCTTTTCGAAGGAACAGCGCGTCTGAATTTTTCTCTTCCTTTTGGAAGGAACAGGATTTTCACCACTCTGCTGTTCCTTTTCAAAGGAACAACAATTTTGCATTCTGTTTTTCCTTTCGAAGGAACAACATTTCCACTGTTTTGTTGTTCCTTTCCGAAAGAATATCACTTTTTCATTTTGTTGTTCCTTTCCGAAGGAACAACATTTTCATCGTTTTTCTATTCTTTTTTGAAGGAACAACACTTTCAAATTTTGTTGTTCCTTTCCAAAGGAACAACATTTCTGCATTTTTGTTGTTCCTTTCCAAAGGAACAACATTTCCACCATTTTTCTGTTCCTTTCTGAAGGAACAACACTTTCACGTTTTGTTGTTCCTTTCTGAAGGAACAACACTTCTGCATTTTTTCTGTTCCTTTCCGAAGTAACAACATATCCGCATTTCTGTTGTTCCTTTCCGAAGGAGAGACACTTTTGTTTTCTGCTGTTCCTTTCCAAAGGAACAACACTTTCATTTTTTCTAGTGTTCCTTTCCAAAGGAACAACACTTTCACTTTCTGCTATTCCTTTCCAAAGGAACAACACTTTTGTTTTCTGTTGTTCCTTTTTCGAAGGAACAACACTTACGTTTTTCTGTTGTTCCTTTACGAAGGAACAATACTCTCGTTTTTAGTTGTTCCTTCCGAAGGAAAAACACTTTCATTTTTTTGTTGTTCCTTTCCGAAGGAACAACACTTTTGTTTTATGTTGTTCCTTTCTGAAGGAACAGCACTTTCGCTTTCTGTTGTTCCTTTTCGAAGGAACAACACTTTCGTTTTTTGTTGTTCCTTTTTCGAAGGAATAACACTTTCGTTTTTTGTTGTTCCTTTTTCGATGGAACAACACTTTTGTTTTTCTGTTGTTCCTTTCTGAAGGAACAACACTTCTGTTTTTTTGTTGTTCCTTTCCGAAGGAACAACATGTTCGTATTTTTGTGTTTGCACTTGCTTTCTTTGCTGTTCCGATTAAGGAACAGCTGTTGTTCCTCTCAAGGAACAACAGTTTCAAGCATGATTTTTTCCTTTTGATTGCGATTTTTGTGTGCAAATATTATTTTTTTGTCTCTCTAAAGTAATAGTAGTTGTTCCATCTTGAACAACATTTTTTGGAGTGCATTTTTTTCTTTCTTTTTTGTATGCATGTTTTATCATTTAGAACATTTTTTTGAGTGATGGTCATCTAAAGCACAACTATGCATTTATGAAACAATACAAAAACTAGAGGATACTGAAATCAGAATTACATAAAAATCATCATCTTTAGAAGAAATTGCTTTGAATTGATAAGAGGAAAGAGGAAAGGACACAACTATTGATCGTCTTGTTGTCATTATTTTACTAATACCAATATGATTGATTATTTTTATCATGATGGTTCTTCCTAAATCCCCATAATTCTCTTTGATCATTATTACTGAATAAGAATAAGGGCATATCTTTCTCTATTGAGATGTTAAGACTTCTTCCACCATCCCTACTCTTAAGGATTGTTGAACCACCCTCTGTATATAAATAGGAAAAGTGCTATATAAAAGAAAAGAAGAAAAAATGATTATCTATATGATTACTAATATGATTTTCCAAATGAAGGATAGGGGGTCTCATCAAGAGCTAGCCTACCATGATCATAAGGAAGAAAGTGAAGTGGCATTCCCATTATGGCCACCACACTAGGGATATGATCCAAGAGGCACATCAGAAAAATAAAAAAGTCCTTGGAACAGGAGGTCTCATCATGAGCCGGCCTTCCCACCTTTCACTCCTTCCTGGTGAATGGCATTGTGATTCAGCTGGTTACCAAGCCAGCACAATGGCCTCCATTATGACATTGCACAGCACTTTCCTAGGCATACACAAAGGATTGTGGTTCCAAGGGTGAAATAAACAACTCTGTCAAGGTTATGGACACCTGTGGGCAACAGAGCTATGTTGATGGTATCGAAGTCATATTTCTTATACACCAATAGTAACTATAAATCCCTTCTTCTTATATCTTTATAAGTGGTTCAAATGAGATTATGTATATAACCCTTTCGAACCTTTGATACATGAAAATCATTTACAAATCAATTATGACAGTAAAAATTCGATAATGACCGCATAAGAACTTTTATTCACGTCATTTGTCCTATCCTCCATTTCTCGCATCATATCATGGCATTTCCATATTTATTACCGATTTTATCATACGCCTCGATTTCGATAATTCGCTCATTTTTGTAAACATGGAATATCTTTATACGTTGTTCCTTTATGACATTGTACTATGGTAGTTCAGCACGCTTCTCCTTTATTTGACGGCCAAGGATGGCCTATCACATTACAGGGGGGGTGAGTGATCCCCATAATTCGTTGGCATATGTGTCAGCTCATCATTTGGAAGAATTATGACTCGGGAATAGAAAATATTAATGGTATTTTGTTTCCCAATATGCATGGCTTAGTGTTCCAAAGCTATTTCTGTGTGTTTCTCTGCAAAAATTAGCATTAAGTTAGAAATTTGAACAGCTTGTTGTTCCATCACCTTCTCTGTGCTTTCCTAATTGTGCAATTTGAACAGCCTATTGTTCCATTATCGTCTCTGTGTTTTTTTATAGTGTGCTAAGCGTAAAATAAGATGGGAGGAAGATCAATTGGTAGTGAGACACAGGTGTTGATGGTCTCCGATGTTGCACGAGAAATCCTAGCAAGGGCAGGATGGATAACTTACCTTAACCGTCTACAGCAATCCAATGAGATGGTGGCAATTGAGTTTCTGCAAAACTTGCAAGAACATCATTCCATGGTGAGAGGGAGACAGAGAGCAGTTACCGATGACATAATTGCAAAAGTTTCAGGACTGCCAGCCACTGGACCTGTGTGGACTTTGAAAAAGGTGAGACTGCGAGACGCCATGAAAATCTTCTAGGACGAAGGGCAGAACCTAACTGTAAAAGCGAAGGGAGTTCTGTCAGAAACCTTGGGAGAGCCGTGGGTAGAGTTGGCGAGAATTATCCAGAGCTACATCACTTGTGACAATAGAAAATACATGGAAAGACCACGCCATCTTAAACTTTTGGCTGTGTTAAAGCAAAAATGTGTTGTGAATTTGCCTTCTTTTTTAAATTTTTTATTACACGATGTTGCCCGAAGTATGAAGAAATCTCGCCATGTGGAGCTAGTAGTAAGCCACAATGGGTTAATACGATTTATAGTCAGCTACAGTCTTGCCCAACAATAGAGCAGTTGAGAAGAACTGATTTTCATGATAGACGGGGGACTGGCTTTGCCAGCCCCAAAACGAAAACATGTTGCCAGTACATCGAGCAAACCACTGAAATGAAGAAAATATATTAGATTGGCAAGGATCAGGGGCATGTTGGGAAATTCCTATGGAAACATTAGTCAACCTGTGGAGATACATGATTCAGGAGATGAACAACCCCCACAATTAGGAGGGGAGAACAAAAAAGAATTGGAGGAAAACGATGAAGGAGAATCGGAGGAGGAGACTGAGCAATCTGGTCAGGAAGAAGAGGAAGCAGAGCAACGCAGTGAAAGTCCACTACAAAACCCACTGCAAGAAGATGAATTGGCCCAAATTCTGGCCAATATGGGTGAATATGTCCAACCTCACAGCCCACTCAACCCCCATACCGAAGAAGGACCATAGGAGCACTCTGCTCATGATAAAAATGCATCCGAGGAACTGTGTGATGAGGAAGAAGGACTGCAAGAGCACTCTGCTCATGATAAAAGTGCATCTGAGGAAATATGTGATGAGGAGGAAGGAGAAGAGGACCACTCTGCTCATAACGAGAGCGTATCTGGGGAGAAGAGTGACGAGAATGAAGAAGAGGAATAATCTGTTCCTAGTCAGAATACACCAGAAGAATTCCACGAAGAAGACAGGGTAGAAGAAGATGCTACCCAGGAAACAACAGAGCAAACTAGGGTTTCTACCCCTAAAAAAACCCATCAGCAGAACACTGAAGAAGCACCCCAAGAAGAAAATAAGGGAATTGGCCAAGGTGAAGGTACAATACCTGAGGTACAAAGCCCAGGCCTGAGTAAACGAACAGCTGTTCCTTCCAAGAAAACATAGGAAATTAAAAAATTACGAAAGGAATAGCAGAGATTACTTAACGTGATTAAGCAACTTCAGCAACAGATAAGAGTCTTGAAAATGGGGAAGAAATAGAAAGGAACCGTTGTGGCAAAGCATGCAACCACCTAGGCAAAACCCTTAAGAAAAGGACTAAAATGACTCAAGTCCAACCTATTATTCAGAACCGAAAGAAACAGTATCTAGTTGTTGCACATGTCAAAGTACAAATAGATAACATACCTGCCTGTGATAAGGAGATCCAAGTAGATCTCCCACCTAAAACTATCATGTTGGATAATGACCCAAGGATAGTAACTCTGCGAAAAGATTTGGCACAAGCCCAGTAAAGAATAGAGAAACTTCCTCAAGAAAAACACTAGAAGTTACAACAGCAACTGAAGAACATTAATGCATCAGAAAGCCAGGCCTTTGAAGGATGGCGAAAGGCAGAAGAAAGAGTCAAAAAGGTAACCCATAGACTAGATATAGTCATAAAACAAATGGACACCTTATGTTCTATGTATACTAACGTTCTAGCATGTGGGCACCTGCCAGAAACTATGCTTTGTTTTTAATGAAAAGATATTTACAATTGAAAATTAAAGCTGTCAAGGCAGGAGTACCTATAGAAATAAAAACCATTGATGACTTCATAAATTGTTGTAAGAATTACGGGGTGAAATTTCAGCGATTATTATGTGAATTTTATTTGTAAAATCTTGTATTAGATGGAGAAATAGAGTATAACCCTAGCCCTTTTGTGGGAGACATCCAACTACAGGAATTTATTTCTTTTGGTGTTAATCAAATAAAGTGGCTCAAAGCCTACAATGTCTTTCAAAGACTGGAGAATGGATTAGATCTATGGGTGAGGGGTGAACCTAGAGACCCACTGCAATTATGGAATAAACATAGGAGCCTAATGAGAAATCAGGGAGTGATCGAGGCATTGGGACCTATCCCATAGCAGTCATCCGACAAGGGGTAGAATACTTCTTTACCATCAAATACCTTGCCATAGCAGTAGCCAAATTTCGATACCAGACTTCTAATTGGAATATCCAAAACTAAGAACCATTCAATTATGAGAATTTTAAGATAGCTACTGACCGCTTGGGTATCTATGATGACCTCATTCTGAGAGAAGGCCCGTCTTGGTTAGGCTGTAGGTTTTGAAGTGCAGTCATTTTATATCCTACACCAGGATATAGAACCCTATATGAGTTGCCTTAAGGTTAGACAAGGCATATTTTTGAATTCTTAGCTAGGCATCACGGTCTTAGACCACCTACTGAGAACCCTTCACCAGCGTATTCCCTAACTCCCTTGCATGTCAATTACAACGTTTCCATGAGGGCATGAAAAAGGGTAAGCAGGGGGTGTGTTGAGCATTAGAGAAGGTATGTAATTACTACTTATTTCGTTATCTTTTCCTTAAATTCATAACTTCATTGCATTATGAAATAGGCATGTGGTGAAAGTTATGATAAATTTTTGAATATTTTTTAGCAACGTAAAATGACTAATATTTACCTTTTCCTATGCAGAAAAAGAGGAAAACGGAAGATCGCCACTCCGAAAGAAAAGACAAGACAAAATCAACTCTTGTCCCTTTGACAGGGAACCACATCCAAACAAGGCAATCCAGATTGGAGCATATAAGCCAGGAAAAGGAAGAAGAGATACCAAATTGGCACAAGAGAACGAAGAGATAACTAAGAAGTAACGATATGGTGAATCCCTCAGGATCCTTTGATCCTGAGGGATCGCTACCTTAAATATTATCTGTATCTTTGAGACTTCCACTTGGCTACTATAAAAAGGGACAGTGTTGCTAGCCCAAGGGGTGGATAATTTTTGTTTTATGAAATTCAGTGTTGTAACTTAAACTTTGATCATCGACTCTCTTTAAAGAGCGATTACTGTAACTTTATTTTGATGATTAATACATAAATTCTGTTGTTGTTCCATCTTTGATTCTAGAGTAATCACAGCAGTGCATCCCCGAAGGCTAAGGGCTTGGCCCTGGTAGATCACTTACTTCCAGTACCATTATTTTCCAATTCCAAGTCGTGTGTGGTTTGATTTCTTTTATCTGCTTTGTTCAGTAATCTGTTGTTCCTTATTATTTCATGTATTGGCTCTGTTATATCTCATTCCTATTTGAATAGTAAGGTTATCCTCTGCAACTGGAATGTTATGCTATTCATTCTGAAGTTATATTGCATTTTTGTTCCTTAAGAGATTGATATTATTGTATAACATTGATATTCCTTACAGATTACCATTACTGTTCATTTACATAGAAAGAGTGTTGTGTATTTATAAATCAGTACTATTGTATATTGATCTACATTTACCTCCAAGCGTGATTGCTGTTCATTTTGGATTGTTGTTCCATAGTGACCACAATTGTTGTTTCTTCACAATCGTGATTAATAATTGTTATGCCGAAACTCAGATTACTATTTCTTTCAATATAGATGTGTTGTGTGTAATATTCGATTTAGTTTGTTATGCATTTACATTTAATTCAGGTTGTTGTTCAATATTTCATAACTCGCTTTAGTTTGTTGCTCCATTTTCATTTGTTGTTCAAATCATTTCTGAGGTAAAGATTGTTGCTTAATTCCCATAGATTACAATTATTGCTTCATTCGTTTTGGTAGGTTAAAGCTTTGCTGTTCAGTCTTGTTAAATAGATTAGTTGTTGTTCCTTTTCCTGTTATTTGAATCATCATTGCTTTGGTGTGAACAAAATTATCTAAAACTGTAGTGAACATTGACTATCGTTGTCAAGTTCCCAGGTTGATGATCTTTTCATTGATTGCTTTTCAATTACATCAGTTTACAAAGGGAAGAGTTATCATTACTGCACCCTTGACTGATGAGGTGTTGTGGTTCCTTAAATGGATGATTTGGTTACAAGCATTTCTAGTTCTTGCCATTACATTTAGAGGTTGTTTTCAGCATTTAGTTACTTTTGCAAAAGCACTATACTACTAGCATTACTCTTGACAAATGATCACCTCAAACTAAGTACACTCTATGAGATAACAAATCATACCTGGATTGATAATTAATGTAGGGTAAATAGAGGTGAAAAAGACCCTTTTTACTGCTTGACACTTGTGCTACTAAAAACTGTAAATGACCTGTTGAATATGCTACAAGTGTTATTCCCAACTCCTACTAAAGGTAAGTATATCATCTAGATATACAACCACAGAATAATTGGTGAAAGTATGAAATATACCATCCATCAATATCATCAAAATTGTTGGGGCATTAACCAAAGGGCATGACCAACCATTTAAAAAGACCCTCCTTGGACTTAAAAGCAGTTTTCCATGCATTAGTTGGTTTCTATTGGGACTTGGTGGTAGCTGAACTTCAAATCAATCTTATTGAACTATTTGGCCTCCTTGAGTTGGACAAGAACTTTGTCAATACAAGGAATCGGTATTGATTCGTAACTGTGATTTGGTTTAGGGCCTGGTAATCAATGAAAAGTCACAACGTCCTTCCTTCTTTTGTACAATTAATATTGGGCTTCCACAAGGTGAGGAACCTGGTTAAATGTGCCCTTTTTGGAGTAGCTCTTAGACTTGGTTCTTGATTTCCTCACTTTCCAAAAAGATAGGGGTGGTAGATTGGTCCATTGCGTAAGGATCCATCTGGGGTCAAATCAATTAAATGCTCGACTTAACATTGTACAGGTACCCTAGTGGGTGAGAAGAAGATTTATTTGTATTCTTCCACAACCTTTTCCACTTGATTTTGTTGCATGGAGGGGCCCTAAGTGGAGGCCATGGATGTGGCCACAATATTCTCCTTACCTCTAGAGAAAATCATGAAGAATATCAATTAATTGATTTGGGAGATTACCTTAGTGTATTACTTAGTAGAGACCAAAGAAATGGCACTATGGAGAGCTACCTCTATCATCCTATCTACGTATCTTCCCAAAGTAATAATAATACTAAGAGGTCTAGAATCATGTATAACATGACACTTCCACAAGTATGGTTGGCCTAAAATAACATCCAAAAATTAAAGGGGAGAAATATCACACAATACCTCATCCTTGAAGGGCTTTATGGCATATGGTAGGAAACATTGTTGGTTGATGTAGATATTTCTCCTTTGTTGGAGCCATTTGATGGTGTATGACTACAGGTGTGGTGTTTTTGGTATGTCTAACTGCTTGATGACCTCTACTGAGATGAGTGTTATAGACATATTTGGGAAATACAACCCCAATCGCAGATGTCCATAAACCAGGGGCTTCTAAACCCTTAAACATTTTGTTTCATACCCTAAAGGATCAAGGTCAACTCATTACATCATTTCCCTGAAGTTCTCCTTGAAAAACTGCTCAGAACTGGTCAAAACTGGACCATATAGATGGCTCCATGTTGAGGGTGTGATGCATCTCACTTGTTACACACAAAGGGTGCAATGCATACTTAAAATCCCTTCTGTAGGGTGTGATGAGCGAGAGCAGACAAATGGCAGAGGTAGTTTGCTATGTGGAAACTTAGAGAATCTTCTAGAAACTACTCATATGACACTTGCCTCTCTAAATTCGCCCAGGGATGAGTAAGAGATCATGAAATCTCCAAGTGGAACCAAGAACTATCAATGAAATGACACTAATCAAATCCCAAAAGCTGACTCAACCCCATGCAAATATCTATATATGGATCCCTCATCCTAGAGATCTAGAGGCTTAAATTTTGTATTTTGAAAGGAAGTGTTGTTCATCTCTCTGTGAAGCATTGTATTATTGGGTGATCTAGCTTTTCATGAGGTGAAGAGGGCTTTCATGCTGGGAGGATGGTGCTAGATCAGACAGCTGGGTTGTAATCCTCTCTTCTACTACTTCTATCAATAAATCTATTTGAGTTTTCCTTCATATACTTGTATATTTCTGAATCTTGTATTTGTATGCATTTGTATGGTTAATGTACATCTAATTCTACATTGTTTATGGTTATAGATCTCTATGCTTTGATGGTATTTTTCTGCTTTGACTCTAAAGGTGTTCTTTGAAGCAGGACAAGTGAGAAAGGAGTGGCGAAAGCTCTATCAAAGGAGAGAGGAAACAAGCAAGGACAACGAAGCGACTAAGCGAAAAGATGAGGTTGTACTCTCTGCTTCTCTCTCATCTATCTCTCATAAAGGAAAACACAAGTTACTTTGAATTGTTTGTTTCTAAGATAGCTACCCATCTTAGTGGGACTAGCAGATCTGAATAGACACTAGCTTTCCCTGAAACAAAATGGTGACTCTGATGGGGAACAAATAGTTTGTTTATTTTATTATTGTTGTTTGCTTTATAAACTACAGATGGAGCCTGAAGTTAAGCCAGCTAGCCTTCGAACGGCTTTTGCTATGCAACTGCAAAGTAGAACAATTTTGCTTCAGTCAATCTCCAGGTTGGTTTATAAACTGAACATCTGACTTGCAAACATCCTAAGTGCCCTGGTGGTAGCTCAATAACCACATTAGATCAGCCCCTATACTTTGTGTTTACTGTCTATCATAAGCTCAGCCTAAATCACTGAACTTAGCTGCAAACTGTGGGTGAAAACCAAGCTCAGTCTCATCCCTGGACCATCACACTATCTCTCATTAGCAGTCTGGATGCATCACACCTCCCATGTGCTACAGGCAAGATGCATCCTTGTTTCCCTTAAGGATAGGTGCAATGATTGAATGAGACTGTTTCTCTCTCCAGATTTTGGTTTTTTCTTCATTGTTCTCAGCTCTGTTCAGTAGTTTGGTTGTCTATGATCAGTATATCACTATTGAAACCTTCTTCCTTTACATTATTCAGCCTCGATTGATAAGGAATTGTGAATGCTTTTTTATTTATTTTTCATCATTTATAGTCCTCCTTTTGCAAACAGTAGCTTAATCGAACTATCGTCCTTTGATTCGAAAGTGTCGCAACTGTCGTTTTCAGTCAAGAAAAAGAATGTCATAAAGTCTTCCACTTTTAGATAGTCGATTTTAATTTTTCCATTGTATTTGATTTGAATTATCAATTCTTTGAAGTGTCGAAAACAGTTTTCCATTCAAAAGTGAAAGTGTCGTCTTAGTCTTCCTTTCATTTTTGAAAAGAAATTGTTAAAGTGTTGCTTTGAAGAAAAGTAGTTCAGATCTGTGGTTAGTTTTCCTTTTGTCATTCTCACATTAAGGAAATTGAAAAACAAATACATGCATGTGCATTTGCATTTAGACTGCATGCGGAAGTTGATTTAGGAAAAGTGCATTTAGTGTGTGCTCTCTGCTCTATGTTGAAGGAATCATACTTTTCTTTCCTTAGTAGATAGGATTTTCATTGCTAAAAGAAAATAACGACTGTTTATCATCTTAGATTGCATATTTAAGAATTGTACATCTACATCACATGGTGAACCTTGAAAGGCAAACTTCTTAAGAAAGATCAACTGTAAAATAAACCTCAATGAACATAAAAACGCTTTGGAACCTAATGCACAACATCTAGAAATCTAGGCTAGAGACGTATTCTGATGTCGTAAAACCTAGTAACTATCGTTTTCATCGTAGGTTGGGTGATTCATCCTCTTTGATACGAAAAGTGCCAGTACGGACTTGTGCTCCCACTTACTGTTGAGTATATATTAGGAGACCACAATAGGCTGATATCCTTTATCCTTAGGAAGCCATGTCTGCCACCCTATCGATCGTAATGCACTAAACATAGCATTCAGGAAGATTGACTACTGTACGTAAAGTCCTCAGTAATTTCTCTATAATTTACCACCGAGGTGTATATTGCAGTTTTGTGATTGGTCTAGTAATCACTCTATCTAGATTTCCAGAGTAGTCACTTTCGTTCCTTTTTTACTCCTTAAAAGAAAAGGTCCATCTAAGCACTTGTCACTTCAGGCTCATTAAAAATCGAAGGTGACTAGAGTCATCTTTAGCTTTTTCTCGACTCTTAAAAATTGAAAAGCAAGTTGTGTCAAAGTGTCATAAAATTTATTTTATTCAAAATAACATTATTGTTCCCTCGTTGGTCTTAGGTCGCGAAAATGGAGTCCACCAATCAAGGATTTCCCCTTGGGGGAAATCCTAGTCCTTTCTCTTCTTGGGGAGATATTGGTGCTCCATACATGGCTACATTGTCCCTTCCAGGACTCATAATTGGCCTACCAATATGGCTATTCTCGACCTCTGTCATTCAAAACACCGTAATTCCTCAGCAATCAAATTAGCAATCAGATGATACTGGAGTTTCTCCCCCACCTTCTACTTCGTTTTTTTCTCCCTCTCCTTCTTCCTATTCTCTTGGTGAAACTAGTAAGACTAAAAACCAAGTAACTGAGAAGAAGAAGAAGGGGAAGGAGAAGAAGAAGAAGAAGCCAACAGTGGAAGGGGGCAACCATGCATCGTCTAGCGAAAATCCACACACTGCACTATCCAAACCCAAATCTCCATGTGTCATTTTCAAAGGAGACCACTATCATCGAGATTGTCCTTGCATCCCACAGATCTTGAGAGACTGGTCTCCCTACTTGCACAATCTGGTGTCTTCAACCTTTGTCGATCATGTTGAGAGTACACCATCAACTAGTGAAAATGAAGTCAATGAACAACAGGGAAGATATAAATTTCGTTGTAGGTTTTGTGAAGGTGATCATGCCCTCCACCGTTTTCCTTTCCTGGACGAAGCTAAAAGAGTCTTGGATAACTGTCCTGCTTCACTACAGTGACTTCCACCTGGATACAAGAAACTCCTGCCAAGTCCATCGCTAGTTGAAAATCCAACTGACACACCTCTGTTGTCGATAGAAGTGCCTATCATTTAAGATAAACCCTCTGAGTCCACACCAGACCAAAGTCAACAGGTCGAGATGGCAGTCGACCCAGTCTTGTCTTCACAAGGTCCACCTTCAGATGATACAGTCTCCAAAGAGAATGAGAACGACACTATTCAAATTATTTTTGTTAACACAGAGTCTGATGAACATGAGGGAAATATACCTGTTCCTTTACCACAGGAGGGAAATTCCTCATTTCAAGAGATTCATCCGGCCGTTTATTCGGTCCCTCCTCCAAGTAATCTAGTCATTTCCTTTGATTGGAATCTACTAGTGGGACCTCGCCTACTAGCTAATGTACCATTCCGAATCATAGTATAAGCTTACAGAATGATCATGGCTAGCACTATCATAGATGAAGGGGATTCCGTGAGTATCCTTTTCTCAACTGCTTGGAAAGCGCTTGGTTTGCCACCGCTTCTACTTAAGATTCGAAATTTGTCAAGCTTCAATAAAGGAACCAATCGACCGTTAGGGATCCTTCCAAATTTGCCTATAACTTTGAGAATGAAAACCGTTCACTTGAACGTGATGGTAGTCCAAGGGCCACTAGATTACAATCTACGCCTTGGGCGTGACTACATTTACAGCATGGGAGCTATTTTTTCCTCACTCTTCCGGGTGATGTGTTTCTCGTATGAAGGTAGGATGGTACAACTTGTTGACCAGCTTTCATTCCCTGGTTCGAATATGACTACTAGTCAAATGCCATCCCTAAATGGTCTCTTTGCACAAGGAATGTCTCATCAACCTCCAGCCTGTCCACCTAATGACTGCGAGTGATTTGGTGAATGTGACGAAACCCAAGGGGCATGCACCCTGGTCTGCTTCGGTAGATGAACCCAGGTAAAAGATAGGTTTCCTCATAGGATATATGACCAATCTGACACACCCATCTATTTAGGATATGGGATCAATCTGGAATAGGATTCCCTCATCGAAGGTTATGTGATTGGAAGTGGACTCACACCATTCACCTTTGTCTATTTCGATGGACAGAGCCAAGGAAGTGATTTGTCTACAACGTGGACGAAACAACCTTGCTTTAATGCAAGAACATCCATATGGTAACCTGGAAACTCTAATTTTCTTTATACCTGCGGGCATGCAAACCTTTTTTACGCAAGTGAAAAGAAACCAGCATAACTCTAACCCCGTAGTATTTTACTAACTTCGACTACTTAGATTAGGTGATTGGTCTGATCAACTATTCACCTTTGTCAATGACGAAGCAAAGGAATGTTTTGTACGAAACGATCCTACCTAACCTCAGTGGTTCATTAACCCCTAGTGTAGTTAGTTCTGTAGTTGGTCGTTTCTAGCCTGCATACAAAAGGTGCTAAGCAAAGTTTCGCATGGGGAAAGCTCACTAAAAAATGAACCTACTAATGAGAGACATCCGTAAAGATGACTGGAACGAGCAATGTTTCTGCAAAGTTATAAGCTCATTAAAAAATTAACCTAACAACGAGCAATGTTTCCGCAAAGTTCAAGCTCATTAAAAAATAAACCCAGCATTGAGCATAGTATCTAAAGATTCAAGCTCATTAAAAAATGAATCCACCCTCGGTAAATAACCTTTGTGATCGCATTGCTATCAGCTTTTGAGTCTTGGCCATGTTCTTACCATCACCTTCACTTTTTAGCCGATCATACGCCTCCACTTGATTGTTTACCCTTTTGAGGAACAGCTACAACGAGTGATTTTGTTAGCCACCTTCTTCACACTGCCATGATTGAAAAGTTCCAAACTTACCTGGAACCAGTTGCTATCCGAAAACATCACTCGTTCCTAAAAAACGAGTCTCTTTTAAGCTCTTTTTAGACTCGTAAAATATGAAAAGATTGTTGAGCGATTGGCCTCTCCAGCTTGTTAAAGTGATTGGAAGTGCTATCCCTCTTGTATTTTAATCTTTTGGACCTGAGGGACCATTACACGAAAATATCGAGCGCTTATCTTTTTCAGCTCGCTAAAGTGATCGGAAAATTCATCCCTTTCGTATTATTTTATACTTTTTCAGACTTAAGGGATTATACTACGAAAAAGGACTACTGGAGTTTCCTTTCTGTCTCTTTTCAGACTCTCTAAATATGAAAATGACTAAGTTATCTTTGTCATTAACCTCGTTAAAACAATAGCGACAAACTTGTCTATATGGGCAAGAGCAAGTTTCAGTGTCGCTAGGCTCGCTAAAACATGGCAACAGGTTTGCCCGAAGGGAAAATTATAGAACAAGCATATGTTATCCTCCTCAAGCTTGACAAAAATAAAGAGTTACTAGTTAGCAGTTGCTGGGGAAAAAGGGAAGAAAACTTGAACTTCATTGGTAGCAGGTCTCTCTTGAACATGACACTTTCACTCCATCACCATGATTGAGTTGGGTTGGGTTATTCCATTCACCGGTCATATCACCATTGGTCCTCCGTACCATCCATTTTTGGGGTTAA
>APFE031150790.1:0-28606 GCA_000404065.3 Pinus taeda | reverse complement strand
GGGTCACTTCTTGTTGACATCAGCTCATTATCCAAGAAGTTGACTTAGGAACAACCCTTTCAGTACTTTGAAGCTTGCATGCCCCAATGGCAAGTTTCTCACTTCCAACGATAGGTTTACATCAATGGCCTTGGACGAAAAGATTTTGCGTGGTGTTCGACATAAACTCATGTATTCACACCATGTGAATTGTACTGCAGTACCTTGAGGGTCATTATCATTATCAGTGATTCATCTCGCGCCTATTAACATCTTACGTCATTGGCTGGTAATCAAGTGATGTCTTTCCGTGTTTGACTTCAGAACATCTTTTCTCATGGATTGACTTGTACATTGGGCAAATATTGAACAAGTTTGAAGACCCCGAATCTAATTTCATCCATCCGCGCTGCGATATATTCAGGAAAATAAAGCCATCAAATGCACTCCATAGCTGCATAGATGATCATCCAAACTAAGGATGATGGCTCTACCAAAATCATTAGTCTGCCACACAGACAATTGTCTGTCCTATGTACATGAAAATGAATTTATAAAGCTAAGCATGGGAATGCCCGCCTCAGCTAGAACATGAAAATATTATGAAGATAATGTATTGTATTGTATCTTATTACAGGTCACCTCCCAGTTCGAAAAACCTTGAATCTTCATGATAAAGCATTTCACCCGACATCAAAAGATTTACAACTTCATGCTTTAGGGGGAAAATTTTATAGACATATTTGGGCACTACAAACCCAATCGCAGATGTCCATAAAACAAGGGCTTATAAACCCCTAAAAGTGTTGTTTCATACCCTAAAGGATCAAGGTCAACTGATTACATCATTTCCCAGAAGTTCTCCCTGAAAACCTGCTCAGAACTGGTCAAAACTAGACCGTACAGACTGCTCCATGATGAGGGTGCGATGCATATCACCTTACACACAAAGGGTGTGATGCATACTGAAAATACCTTCTGTAGGGTGCGATGAGCAAGAGCAGACAAATGGCAGAGGGAGTTTGCTAGGTGGAAACTCAGAGAATCTTCTAGAAACTGCTCATATGACACTTGCCTCTCTGAATTCGTCTAGGGATGAGTAAGAGATCATAAAATCTCCAAGTGGAACCAAGAACTATCAGTGAAATGACACTAATAAAAATCTCAGAAGCTGACTCACCCCCCTGCAAATATCTATATATGGATCCCTCATCCTAGTGATCCAGAGGCTGAAAATTTGTATTTTGTAAGGAAGTGTTGTTGGTTTCTCTGTGAAGCATTGTATTGTTGGGTGATCTAGCTTTTCATGAGGTGAAGAGGGCTATCATGCTAGGAGGATGGCGCTGGATCAGACAGCTAGGTTGTAATCCTCTCTTCTACTACTTCTATCAATAAAGCTATTTGAGTTTTCCTCCATATACTTGTATATTTCTGAATCTTGTATTTGTATGCATTTGTATGGTTAATGTACATCTGATTCTACATTGTTTATGGTTATAGATATCTATGCTTTGATGGTATTTTGTTGCTTTGACTCTACAGGTGTTCTTTGAAGTGGGACAAGTGAGAAAGGAGTGACGAAAGCTCTATCGAAGGAGAGAGAAAACAAGCAAGGATCTAAGCGAAAGACTGAGGTTGGTACTCTCTGCTTCTCTCTCATCTATCTCTCATAAAGGAAAACACAATTTACTTTGAATTGTTTGTTTCTGAGATAGTTGCCCGTCTTAATGGGACTAGCAGATCTAAATAGACACTAGTTTTCTTGGAAACAATGAGGTTCTTTTGACTTCTACTATTTTTAATGAAACGTTGTGGAGCATCCTATACCCACATATCTGAGTGAAAAGGGCACTCCTCTTCCTTTGGATTTTCAGACTCACTTTTCGGACCTTGGTCATGGCAACGGTGGCACTAGGTTTTGCATCAATGATATGATTCCACTTTTCTAGGTATGATTTGGATTCAAAACCTACATGTGACTATGAGGCTTTCAAATAAAACATCAATGACTACCTTACATGATATTCATTGGTCTTATGAGAGGGGCTCTTATGGAATTCACACCATTTTCTCATCTCTTTCTTCATCTCCACATTACCATTATTTGTTTGTGGCTTATAGGGGTTTTAATGGGGTGGTCCACCAGAGATCTAGCCTTTGTTATATGATTTGAAAATTCTCTTTCCCTACTAAGCTTTCTATGAGGGATTCATGCATCCAAAGTATCACTTGTTATGTTTAAATATTTACTCGATTTTGACAACATATTGATATTCTATGCCAAGTGAGAAGATTTGTAAAAAGTCCATTTCGGTTTAGATGTAACTATGTAGACTTCCATGGTACTTGAGCACTAGATGTCACTTGGAATATTTTATACCTAGATTAGTGAGAAAGGTATGGAAGATATTTTTGAACTCTGGAACTATTTGGTCACTCTCCTACTATAGTTGGGTCCATCTCATGTACTAGTCTTCATAGCTTCCATCAGAGTAATATAATTCCTTAATAGCATCCCTAAAAGAACCCCAAGTGGGTACAACTATAAACAGTGCAAATTCCTTCATGCCTTTTTTATCACGGTAAGAATCCCACCAATCCTTAACATGGGGGGTAGCCATAAGAAGTGCACAGGTAATATTTTCTCTATCTAAAAAATTGTGGACCAAAAAATACCCTCCTAGCATATTTAACCATTTATCTAAGGAAATCGTATCTATTTTTCCTTCAAATATAGGAATACGAAAAATAATTGTACCTTAAAGGGGACAATGCCTCCAAAGTGTCCACTTTATGAAGACACGTCGACTGTTGGCATCCTTTGAAGAATCTAGAAAAACTGTCCATTATTTTATTCCTTTGTTGTGAAAGGGATTCCTCGGGCATCAGTTTAATATGATCTTTCTTTTCTTCCACCATGGGAGGTCATAGGGGCTGGTGAGGATGGTATTATAAGGGCTCAAGCAGTTCAAATCTCAAATCCTTATACCCCAACCATGTTGGGGACATGCATAGAAAAACAGATAAATAGAATATCGCTCTAATGTCACTAATAAATATTTTTGAAGGGAACAAAATGAAATAGAGTGAAACTTGACTTCTATTAATAAATGGAAGTTGTTAAAATTGTAAGAATGAAAAAAACTAGCTCAAATGGTGGTAACTTATCTTTGAGAAAAGATGTGACGACTACCGTTATGAAAATTTAGTCTAAAAGGGGCCTCCTAAGGAAATTATAAAATAATTGTGAAAATAATAAAATAAGATTAGATTACAACATCAATGTTTAGAGGGACAAAAGAAAAAACTTGTTTTCAAATCATATTTCAACTTATCTCCCTATGGGTTTACTCATATTTTGAGCAACAACACTTGCTAGATGGAAAATTTGATTCCTCATCTAATGAGTACCCATGTTGCATACTTTCGATGAACCCTGTTATACAAAAAAGAGAAATACATGAAAAACGTGATTGCAATCACGTTTTTTCATGTATTTCTCAATCACATTTTTTCATGTATTTCTCATTTTTTGTGTGGCAAGGTCCATCGAAAGTATGCAACATGGGTACTCCTTGGATGAGGAATCAAATTTTGCATCCAATGAGTAATCCCACTCAAAAGTTGAGTACAATATTAGCGAGATAAGTTGAAAATACGTGTTGAAAAAGTAGTTTTATTATTTTTTAACTTTTTACATTTTTATTCCAAAAATGATGAACATCCCCCATGGTTGAAATCATCCTATTTAATCTTACTGGTTCTTATAAAGATTATTTTGGTTGTACATTTTTCTTAGGAGGCCCATTTTAGACCTCAAAATTCCCCTAATTATGCATTTGCTAGGGTGCACTATAATGAGGCTGAAAGGCCATTTTTTAACATTTGAAGCAATGAGGAAACCCTGAACATCCAAAAACCTAACCCTAGGAGATGAAACTCCAAAAGGATTGTGCATACTATATGTTTTGTGTGCTCAGGAGCCTATTGGAAAGGTATAGTTGTGAATTACACATTTCGTTTATTATAGTGTATGTTCTTTCCACATCTAAAAAACATCATTTAGGGTCTCAAAATAGATCCGAACGTTTAGGACACAAAAAACTATAGAAAAATTCCAAGATGGAGAACTGTGCTTTGAGCCAATGGAGTAGGTGGATGACCACCAACATCCACCTGGATCAAAAATACTAAAATTGTTCAAGCTTGTTCTATAGAGTTTCCATGAGAATAAATATGTTGTGAAAGATGTTAATGACTTGTGCCTCTAACCTTTGAAATCTCTGCTCTAACTCATCTAGTGGATTATTACTATATTCATCTACCATAGCCTAAGTCTTTCAAGCTTTACACCAATTCTTGGATCCTACAACTTCCACAAAACCCCAAAGAAACTTACCTCTAATACCAACATGATCTATAAATTGTCATAGATATTCCACTAGTAAAATTCATAAGAACTAATATTATAATATTCTACAACCTTTTACTATGCACTATTTTATTTTATATTGCAAATTTCAAACATTACTAGTTTAATATAGAAATTACTTAAACCAATTGAAGCTAAAATGAAATAAGCATGGAATAACACACCATCCACGCATTGAATGCAAGATGTACCTTAAGAAAACCCAATATGGGAAAATACTAAGTATAAGGTGAGGTCTATTCTTTTCTCTTTTCCTCTCAGTTATGAAATTCATATACAAAGGAAGGGGCACTCATTATGGAGATGCCATGGACACTATGACTAATATGGCTACTAGAGGATCATCTACTTCCTTTATTCCACTTATATATCCCACTCAATGATTTTCTCTCTTACGGAATCTACACAATGCAACAAGAATTAAATAGCCTCGTTTTTAACATAGCCTTGGGTCAAAGCATGGAGTTGGGTTACACTTTTGGGTGAAATGAGGGTGCACTTTGCTGAAAATGGATGCTCGATTGAGCAAATTTAATTGCTCAATCGAGCAATGTTTAACCATTCAATTGGGTTGTTGCGGCACTTAAAAATATTTGATCAAGCATTTAAACAAACCCTTGATCAAGTCATTTTCTAACCCATGTTAACGACTTGATAAAAAAATATAGCTCAATAAAGTGTTATTTCTAGGTAACATACCCCAGTTATGACCTGCGAAAGTCATTTTTCTCAAACCGTGAGAGGAAAAGGGATTCGACAGAAGATTTCTAAGCTCAAACAAGTTGGGGGAACTCAATCGAGCTACCCATCAACCCCGCCAATGACCCAGTAGAAGGTGAGGTCTATGCTTTTCTCTTTTCTTCTCAGTTATGAAATTCATATACAAAGGAAGGGGCACTCATTATGGAGATGCCATGGACACTATGACTAATATGGCTACTAGAGGATCTTCTACTTCCTTTATTCCACTTATATATCCCACTCAATGATTTTCTCTCTTATGGAACCTACACAATGCAACAAGAATTAAATAGCCTCGTTTTTAACATAGCCTTGGGTCAAAGCATGGAGTTGGGTTACACTTTTGGGTGAAATGAGGGTGCACTTTGCTAAAAATGGATGCTCGATTGAGCAAATTTAATTGCTCAATCAAGCAATGTTTAAGCATTCAATTGGGTTGTTGAGGCACTTAAAAATATTTGATTGGGCATTTAAACAAACCCTCGATCGAGTCATTTTCTAACCCGTGTTAACGACTTGATCAAAAAATATAGCTCGATAAAGTGTTATTTCTAGGTAACATACCCCAGTTATGACCTGCGAAAGTCATTTTTCTCAGAACGCAAGAGGAAAAGGGATTCGACAGAAGATTTCTAATCTCGAACAAGTTGGGGGAACTCAATCCAGCTACCCATCAACCCCGCCAACGACCTAGAGGCTCGAGATGAGGTAGGTTTCCTATCATTTTTGTCTCTTTTATTTATTTACTTTTCTGCAAAATAAAATAAATTAATTTGTAAAAAAACCTAGCATACAAAACCTAAAAAGAAAAATCATGAAAATCGCCATGAAAATCACAAAAAACCACCAAGAAAATCCTTGAAAACCACAAAAAAACTATAATTTAGGTTTTAAATTTATTTTTTTTAATTTCATTGTATATACTATCTGCAAGAGTAGCAAGTTTATTATAATTATTTTCTATGGTAAACTATATTTTTATTTATTTTACGTTTTAATGTTTTTTTTAGGAATTCAGTGAAATAAATTTAAAATATATATAATATATATAATATATATATATAGTAGTAGAGAAGAGAGAGAGAGAGAGAGAGAGAGAGAGAGAGAGATATTAAAAAATCATTTTTAAATTTCGAACTAATTTAATCAGAAGATATGTCCTAAAAATTTCAAACTGAAAAATAATTAAACTATAGAACTCCAATATAAATAAAATTAAGAAGTTTAAATGAACATAATGATATGGATTGCTCATGGTGAACCCTTTATTAATCAATAAGAATTTTATTTTTTCATTTTTTATTTTAAATTTAAATAAAATTTTATATTTTAAATTACTCTTTAATAATAAATATAGTAATTTTTTTTTATAAAAATTAATTGCACTTAAATAAATATAAAACTAAATTAAATCCAAAAACAATTTTTTTTATCCAATTAAATTTTATTAACCATATATAATATATATATATATATATAAGTGCATTGTAAAATGAATATATAAGCATTTTGACTCTTTTCTAGTGTGTACCATATTGTTTCATTATGTATTGTGTCATACTAGAAACATTGTCTTCATGTGCTTGCACCTAGTACATGTCATGTGTCAAAATAAAACATTATAAGAACTTGTCTTATGGAATATTTGGTTTGCATGAAGTTTTATTGGTTTTGCAAATAGTTTTATTTCAAATTTTTACATATATCTACATATTTCTACTTTGTGAATAAAATGCATTATTTATAAATGGTAAAAAGTGTAAGTTAGATTTTCAATCACATTTTTCGATTGTGTTTACATGGAACTAAATACTTTGGTTGATAATTTATCAATATAGATATTCTATTTAGTTTAGGACTTTAGCCTCGATTACTATACTTGAGTTTATAAATGGTTTTCTTGTCAACTTTCTTTCTATGTCACCATTTTTTTCTTGGATTTGTTTATATGTAATTTGTAAAGCCATCTCTCATACACCTCGCAACCACATCCCTTCGAAGTGTTGGGGGGTATGTTATACATGGTGGAGCTAGATTATGAAGCCATACTCGAGTGTCTGTTCCACTCATAGATTCTCCCTCCGACACTAGTCAGAGTGTCATAAGCAATGTTTCTGTCTATGTTGATGATCTTGCTACAGATAGTGAACCTTCTTCACCTATTGCAGGTATAGATCTTGTGTTTTAAATCATGTTTAAACTTTATGCGTTTATGTCTTGAAATTGCCTTTAATTTTTAAATCATCTTCAATTGATGTGTTCAAATATAATGTATATGTTATTATGCTTCTAGTTTGTTTAGATATATATAATATAATATTAATATATATATATATAAACAATATATATATATATATATAGCTATAGCCTCAACAAGGTGAAGACGAGGATCAAAGTGTTGTGTTGATCCCTGTGTGGAACGACTCTATAGCCAATATCACAGTTGAGGATCTTAGGGCCTAAAAAACATGGAACACATGAGAGTTGGATAAATCCTCTACTAGTTCACCCAATAGGCGTAGTTTGTCTCTAATTTTAGATAGCATCAACATGTTGATCGATACATACCAGAGGGTATGCCTAAAAATCCACATCTTATATTCCATACATAAGATTAGGAGGCTATAGGTTATAGGCCCACATTCTTGGAAGGTGGTAAAATATGCCACCAAGAACACTGATATTTATTGGGAGTTGTTTGACATCCCTTCGGAATGTCACTCTAGACATGCTAGTCTAATTCCGCTAAAATATTGTAAGAATATTGATGTGGCCCCTTTTGTTTATGATCGATTAATTGGAGCTTGAGGCTAGTTTCCCCACCATGATCAAGTCCTCATTTACTTTGAAAAGCATATATATGTAGAGTTTGTGCTACATATGAGGTCAAATTAAACCAACACCGGATATAAGTTTTATGGACCTAGCTTGGTACATAGTTATGAATGTGTTGACGCCCATACGGACCCTACGCATGTAGCACCACCTCCAAGATTGTTGCCATGACCATCTCAAAATGTGGTATTTCTGACAGAGATAGAGCAGTCATCACAACTAGGCGTTGATACTAGGCATACAATTGTAGATAGCATGTAGAGGACATTAACCATTGCACATGTTGCATTGCATGGAGAGATGAAAAAACTGCCTTCATTTCCTCATGGCCCACTAATTGCATTACATGTTGATTCATATCTTGTGAGTCTAGGGCATGACCAACTTTTTTCATATCCACGTACGTGTCATGATATTATCTGTGACACTTGGAGAGTGCACAACCCACGTGAGACAAATCATGTACATATATATGAAACTTTTGACTCTTATCATCAAATTATACATTATTTATATTAACAAGTTTGTATTAGATTACATTTATATTAACAATTCATGATAACATGCATGCACAACCCTACACAGATGAGCTTCTGAGGTCATCTAAGTTGGCAGTTGCCAAGCCAGAGCAACCTCCTCTAGTGCATGTTTCCATGTCTCATTCTCCTCCACTTCCACCTCTACCTCATAACACTTATGGACTAACAGTTGAGGTGAATTTTTTTATTCTGAAGATTTCAACATTTTCTTTTTTTAAGTTACATGCATGCATGTTAATTAATTCGTAGACTAATTATATTTTTTCTTTTCCATCGTGTACACAGGCCTAGATGCAGAGAGGTGTCAAAGCTTATGTTATGTGGACATATGCGTGGGATGTTGGGCACGGAGACATTGACCCATATGCAAGGGAGAACCAAACTTAGATTTATTAGACACCCATCCCACATGACTTCCATTTACACTCGACTAAGTCACAGGTAGGGGAATATTTAAATGCACAATTCAAAATCATTTATTTCCATATTGTTTATTTTATACAAATAATGTTTTAATTCATTTGAATTTGAATGTGTTATAATGTAGTCTTAGATTATGGATGCTCACTTTGTGCATCGGAACACACATACGAGTTCTAGAAGCGATACTTTCTAGAGTGGATCATAAATAATTTGTATATTTTCAAGCCCATTTCATAGGGCACATTCACATGTGATGTACATACTTTGTATATTTTCATACATGGATAGTTTATGGATGCATGAATAGTATTTCAATTTATGGATGCTTATTATTTCAGTTTGTGGATGTTCATGTGTATAATGTAATTTGTATATATTGTCATATGGATAGTTTATTATCATACATAGCTAACAAGATAACAATTTTGACTTCTCATAAAATAAACTAAGAAAATAAGTACAATCTTAGTCTATTTGTGAAAGTCATTTTGATAATTAAAATGAACTAAAATATATGTTCATGGTTCAATTAAAAAACACAAATAGGATTAAAATGCATTTTAAATTCAATTTTAAAATATGCCTTCAACTAGTAATGTTTAACTAATAACTTGTTTTATTAAAATTTATTTCTTTTGAGGTAATCTACAACAACTTAGTCATAACACATGATATAAGTCATATGTATTAGAATTTAATATACCAAAAAATAATTAATGATATGCTTTTAGATAATTTTATGAACTTTCCCAAATTTAGTTGGCTATCAAATGTTTCAATCAATTCCTTAACTTAAGACATTCAGTTAAGAACATTCAAGAAGTAAAATTTTACAAAATAATAATTTTGAATTCTAGTTTTATAGACTAAGGAAATAAGTACAATCTCATTATGATGCAAGTCACTCTAATACTTAAAATGAACTAAAATGTATCATGTACATCAATTTAATATTGAATTTGTAGAAAGTGTCTTTTAGTGCAGTCAATGTATGTTAATTTCAACAATTAATTGCATGTTTCTATAATTTTATGCACTTTCCTAAATTTACTTGCCTATCCAAGTATTTCAATCAATTTATTATCTTAAGGCCTTCAATTAATAACATTCAAGAAGAAATTTTTTACAAAATAGCAATTTTAGTTGTCATATTGGCTTGTAGAAGGTGTCTTTTAGTGCACAATCAATGTATGTTATTTAGAATGATTTTAATTTAGATGTCAAGATGTGAACTACTAATAAGTTTTATTCAATTTTATTTCTTTTGAGGTGATCTAAAAGAGCTTAAGAGTCATAAACATGATATATATATAGTTATATATTATATAGTAATATATATATATATATATATATATATATATATTATATATATTAGATATAGATGGATATATATATAATATATATAATATATATATATATATATATATATATATATATATATATATATATATATATATCATATATATATATATAATTTATATATATATTATATATATATATCATATATATTTGTTGTACATTTTTACATTCCTAATATGAAGCGTGTATTTAACTCTGTCCATGTTTTATATCAAACTAACAGATGACATATTTATTAATAACGTAAAAATATTTCAATGTTGTTCATAACCTAGATTGTGGTATTTCTATTTTAAGTAAAAAAATATCTCAACTTGGTTGTTACATACTGAAATGGATTTCTAGAAACCAAATATGTGTGACATGCATATAGATCTACAAAATTTCTTACATGCTCAACATGAATATTATACACATGACATTTAAAAAATTCAAGATGAATTTTTTTGATTAAATCTAAATTTAAATCCATATTGATTCTAGATTTTAATTAAATTTTAGATCTATGGGTTCACATAAGGATCTTATGCCTAATAAAACCTCCTTGAAATTTTTTGTACTTTAGAAACTTAAGCACCTCAAAGAAACTAAAACTTATATAACATATATGTACACCATTATTAATCCATCCTAGATAAGAGGGAAACATTTCTCTATTCAAAATTACAAAATTACAAAGAGTATTCAGTTGTCACATTTATATAGATTATAAAAATCATACATTTGAGATCTCTTATACTAGATTAGATTACACTTGACTGCTATAGGCTCGGCTCCAGAACTTGCCATTTACCTAATCTGCTCATCTAGCCAATGTAACATAGGAATGCAAGTGTCCATAATACATTCATGATCTGTTTCTGACATCTTTCATCTCCTTGGTTCACCTTTCTTTGTTTCGATTTATATGAGATTGATTCGAGATGTTATGACTAGAAGATTGTAATAACAAAATATATATTTAGTCATAAAATCTCTATAAATGATGTGATCGGTCTATTTTTTAACCTTTTTAAAAATATGGCCCATCACAACCATGTCACCAATTTGGTATGTGAATTGTCCATCTTCATATGGTCTCACCAAGCTACTTTTCACTTGTGTGCATCACATCAAATAGTAGTCCACATTCCCTTTGTTTCCTGTGGGGGTAGTGATAGTGAAAATATCGCTTGCAACCAAAATACAAAATATGTATTTGTTAAATACACTCAATGTTTCAATTTACAGATGAAATTGTTAATGATAGATGGGTCACATACCTTCCCTTACAAGATCAGAGACTTAATCATGATCAAATGAAACAATTTCCTCTTCATTGTGCATCTCTTGCCACGTCAAAATTGGATGAGGTCCCTTTGGATTAAGAGGGACATATTTCCATCCTTTCACGTACTCATTTTTTTCACACTGATCAAGTCTACGTCCACCAACACCAATCCAAAACTCACAAAAACATGTGAGTTTTCTTGTTTTGATGGAAAATATTTCCCCATGTCATTGCTCCGCATTGAATGCAATTCCCTTGTTCCTTCTACACTATTACAATGCCAAGGAATGAATTTATTCACATCGCCAAGTTCGACATTCCAGAAGAACATGCACCCATGCCTTATAGATTTGTGACCTTCATGTCCTAAATATAATCTGCACCAGTTGACCACATCTAGTGATTATTTGAGTCGATTTTCATCATGACGCATTTGGTACCTCCTAAGCGTTCGCCTCACACAAGAACCTACACCATTATGCTCACCCTTTCCATGTCCTGTTTCAAAGTAGCTCCAATTATGTTGAATTTTTGTCTTCTTGTGTAGTCGACTCAACCAATAAAAAGTGCATGTTGACCTTGTTAGCACCTAAATCTGCCTTAGGCTGAAGGAAGGCAAAATTCAGGGTAACCACAAACCACGCTTAGTCTGGTAGCTAGCCCTACCAAAACAGGAGAGGGCTCTCTCCGAGTCACGCTCAGTGAATAAATAAACTATATGGTCTGAGATGACTTACAGTGAAATATTGATTTTAGGCTAGTAAATAAATATGGATACAAGAAGGAATTTTTTATAAATGACTGAGTTTCTGGGATGGTATGGGACCAACAGACAACAATGAGCAGAGAATCTAATACAAAGGCACAGGTTACTTCGTGAGGTAAGACAGGCTGAAAGTCTAGCAATTAAATTTGAAATAAAGTGGAATGGAAAGATTGTTTAGGAGGGTGAAAAGGGCATAAACACATGAATCCTTTTCAACAGAAGAAGAACGCATAACGTGAAACTTTCCCACAGGTAGAGCAATAAACATGAATTCTACCTTATCTTACTTAGAAAATTTCACTGGAAATGAATATGAATGAATTGTGAAACATAACGAAATACATATAAACATAAAGAGAACACATTTGCTACACTCACAACCACATGAATCTCATGAAATAGAGCCGCTGCCTTTCATTAATTCTCTGTCAAAATATACAATGAAGAACTGAGTTTCTCTCCCACAGTCTCCCAGAAATTACAACCAACCTTTTGCAAATGGTTTTTCATACAATAAATAGACTATGCCATTGGCAAATAGAATGACCAAGAGTTGGGGAGTTTCTCAAATGATTACAAAGTGGAAATGGAAAGCCAACCATTAGTTACAGGTGCAGCGTTACAAAAATGACAAATGGCTTGGGTGACTGCTCGCCTTCCTTTGCCACTTGGATAGAAGCCAACCTCTAGTGAAAATATTCTTTAAACTTTGCCTTAGTTACCGAGAAAAAAGTAGTGTCAATGAGCAGGCCTTCTTGGAGAAAGTCGCGAATCGAAATGTCGTGAAGCAGAAGTGATTTTGGCCTTTTTCTCTATATGCGCCATGCCCAAATCTATATGTGCCACACCACTTTGGAGGCAATTTTGAGGTACCTTATGGAGTCCAAATTGTGCCCAAGTGTGCTTGTTGGAAATCCATGATTGTCTACTTTCCCACCCAAGTGGAATTTCTAGATTTGGTGCTCATTTGCCCCTCCAAAACTTAATGCTCCCAAGACTACTTCCTATGTGTCAAAATAGGGGCAGAGAGGTCATGCTTTGAGTGTTTTTGACCTCCTGGAGACTCAAAACTTGCCCAAATTTTTTGTCCATGCACCAGTAGTCATGATTTTTCATGCTGAATCCAAAAATCCAAACCATTTTTGGTTTGGAGCTCCCAATCCTAAGCGCCGCGCCAGTGGCGCGGCGCACAAGGAGAAATCCCTGTTTTGTGCCCAAAATTTTGTCATGTGACCAAAATTGTCCCAAATTTTTTGAAATTTGGGCTGGAGATCCCCTATGAAGTGCTATGCTAGGCCAAAAAGGCTTTAGCCAAGATTCAAAGCCGATATTTCTCCTTTTGCCTCTTTTTCCTTTTTGTCGCTTTGCTCAATTTTGCCTTCAAACTCCTTATCCGAGCCTTTGAACTCATGTTTCATGCCCTGTAGTGATAAACCATCTGCCTCAATATGGTTTTTTCCTTGTCAGCCTTCTCTAACAGTCTCTCAAGGTGGATGTTGATATGCTCGAGCCAAGACTCTCGGACATTGTTAATCTCTTGCTCCAATGGAGTGAGCTCAATCCTCCTATGTCGGGCAGCTTAGCGATTCTCACGGATATTTTTCAGCTCCATGATCTCATGCTGGTCCTCGATCTGTTTGTTCCTCTTCTCCAAATACCTGACAATCCACTTGGCCCTCTCCTAATTGAATGACAAGTCTTGGAGCTCTGTGTTCTGCTCCTGGATGGTCCTCCTAAGTTTGGCACTCTCCACATATGCATCATCATCATGAATGAGGATGAAGTCAGCCTCTCATTCACCTGATGGCCCCTCATCATGCATGGGCTTCTTGCCCCTGTCCTGTACCTGTGTTGTCAATGTCGAAAACGAGGTCCCTTCCACCCCGGGTGGAGATAACACTCGCTTTGCAGCTGCGAACAAATGTCTGTTGCCTCTCTGGTATGTGATGAATACTGGCATAGTAGTGGTCTCATGGCGCTCATACTGATGAGAAGGACCACCTATCTCATGTTAAACCTCTGATAATACCTGTGAAGTGTTGAATAGGTCACGGGAGATGAATTCATCCCAGGTAATGCCCTGTAATCCCAGTTGATGATCCACCAAAATCTTAATAAGAGCAAAGTGATAAACAATGTTGAGTTGCTGCTGAGGGGTCTTGTGCTGCATGAAGGTGTTCATCCTCTCTATGTTCCTGCAAATGAAATATGGGATGTTCATCATCTGTACCCTGGTAAGTGCATGAGAAACCTGATGTGATAGGCATATAAACGAGAGAACCTCCCCTCACAGCTGAAATATTTCATGATCAACTTCATGTGTGGAGCATATTCATCTTTCAAAGACTCTTTGGAGTTTCCTTAAGAAACTGGCCTTAATGTAAGGCTCATAATGCTGCCGATCCACCTTTTGTTTCTTGTGCCACTGTTCTCCAACATTTTTGGTATGTCGGTTGCTAATGAGACAGTTTCGGGTGTCAGTGCGAAGGTGACCCCGACTAAGATAGAGTGATCTCCATGTAGGTGAAGCACAAAAAGACGGGCCAACTCATGATGAACTCGAACATTAGCCACCCTTTGACAAAACTCAAAACATGATAGATTCTGGAAACATGACATAGAAAGAGGGCAAGTATGTAGTTCTGTGAGGGTGGTGGGCTCATCCCTAACATGTTTGCCACTTTTATGATGTCTCTGGGGAGCCTGTTCTTCTGAGGGTGAATCACTTTGGGTCTCCATCTCATACTCCGATGAATGATCATATGCCATGATTGTTGTATGTGTATTGTGTTTGGACTACCCTTTGATGATGGTAGTGAAACTGTGTGATGATATGAACTCTGCCACCAAGGGGAACAATGAAAAAGGGATTGTTAGGAGGGGAATAATATGATGGGATTAGGGGTTATGGGGAGAAGTTTTGTTTAGGGACATGTAGGGGGGTTTGGGGATTTTATAAGGTAGGTTTTTGGGGTTTTATAGTTGACAAATGAGTGGAGGGGATAGGGAATAGGGGTCTAGTAATGTTTTAGGGTAGGGAAAATGGGGAAAAATGGTATAAGGGAAAGGGAACATTGGAAAGAGGGGGAAAAATGAGAGGGAGGAGGAACCTTGGCATCCACACAACAAATTTGCAACCCTAGAGCAATAACTTTGATGATTTTAAGTGGTAGGGTTTAGGCATTTTTTATTGCAATTATAAATGACCATGAACCATCCTCATATCCACAAAATTTGATGAACAAGCATGATGTAGACCCTACCTGTCAATTTGAAGGGTTTCCAAACAATTTGTGGCAAATTTGGAACAATTTCGGGCCTTTGTGGGTGTGCAGTGTGCAACAAACCCAGTGCGCCGCGCTTTGTATGTGTACCGCACCCGTGTTAAATTAACACTGTGGCGTCTCGCTTTGTGTGCCACGCTCTCTATGTGCGCCGCACCCCTCTGTGTGTGTGCCGCGCTCTGGAAAACGACTCCAATCTCACTCCAAACACGCACTAGCTCCTCACAACTTCTTTGCAATGTTTCTCTCTACCTTGGAATGCAAAATGACTATGTATCCTTGTGGAAATTCTTTATCAAAGGCATTTGGAGTCATGGCTTTAATTTTTTCTTCTCCAAAACCCATTTTTCTAATGTTATGTTTTGACACTTTTAACTGATTTAATGCAACTCTGTATTTCACTTTTCCCTTTGAATTTTTAGCTAAAATGATGAATTTTTTTGGCACTTTTTGCAGGGGTTGTTGACATGGCATTTTGCCAAGGAAACCATGACTGTGCTCGAAGAGATCAACTGGAAAATTTTTTGAAAATTATCACAAATGAAACATTGTTTGACTTTTCTTCAAAACAGAGTTTTGAAGAACAATCGTAATTTGTCAACATGACAATGAAAATCTTTGAATCACAACTTTGTAAGGGTCTCCCTCTGTCCTGCATGGCTTTATTGGACATGTTTGAAAGCCAAATTTACTAATCCATAGACCTAATGATTGAAAATGACTCTTTTCCATTAAAGGACCAAACATTGACTGTCATGGACATTAGTGAACATTGACGAGAAGACCTAAGCCAGCAGGTGACAGGCATGAGGGGAAATGACTAACAAGACCTTTTCCGTCAGATCATGGTATGCCCCTAGTGGAATGCAGCTGAGTGAATGGAGTGAAACACCTAGAAATGAAATGCATAAAGAGTTTTGATCTCTGACGGAGGACTGACAAGACCGACTCTAACAGACCTGAACTGCCCTGCACAATGATTTGACCATATCCAATGCTTCCTTAATGAGATTTCATCTTTTTGGATGATTCATAATTCAGGTCAAAGCAATATTGCATGAACAATGTGTCATTATCATGATCATCACTAATGTAATAGTGATACTCCTTAATCACATCACATGACTCATCAGTGTTATCCCTACCATCAATGTTTAATTGTGCATGTTTGTACAGAACATGTATGAATATGGACACTTGGTCTGAGTGATAATACACACTTTGTATCTTTGTCTGAAGAGAAAATGTGTATATCTTAGCATAGTCCACCACTGATAAGATTGTGCCTGGATGAAATACTTCGTGAGAATTCTTAAATTCATATGCTTTCCGCCTAAACTTGTGCAAGTGTTTGATATATTTATAGATATGGTTTTGAAACACCCCCATGAATTGTGCAATAGGAATCTCATCCTCAACATAGTTGATCCTCTTAGGCGCTAGAGTAGAAGAATATGGTTGATTTCCCACGACTTACTCATAATGCTTCCTTGTGACAGTGACATGTGACATCCCAGACTGGTTGGGATCAATAATAAATTTCCTATGGAAAAATGCCAAATCACCACATTCAATGATCCAGGTGGATGTTGGTGGCCACCCACCTATCCCATCTGGACCCCCATCATTGTCTCTTTCGGCATTTTCAGTTTCCTTAATTGTAGCACAACTTACTATTTTTAGCAGTTTTTCGGGTCCTGAACTTTCGGAGCCGTTTTGAGGCCCTAAACGACGTTTTTTGGGGAAATTTGGGGGCAACATGGGTCCATGGACTAATGTTGCCCTTCCCAAAGTGGTAGTTCTCGGATAGATCTTTCCAACGAGCTATCATACGCGTCAAACGGAGATCGTATGCCAAAGTTACGACCCCGGGAAATTGATGTACCAATTTACCCAAAACGGGGCCCACAATTTGGCGTTTCATCTTCTAAGGGTAGGTTTTGGAATGTGAAGGGTTTTCCATTGTTTCTCAACAATAAATAGGCCTTCGAGCCTCATGTAAAGAAGTTCGGAACAGTTCAGAGACATGTAGCCGCACATCTCTTCTCAGAGATAAGCTACCATCGTCATAGCTGGTTTATTTCCAATTCTGGTTGTAAGCATATTTCGGTATTTTCCATTAATAAAATGAAGTGTTATTTCCGCTGCATCTCTTTATTTATGGTTATTGCATTTCTATATTTATGGTTATCTCTGTAATCTATTGCGTTCCTATTTAAATCCGGATCATTCAATACATCTTCTCCCACCTATACATATTTTCTTGTAATACACCTCTTTTGGCTCACTTTTGTACAATATTGATTAAACAACATAACGCATTGTAGGAGGAGGAGGGTCGTTGTGATAGTTCTTCTTGTAAACTTCCCGAAAAGTGTCATAATGAAGTTGAAATTCAACATGATATCCATAACAATGTGTGTCACAGATTGTATTAGGCCTAATAAACCATGGCTTCAATTTCTAAAACATCCTTATGGATATCTTCACATGGAGATTTCTTTCCTAGAATTCCCCGAATAGTGCAACTTTTTTCATTTCTACAATGTTATTAGCGTGTTCCACATACTCACCTTTAGCCATGCAATGTTGTATGACATTATTTCTATCTAGAATAGCACGAGAATGGCTCTCCCAAAAATCTACCACAAATGCTATGATTCCTGTTGTAATCATGTTTAGGTAGGGTTTCTTCGTGATAAGAGCCCGACAAGCAAAATCATCATTTTCATTCACTTGAACCCTAAATTTGATATGCTTGTGTAAGGTTTTTCTTGAGACATGGACCAATTTTGACATTGTTTCCAACTTGGTGCAACAATAGCAGTTGTAATTTCCCTATGCGCAACTCGAACATCGATTTTTCTTTATTTTCCAAACATAGTGAATGTCATTGATATATTTTCAATGACATTCATATGTGTCTTCTTGCTTTTAGAATCTTGGACACCCAAAATATTTGTGGCATGTTTTAGTTTCTTAAGTTTGATCAACCCATGTAGTATCTGAGATTTTGCAACAACTGAATGTTTCTCAAAATGTTGTTGAATGATGTTATTGGCATGGTCTCTAATCATACGAGCATGGATAAGCTCCCCAAGGTCCTCTATTGTGCATGCATCCAAATTTTCTACAAATGGTACACCCCTTTCTAAACCACTGCAACGCCTTGCTATCATGTCAACTTGAGAGGAAACAATTTGGTCTTCCAATGGTTGATCAACTTGATAGGGAAAATCTTCTTCATCCATTGGTTGATTAGCTTGACATGGCACATGTTTTTCCCCTAGTGACAATTGATTAACTTGATAGGGCAGATATTCCTCTAGTGGTTGATCAATACCATATAGCACATATTTATCATCATCTAGTTGATCATCTTGATGGGACACATCTTCTCCCTCATGTGGTTCTTCAATTTCCATCCCTGCATAGTGGAATACAAAATATACTTGTAATTCAAGTGAATCATCATCATAAGACAAGTCAATAATAAATCTACACATGTTTATTTAAGAAATCACCATAGGTGGAAGGTCATGAAATGATTTGACAGTAGGTAGCTAGGTAGAAAAAGTTGACCATGGATCAAGGGTTCTAAGTTAAAACATTGAAATAAAAGGGTTTCGAGCTCAGGGAAAGATAGGTCAAAGAAGAGTGCACCAGTAAAGGTATCGGACCCTATGTCAACAAAAAGGGTGATTCAAAATATGATGAAAGGTAAAATCATTCCTTCTCACTAAAAAAAAATCAATTTGGAAAACCTAGGGTTATAGTCACAAGCCCTAAGGAAACGTTAAATGAAAAACAAGTTGACAGTTGGAAACTAGGTGGCAAAAGTTGATATGGACCAAGGTTTATAAGTTGAAACATGAAAAAAAAGGGTTTTGAGCTTAGGGAAACATGGGTCAAAGAAGAGCACACCACAAAAGGTATCGATCACTATGTCAACAAAAAGGGGGATTCAAAATATGATGAAAGATAAAATCATACCTCTTTATTCAATAAAAATAAATTTGGAAACCCTAGGGAAAGTTAAAAAAGAAACAAGTTTACAGTTGGCAACTTGGTAGTAGAGGTTGACATGGACCAAGGATTATAAGTTGAAACATGAAAATAAAAGGGTTTCGATCTCATGGAAAGATGGGTTGAAGAAGAGTGCACCATTAAAGGTATCAGTCCTTGTGTCAACAAAAAGGGTGATTCAAAATATGATGAAAGGTAAAAGAATTCATCCTCAATAAATAAAAATAAATTTGGAAACCCTAGGGTTCTAGTCACATGGACCAAGAGTTCTAATTTGAAACATGAAAATAAAATGGTTTTGAGCTTAGGGAAATATGAGTTGAAGAAGATAGCATGTCAATAAAAGTATCAGTCCTTGTGCCAACAAAAAGGGTGATTCAGAATATGATGAAAGGTAAAAGCATTCAACATGTATGAAAGGTAAAATAATTTTCATGATAATGTGAAATGTAGGTAGGAGGCACCTGAAGATGATATAATCCCTTTGAAGCATGTAACTAATGACAAGAATTCTATTATGAGAAACACATCAGTTGGCAAGAATGAAAATAGATCAACAACACCTACGATTGTTGCATTTGTAAGCACACCTGAACATATACATTTTCTTTAGGAAAACCAAATGAATTACATACATAAGACAAAATGAAAAAAAAATGGTTAATTTTCTGTTTAATTTGGATGTGTTAAAAAATAAAAATTAAAAAGGTTTACTTGAGGTTTGCATATGAGCAAATTTCCTACAAAGACCTAATGTCCTTCCACTCAAGTAGTAACTGAGCCTTATGAAGATTTTAGAATAGGGTACTTGGGTCATGTCATAAATGTCACTAGTGATGCTTCCAACAGCCAAAAGACCAACCAAAGTATGGAGAGGGTTATAATGGCCAAACGTACTAGGCTATGTCCTGAAAGAGTTTGGGACACTTCTAGTAGCCTGACCAAGATCACATTAGGTCTAAGTGCTCTCACACCTCAACCTATAGGGAAAGATGCCCTAAGGTTTGGCCACTAAGTTACCTGCGTCCAGTAGGAATGAATGAATCTCTGCTTCTGGTTGTCAGTGTTGGACCCATAACCCTTACCATGCGTGAGGAGAAAACATGAAGATCTATGATAATCCACCACCTAGGCCTTACCCCCTTCATGAGTTTCTCTCCATGTATTAGATTTGTCACTCGATGATGCAGGATTTTAAGCTCCCTAAAAAGCAATGTTTTATGTTTCGATATGAAAAGCAACGATGACGACTTATGTGTTTCCTATCGCCATGGTCCTAACCTAAACAATAAATTATATTGTGGCCCATGTTGGGAATTCAGTGTGTTTAGGTTAAGTTATTTTTAGAAATATTTTGCTTCACTTAGGGTGTGCAACAAAATATAAGCTCAAATAAATTAGGTACAAAGATTATTGACAAAGGATGCCCTTTATACAAAGTTTAAGTGAGCTCAGTGTGTGGGGTGAATGTGTGTGCAAGTAAAATTGTAAGCTTACAAAGTGTGAACTAATGTGGATATGTGGTGATCCTTTACAATTCCCTTAATTAAACTATGTGATGTTTGTTCTTTGCAAGAAAATAAATGATGTGTGGATGATGGGCCACTTACACCTTTCCTAATTATACTATGTGAGCATATGTTTGTAGAAAATTTTTCGAAGTAAAACATAAGTATTTACTCTACCTGTAATGGTTAATAAACCAAATTGGTTAGTAGTGATGGTGTGTGCAAGGTGAATCTAGTGCACATACAAAGTGTTTGAATTGCAAGTATGTGAATATATGGTTCGTGATCCTTTAGTATGATTCCCCTAATTACACTATGTAATGTTTGTTCCTTACAAGAAAAGAAATGATGTGTGGTTGATGGACCACTCACTTATTTCCTAATTATACTATATGAGCATATGTTTGAGTGAAAAATTTCAAAGTAAAATATAAGCCTCGATTACACTACTTGTAATGGTTAGCATAACAAATTGGTTACTAGTGATGGTGTGTGCAAGGTGAATCTAGTGCACATAGAAAGTATTTGAATTGCAAGTGTGTGTGAAATATGTATTATATAGTTATAATGTGTGGTTAAATCTATTTCTATAAATGGTTAATAAAATATAATATTATTTTTTTTTTAGTAATTTGATAGATCATAAGAATTTTGTCTCCATTTACTAAGTGAAGCAACTGACCTTTTGTCAAAATTAGTTCTTCTTAGCAACATTTTTTTGTTTCTTCAAGAAACTGTGAATCCTAAACTAAAAGTGAGTTCTACAACAAAGTGAAGCATTTCAAGACCTTTTTCAAATTTACTTATTCTTAGCAACAATTTTTTATTTCTTCAAAAGACTATATAAATCCCAAACTAAAAGTGATCCCTACTGTAACAAGGAAAGTATATATTTTTGTTCGTATATATCATATACCAAACATTTCAGATATTTAAATTCAATGTCAATTATTTAAATCTACTCATTTGTATAGTAATTTGCAAGGTTGTTGTCAAACTAAAGACTAATAGAAATTAAGTTTAAATTCTTATATAGGAAACTTCTAAATGCATATTTCATAGGGAATTATTACTAAAAGAACTTAATGATGTGGTGAATATTTTAAATTTGAGAGAATGGGGGATTCTTGAAAAATCAAGCTAGTGATTACCAAATTGAAGGGCCAAATTTATTTCATGAGATAAAACAAAATCTATATCTATAAATTCATACAAATTTAATCAACTATAAGACAACTTATGATTAAAAAACCATACAATACATAAATACACACACGATACAATAAGGAACCTATTCAACTAATTTTTAAGTATGCTAATATTTGAAAGCCTACTATACAAAATCAAATTGGTTGGAAACAATTTTCTTCATTAGAAGCACCATATCATTTAACGTTTTAAAACGTGTAACTAAAATTACCATAAAACAATAGTAAGAAGAACTTTCTTAAAGGATGAACTTATCATAGCTATAGAGAATCTCACAATTCCAAATAAAAAGTGGAAGAAATGTGGGATGAGAAGGACAATGAAATTGTTGATAAGGAAACAAAAAGAAATCAAGAGATAGAGGTTTTAGTGGATTTAGAGAACAAAATGCTTCAATGTCTTATCAACAATGAATGTACAATTTGAGTGTTTTTTGGGGAGAATGTACATGGAAATTTTAGGACAACAATCAAGTAGGGCACAAGGAGGGATAAGAGGACTTTAAAAACTATATGTTTCTACAAGGAACCTTTTCTATGCATGTGAAAAGATGAATATCCAATGCCTTTTATGTTTTCAATTTTTTTCATCAAATCTTGACAAATTTTAAAATAAAGAACTCTTTTTTACTTTTGAACCATATTTTGCAATATATTTCATGATTAAATATGTTGAGAAACAACTAGATGAATTTAATTGACATTAAATTGCCACAACCTGAGAAGATTAATATTGTAAACATTTCTAGCATATGATCAATACATGCATGCTAATTTATTCTTTTTGCATTGATTATTTATGAGTTTAATATTGATTAATCACATGAGTCTTCCAAGGAGAATTATCGTTATATCCAATAATACACTCTTTTTTGTGCAAGCACAAATCTACACTACACTTTGTATGTCTTTAAAAAAAAATGTTCTTTTTAAAAAATTCTCAAAACCTTCATGTGAGAATTGAAAGAAGAAACTTGCATTAGAAAATTTTTGAGGTCTAAAATGGGCCTCCTAAGAAAAATGTACAACCAAAATAAAATTTATAAGAACCAATAGGATTCAAGATGATGATGTCAACCATGGAGAATGATTCACCATTTTTGTGGTAAAAAGGTAAAAAGATTAAAAAATAATAAAATAATAAAACTATTTTTTCAACTTATCTCCCTAAGGTTTTACTCAAATTTCGAGCAGGAGTACTCGTTGGATGCAAAATTAGATTCCTGATCCAATGAGTATGCCTATTGCATACTTTTGATAGACCTTGCTACACGAAAAATGAGAAATAAAGGAAAAAAAAAATGTGATTGCAAACACATTTTTTTTAATGTATTTCTCATTTTTCATGTAGCAGTGTCCATCAAAAGTATGCAACATGGGTACTCTTTGGATGAAGAATCAAATTATGCATCCACCAAGTGTTCGTACCCAAAATTTTAGTAAACCCATAGGGAGATAAGTTGAAAATACGGCTTGCATTTTTTTCTTTTTTCCCTCTAAAATTTGATGATGTAAACTAATCTTATTTTATTATTTCCACTATTATTTTATAATTTCCTTACGAGGCCCATTATAGACCTCAAAATTCCCCTAATGTGGGGTTTTCAAACACAGGGATCATCATTTAGGATTCAAAGAACTATTAAATGCTATATATGATGATGAATGTTACGAAAGTGTAATGTTGTTAAATATATGTTTAATAAATAATGTCTTCGCAGTTCATGCACATTGGAAGTAGGAATATTCTTGCTCATTCTAGATCTTAACACATTTTCTCTCTTTTAAATCCTACTTAGGATATCAAACATTAATCAAACTAATGTTTAGAGGTTTTGGAGCACCTATGTGACAACCTTTTTTGCTAATCCCTCTTGTAAATAAATTGCCATGAATTGTGATTCATGTAAATAATATATGAATATTATGTTCCGATGGTTTCTTTGGTTAAAACACATCCTTGATTTTTGTGGGTTATCTTCAACCATTACAATTCAAAGGTGGTTCATAATTTTCATGAATTCAAGTGGTTTCAAAAATTCCAATAAACAATGGTTTCAAGTAGTTTTCAATCATTTACATGCTTTCAAGTGGTTTTTAATAATTTGTATGGTTTCAAGTGGTTTTTAATAATTTGTATGGTTTCAAGTGGTTTTCTTTTGTTGTGTTACATCTCATTTTTTAATTACATCGTATCACTTTCAATGTTTATTTTATCTTAGTTTTATTGTTTCATTCTCCATTTTTTTATGGTTTTCAATCATATTTCTTAATGCCTACAATATGGAGCAAGTAATATGAGAAGTGAGACAATCTGAATTACCTATATTTGCATGAACTTCTAGTTCTCTCAATATCTGACATTTTTTTCTCATCCTTTCTCTAGCTTTCTCTCATATTTCCTTTGTGGATGGCAATTTATTTCCTTTTCTAGATCCAAATCTCTGATTTCTCATGTTTGTTGTGAATCATTGTGTAATTTCCACACTCTGATATTTATCTATGAAAGAATGTTTGTTTGTTATTTTCTATAATCGAATTTAGACACTAATATATTTTTTGACAGAGAGGCTTGATCAAGCACGTGAGTTGTATCATTTACCATTAATACCATTAATAAAAGTTGGTAAGGGCATTGGTGGGTTAGACCTTTTAATGGCTCGATCGAGCCACTAGTTAATCACGTATACCACTCGATTGAGGGTTACTTTAATACTTGATCGAACAATTTGAATTTTTCATTTGAGCACTCAATCAAAAATTTAAAGAGCTCAATCAATCTCTTGAAATCCTAAAATTTATAATTTTAGCACCTCTTCTACAGATTTCTCTACAACCCCATTTTGTACCCTATCGGATTTACGGCTGAATTTTTCCTTAAGTGGTGGAGTTTATCATGCTGGATTCATGAAAGAATCCTCTACCTAATGGAATATGAATTTGACACTTACAAATTCATGTGATATTTTTCATCTAATTTCTTTTAAATATAATGCTTGAATTTTTTTTGGACAGTTTCAAAGGGGTTGAATAACAAAACGATGACATAAAATATGCATAACGAAAAAAAATTCAAAAAATACCATTATCTTCATTTACGAGTCCTCTTCAAAAGGGTAGAATTGGTTTTTCGATTTATTTAAGAGTTGAAAAAAATATTACGTGAACACGTGTGTCTCCAAAATGCAAATTGAAATATTACTTTGCGAACTTCAAAAAATAATAAAAAAATATAATTTTGCATGAAAAAATAAAGTTGTAATATGAAAAACTTAGTTATTTCCATGTAGATCATGCTCATATATATATTTTTTAAATTGCACATTTTAGATTAAGGTATGCTATGTGAACACACACATACCTCTTAGGTTTTGCGAATATTTGCAAGTACATATATTGCATTTAATGGAAAATTGAGGGATTATACAACACTAAATGTTTTTGCAAAAAATACCATTAGGACAAAAAAATAATTCTCCATAAATTCTCTTTTTACTTTGAATCAAAATTCACAATGCTTATTTGAATTTTGAGGGCTACAATTTGATAAAAGAGGAAAATCTTGAAATTTCATCGCCACATTTAGCCCAAAAGTATAACCTATCTTCATGCTTTCACCCCCTTCTAGTAATATAAGATTAGCTTTAAGGATTTTGTATGTCTCGACCCCTAATTAATGTTATGACTCTAGAGGCAAGTTTAGAATCTTATGTATCCAAATAAATGACAAATTATGTAATAATCCACTTCAAATCATTGTGCTTGTGGGTATCCTTAATACCCTAATATTAAAATTAGTGAAAGAATTTCACACCATCAAAAATCATGATGTTCAATCTAAATATGCAATAGTAATTTCATACAATTGACTTCAAAATAAGGCTAAATAAGGTTAAATCCTAATATGCAATAGTGATTTCATACAATTGACTTCAAAATAAGGCCAAATCCTCTCATAGGTAAATGCGTTTGTTTTCACCTAAAACATAAAGCATGATCCGAGAAGCCACGAATGTCCACAAGTCTTGGTTAATACACTTGCATAGATGAAGTTATGTATGCCCAAAATGTGGACCCAATCAACTCTGTGCATTCTAGCTGATTGATCATCAACCATTACATTCGATGAGCTCACTTAAGCAATATTTATGTCAACTTCACCGTGTAAGGTTTATTAACATCAAAGATTGTTTTTCTTTAACAAAAATCAAAGAAGGTTATGCTAAAAGAGTTGTAGTGGTAGCTAAATAAAAAGGATTCCATAACTTACTAGCTTGAAAATTTAAACGAAATGGAGTGAAATAAAACACTAAAAATGTATAAAATCCCAAGAGATGAGAAGGAAAAAAGGAAAACAGATGATCTAGAAGACGAGGGTGGAAAACAAAGAAGACCTCATAGAAAAGATCAACACAAGGGGTGGGGACAGAAGGGGGAAAGGGGCAGCTAGGAAGAAAGAGCAGTGATCCAACAACTGCTAATTTTCTAGCCATCATCCCTATTGAGATTCCTTGGCCTTTTTTCAATTTCAATGGCCTCCCTAAATTTCCGGTGATGAAAAGGAGCAACCTTGGCAATGACCTGGGCCTCCTCAATGCATATGTGATGCTTGGTCTTTTATGCGTGCTCTACCAAGGCCGAAGACCGGGTCCTCCCATGTTTAATGTCAACTGAGTGTTCATGAATCATTTGATTAATAGAACGTCTCATCTCACCAACATAGGGGGTCCCATAGGAGCAAGGAATAACATAGACAACTTTCATGTCCTTGGGGTCAATGGGGTCTTTTTACAAATCTAAGGGACCTATTGATGGCACTAAGGGGTCTAAAGGTAAAGGGAATATTAAGCTTTTTGAGGATCCTCGCAATCTTATTTATGGTCCCCTGGATGAAAGGGGGATGAACCCCTAAGATTTGATCCTTAGGGTCTCCCTTAACCTTGGGACCTTTGTTGGCTTTAAGGAAAGCTTTTAGACCCTGGTGCCTATTATAACCATTATTAACAAAAATGTTAAGGAGATGGGCTTTCTCTCTATCGAGGTTCTTTTCATCGATATTCTCAGTGCACGAGTCGCAAGTGTGTTGAGGACATCCAAATTCTAAGCAAGGAAAAGATGGGAGCTGGCATGAAGATACTACTCAGTATGAGTTTTCTTCATAAACACCTTGTGGGAGAAAGAACCATCATCATTCTTAGAAATGAGAGCATCAAGGAAAGGTAAAAACCCATCAACTTCTTGCTCCATAGTGAACTTTATGGATGGGGATTGATTGTTGAGATGCTAGAAAAAGAGTTCCAATTCTTCTTGGCCATAAGACGAGATGACACCAGTGTCATCAACAAATCTCTTCCAGAGCTTGGGCAAGAGATGAGTTGAGGCAAAAGATTTGGATTCAAAGTCTTCCATAAAGATATTAGCAACAATTGGGAACATGGGGGAGCCCATGGCAACCCCACAGATATGTTCATAGAATTCCCCTTCAAAGCTAAAAAAAGTGGATGTGAGATAAATTTCAACTAAATGAGTGGTATCAGGATCGGTAAGGCAGTTGATGACCTCAATGGCCTCCCTTATAGAAATGCGAGTATAAAGGGAAACCATATCAAAACTCACACGAATGTCCTCAGGGCTGAATTTTATGTCTTTAAGCTCATTGACAAAGGATGAAGAGTATTTGACGAACGACTCTGTGAGGCTAACAAGGGGTCTAAGCTTCAAGGCGAGGTTTTTAGAAAGGAGGTAGGTTGGACCACCTATGGTATTGAAAATCGGCCTTAGGGGAGCCACATCTTTATGAATCTTTGGAAGACCATAGATCCAAGGAGTGATAGGGCTACTCTCATTAAGCTTGTGGTAAAAGGAACCCATGGTGTTGCTAGATTTAATAGCTAGAGCAACAGTTCTGGAGACCTTCTTCAGGGGATTTTTGCTAAGATTTTTATAGATGCCACTGTTACAAAGATGGTCCAACATCTTCTGATGATAATCCTCCTTATTAAGGATGACGGTATCCCCTCCTTTATCGGCTTTGAGAACCACAATTTCCTTATTTTGGTTCAAGGAATTGAGGGCCTCAAACTCAACCTTGCTAATATTGCTCCTAGGGGGCTTTGCCTTCCTAAAGACAACAACGCAGTCTTGCCTAATCGTGTCCTTAATATTATCGGGCAAGCTCCTAATCCCAAACTCTACATCACACATAATGTCTTCTACTGGGTTCTTATTCGGGGCGA
>APFE031150786.1:186976-221950 GCA_000404065.3 Pinus taeda | reverse complement strand
TTAACTCAGTTAACTGATCTAACTAATTACAACTCAAGGTACAACTCATCCTCATCTCCGTAACTAAGGGATAAATTCCTCAATCAATGGAGAAACTATTGCATGTCTTCACATAGACTTCATATTTGATTTTCTCCAACTAATTAACTCAAGATGAATTAATTAATTATTTTACAAATAACTGTTAAGATCAAATTCGAATTTCACTTCTCAATTTTAGTTTAGGGACTAACTAAAACTAAAATCCATCCCAAAATGCTATTTATGGAAATGTTATTTTTAGCACTTCCATTTTTCATTCCTTATTATTATTTCCAGCACTGGTACCCAAATTGTTATTTATAGCAATGTTATTTTTAGCATTTCTTGTTTCCATTTTCAAAACTCCATCTCAAAAAGAAAGGCATTCAAATCAAACCCTATCCTGAACCTTTGTAATGTTGTGCATGCAAAACTTCTCTCAAGCGTTGTTTCTCTAGCAACTCTAGAAACAACAGAACTCCCAACTGACCTCCCTGTTGGGCTAGAAACATCGTCTGATGTTGAAGCTCCATCTTCCAATAACAAGTGCTCCCTCTTTGACCTATGAGTTGCTGCAACACTCCATGCATCTCACACCATTGCACACCTCTGTGCGCTATCCTACACTAGTGCAACACTCCTGCACCTCTCGCATTGTTGCAGCCTGCTAGCTCTGCACTGTATTGGGATTCCTGGACTATAGCTCTCTCTATTGCTCCATCCACATCTGTCTCTACCCACTCAACTAGTCTTGGTACTCCTCGTCTGGGCTCCCGTAGCAAGGTCTAATCAAATATTTTGGGTACCTCAATGATCCTACCCCTATTCTAGACTTCTTGGGACTATCACTCCACATGGCCCCACCTCCGACGTGGAGGTATGGATGCATGTGATCCCTTTGCCCACTTGGCTTGAAATCTCCCCCCTTGGAGGTGTTTTCATGAATGGATGCCTCCATTTTGTCTCCTCTTTACTTCTCTAGTTGTGGCTGCTCCACAACCTCCTGAAGTTGCTTCACCAATTGTGGCTCCTCCACAATTGTCTGAGACTTCTTCTGTTGCTGCATGTTGAGAGGTATTGTACTCTCCCTCTCAACCACCAAGTCTTTAACCTTTTCCTTGCTCCTCAAGGCTTTGCATGCATCTTTAACCTCAAGAGAATATAGGTTATTGGCTAGCACACCAATCTGTTTCATCTTTCCCATTGTCACAAAATTTTCTGGAAAAAGAGCTGATTTTAAATCAGTGATATCTCTCTCCTCTGAACTCTGATTCAGCCAATTTGTTTTTTGAATTTGGGTATTTTTCTGCAAGGAATCTAGATCTGCTATTTGTTTCTGAAAATTTTGGACAAAAATTTTCAGATCTACTCTGAAAACTCGCAGCCCATTTTTTTTTTTGCACTTCGAATTCTCTTCTTCATCTACTGTTCACTGCTTCGATCACCTTTGCTCTAATAAACTTTGGTTTTATACCACGTAGAATTTTTCACTGTAGATCAACATATTATGCAATATACTAAAGCAAAATAAAAGATCTACTTCTACAACATACTTTGTGGAAGCTTAATCGATTTTGAGCAAGATCAGACATAACACATATAATAGATGAAGAAGAAATCATACACATGAAACATAGAAGAATACTCTGGGGAAAGCCTGAGCTAAAAACCCTGATATCTGTATTATCATGCAAGTGGAAATCTATTCGTATTACACAAAGCCTTAGCTCGGGAGCTATCTAGCTCTCAGTACAATCCCTCTGCTACTCATAGACAGTCAAAGGCTTCTCACAAACCTTCTCCTCTGCCCTTCAAGCCTCCTATTTCCTTGCGCATTTTTCCTTGGGGTCCAGTGCTGCCACTCATGTGAATTGACCTCTTCACACACTCACTAACCTCTGATCTAACTGTGCAATCCTGAAGGACATACTTCCTTCTGCATGGATGAGTTTCCTATATAGGAAAAATCCTCCAATTAATAGTACACTGTCCCTTCCTCTGATCTCAACTGGGTCTCTAACTGATCTCACATGCATGAGTTATTTATGAGAGAATATTCAATTATATGAAGTGCAATAGTTACATGCATTCATGCATAAACTAACTGAACTCACAATTAGTTCAACAGACTATTTGGACTCATTTAACTAGACTTAACTCAGTTAACTGATCTAACTAATTACAACTCAAGGTACAACTCATCCTCATCTCCGTAACTAAGGGATAAATTCCTCAATCAATGGAGAAACTATTGCATGTCTTCACATAGACTTCATATTTGATTTTCTCCAACTAATTAACTCAAGATGAATTAATTAATTATTTTACAAATAACTGTTAAGATCAAATTCGAATTTTACTTCTCAATTTTAGTTTAGGGACTAACTAAAATTGGAAACCATCCTGAAATGCTATTTATAGCAATGCTATTTTTAGCATTTCTTGTTGTCATTTTCAACAATGAAGCATTGAAATATGAAACCTATGCCCAATATTTCAAACAGACTCCTAGTGATCAAAATAGGTTACTTTCATCTTTTGACCTTAAAACAAGGAAAATGCAGATGACATTTTTGCAGCCCAAAGTACAACATCCTAAGTCATCAATAGATTACAAATAAACATAATTTGAAGTTTTGGCCAAGAATGTTCATCCTATAGATCAAATTGAGTTTCATAAGAAAGCAGGAGAAATGATATACTCAACTATGACCAACAGAGCTATGAGTGTACAAAAACTTCAAAATTATCCAGAGAATATCACAACACGGTATAAACTACAGAAGCCATCCTCACAAGCGAAGGATAACATAATTAAATCACTAGAAGACTTGGTTATTGAGATTGGCTATAATCCAAATGACATCAAGGAAATTAAAAAGCTTATTAAAAAAAAGAATGAAGACATTACTACATTAAAGAAGCAAGTAAAATTGCCTCCTTCTGAACATCCATAGACCAAGGAAGTTCTAGAGAATCAAAGCCAAAACGATGAGATGATGGACCTCATTCTTCCATTAAATTCTCAATTAAAAGAAATGGAAAATGATATGGATAAGTTAGTGTAGGATAAATAGGCCAGCATGGAAGCAGTTACTGTCACTACTATTCCTACAGTTCCTACATCAGTTCCTTCTACTTTGGTAGCTTCAGTGGCCACAACGGCTCCAATAGCTACAACACTTTCCACTACATCAACAACATGTTCAACAACAACAACAACTCATCCTAGTGATGAAGCAGGTAAATAAATCAAAGCTATGCAGCATATGTCCATCCAAACCAATGAAATAACTAGACTTAAGGAACAAATACAAGGTCTAGAGGATGAACAAAAGTTAGCACAAATCATGCACAAAAATGAAGCATAGAAGTCAAATAGATTGACTGAGAGAATACAGAAGTTAGAGAAAGAATTGACTTTGAAATAACCACTTTCCCAAGCAAAACAATAGCTATGGGTGAATATCATTAACTCTGTTAATGATATTTGGCCTTCTATACAGGTGATATTTGAGCAAAATGATTTGGTGAAAGAAGTTGGTGAGGCAATTCAAAAGGTAAGAGTTGAACTTGGGAATAAGCCAGAAGAAGCCTCAAGAATAATCGAGTTCCTTAACTCAAAGAACAAGTATGAATTACAGGAGCTTGGAACAGATGACAGCACTGGGACCATACTAGAAGTAAAGAAGGTAATCACCAAGAGGAACTTGATGATACAACTTGAGGATAAATTCCGAACAATGGAGCTATCAATAGCCAGGTTTATGATGAAGTTTGATGCTTTGAGGCAGAAAGGTCTGCCTAATCCGTGGGTGATTAATGATAGGTTGATGGCACATGAAGACTATGATAAGAAAGTCAGAAAAGTGGTAAAGTAACAAGCCAACAATTCCTCCATGAAAGGGATTCCTACAGGAAAAGTGCTTTATCAGGATTTTGAGAACCTCTTTTACCTCCAGCATGAGGTAAAACATTTCTTTATAAAAAAGCCTACTTTTGCAAAATACATTGAAATTGATGAAATCTATAGAAGAATGTTAAATATTGAATTACTAGATGTAGAGTCTTGGGAAAAGTTGAATGATTTACTAAAGATGAAAGGTAAAACAGAGCAGTCAAGAGCAGTAAAGGTAAAACAATAAAGAGTAACATAGTTTAAAGATGAAAGAGCATCAGCAAGAGGAAGTATAAGAGACAGTTAGCGAGAAAGAAAACAACAAGAGAGGAAAAGCAGCATAATATAAAAGAAAATCCAACACAAAACAATAAAAGAGTGACAACTTGCATCAGTTACATATATGCTTGTATTTTCTTGCATGAAGATATTTATTTTTCCTTGAATAATGCCTAAAAAAATTTAGGATATTTTGTAATCATTTTTTGTATAAATACTTCATAATTTGAAGTATTAAGTGAGGATTGTTGAACATTTCTATAGTTATATTGATATAAAACTTGAGGGTTTATTGTAACATTTTCAAGTCAGCAGATTGGACTGAGTAATAAAAGCATTGCATTATAGGATTCATGTGTTGGGTCAATTTAGTGAAGTATATTTCCTTTGCTAAATTGTTATTTTCTTAAATATTTCACATACTTACATGTTTTCCAATTTGAATTAAATAACTGGAATGTTAATACAGAACTTGTTTAACTACACTCTGTCTTGAACAATTATTCATTTTGACGTTTTCTTCTGATATCCAAAGTAGGGAATTCTTCATTGCTCCCTAGTTTTGATAGACCTCTTTCATTTCCCTCATTATCCAGTTTGAGGAATCCTTAACTGCTCCTTGACCCCGATTGAAAAACAAATTCACCATCCAACCTAAAATACCTGATTTTACTCAGCTACCTTGCCATGTGAACACTATCTTTAGAACTTGATTCAATCTTGTTTTCTTGACATTTGGACTCCATGTCCTAATGGTAAAGAGTCATTGATATATCCATGTAAATTGATGGTTCCACCACCAAATCAAATAAAAACCCAACCAAGCTTAAATAACTAGCCTAAAATCAATTAATCCAACAAATTTAAATCATTAAGAGAGAGCCCTCTCTGAGCATTAGGAAGGCTAGATCCTGATCCCAAAAGTGGGTTTGTGGTTATCTCTATTATTTCTTTAAACACAACATGACAACCCTAGGGAAATTTGAAAGTGATAACATAGTGGCGACCATACTGGGGAATCAGTCATCAATTTAATAAACCTTAAAGGAACTCATAAATCTCATATTTTCACCTCAAGGCCATTTTAGGGTTGTGAAACGTTTAATTAAAAAAATTAAAAAATTAAAATTCTAGTTTCGAAAATAACATAATATACCAGGGCACATCCAGATCCAAACCCTGCTCTAATTTTTGATAATCCAAACAAAATCTTAAGAAAAAACAATAAAGTAGAAAGTCAAGAAAGCATTAGTGAGCTAATCAAAGAAAATTCACTTCCTAAAGAGTTATCAAACTTACAGGATCTTCAATTTGATTTATCATTTGAGCATTCATTGTTTCGTACCAAATCTGAAACTTCAGACCATGATACTATAATAGATCCTACTTTTATTCAGTTTATTAAATCAAAGAAGAATACTATAGAACTTGATTTAGATCAACATGTTCTAGACACTTTTGACAAACTTGATGCTTTAACCTCAAATTTGATAAGACACATAGACAAAGCCTATTTTCAATAATCAGTTGAATTAGCTGCCCTAATTCCTGCTACTCCTAAGCCTTCTACCATTCCTTCAGAGTCTGTAAATTCATATTTATTTAGTACCACCTCATCTATTATTTCCACTACACTTCATTCCATAGAATCAATCATCCCCAAGCTTCCTCTTCAGCCCAGAGTTTTATTTCCATCTCCAAACACTTTTGCTACATTTTCTAGCACTTCAAGATCATCTGTAAACCCTTCAAGTTCAACTTCAAGAACTACCACTTTACCTCCTAGCCAAGCTAGAATCTTAGCCATGGATTCCAGATATGCTCCTTTGACCTTACCAACTCAAGTACATGCCATGCCCAAAGACTGCTAGAGTAAAATATTTTAGTTTGATGGTACTGGTCAATATACTGCACAACAAGATGTAAATAAAATGAATGATTATTTTGAATTACATGGAATTGATGAAGAAGATACACATATGATATTATTTACACAAACACTAGCAGGAGATGTCAAGAAATGGTTTAAATATTTAACTATTGGTCATATTGTTGATTTAACTGTTTTCCATAGATTGTTTATAAATAGATGGGAAAGAAAGAAAATCCTTTACAAATATTGTTTGAATATGAAAACATAGAAGATCTCCAAATGAATCTATTCAAGACTATTGTACTAGGTTTAACAGTGTTTATAATACAATCCCTCCAAATATCAAACCTCCACCAGACTTGGCACTAATCAAATTTCTTGATGGTTTTGACACTGATATGTCTTACCAATTGAGAGAAAGAAACTCTGAAATATTAGAACAGATGAAAAGTAATGCTACTAGTGTAGAAGCCAAATTATTAGCTAAAGGAGCTAGGATGAGAAATGAAAGAAGAGTAACCATTAAAGAAGAACCATCCACATCAGACACTAATATAGATAGTTTAGAAAAAATCATGGAATGAATGATGGATAGATTAGAAATTATGGAAAGAAAACCACAATGGGATAATCAACAACAAGGTCCTCAAATAAGAAATCCAAACTTTAGGAAGAATCCCAACATTGGTAAATCTATAGAATGACCACCTGATCAATAGATTAGACCACTTTTACAAGAAAACTATGTTGAAAGTTCTCACCAAAATGAAGAATATGGAGACACTCAGATTAACTTAATGGGAATAGATTTTGGTAATACTATTTTTGTTACCTAATAAGAATAGGAAATATGCATGTTACAACAATTACAGTTAGAATCTGGAGAGTCCTTTGATTATAAACAAGGCTATGAATTTTCCATTAATGAAGTTCATTAGAAATATTACCTTAGGAGTAAGAAAACCATAGAAGCCCCTACTAATAAAACTGTCCAGACTCAGACCAAGAAAATAGTGGGAGTTCTTATAACCAAAGTGATGCAAATTCTCTCTACAGAAACCCAAAAACCGTTCACTCCAAAGATTGCAGCCAATCCAGAAATTATAGACATTACAAATACTACTGTTAAAACTTCAGCTGATATTCAAAAATCAACTCTTGTTAAAACTTCAAAAGATGTCCAAAAATCAACTGATACTCAAGCTTCAAATGTTGTTCAGATTTCAACTACTTCCCAAACTATTCCAAAACAAAAAATTGAAAATAGTAAAATAGTGGACACCCAAATAGAAACTTAATTACCAACTGAAGATAAGAAAGAAAAGACTACACAAGCTCTAATTGCCAAGTAGGAAATCATTCAGTTAGGCAAAACATAGACTCCATTTAATATCCAAACTGAAATTGCCAAATTGAAAATATCAGTTCCTTTAACAAAATTGATAAAAATGATTCATATAAAGCTCAAATCACTGAAACAATGAATATACATGAAGGAGAAAACTCTATTAATCTAAATGATGACCAAGTAGAGTTAATATTTGGTCCCAAGGTAAATGGAAAACATGAACAAAGTGGCGTTCCTCCATTCTACATTAGCTTGACTATTCATGACAAAATCTTACACAATATTATGTTAGATTTAGGAGCATCTCACAATTTAATGCCTAAAGAAATCATGGAAACATTGGATTTAGATATAAACAAACCATACAAAGATCTTTTCTCTTTTGATTCTAGTAAATTTAAATGCATGGGCCCAATAAAAGACTTGTGTGTCACTCTAGTTCAATACCCAGGTAAGAGTATTGTCATGGATATTGTAGTTGCTGATATCCGCCCAGAGTATGGAATGTTGTTGTCCCGCTCATGGAGAGAAAAACTGCAGGGATATCTATAGTTAGACATGTCTTATGCCACAATTTTAGTATTTGGTCAACCCAAAAAGCTTTATAGAGAAACTTTAGTGAAATACATGGTCAATAGTATAGATAAACCATAGAACTATCCTATTTATTCTGTACATTCTGATATGGATTCTTTAATTTTATATAATTCAGGCACTGGAAAAGACAATAACATAGTTGTAAAACAAGAACATAAAGAACCTAACAGTGATAGTATATTTCATGAATCTAGGTGGCACCTAGACTTCCATGGTTCAATGAACAAATTAGGAGCAGGTGTAGGAGTTTGGATTCATAACATGGAAAATAATCATTCTGAATGTCATGCCTTTAGATTAAACTTTAAATGCACAAATAACATGGCAGAGTATGAAGCTTTGATCTTAGGATTGAAAATTGTAAGAAACCTTGGATCCAAGAGAGCTTATATCATGGGAGAGTCAGAATTAATCATAAAACAAATTAAAGGAGAGTATTTTGTGAATAATCCTAAACTTAGCCAATATAGAGAAACTATTCTAGATCTGATTAAGGAACTTCTTGAAATCAATTTTGCTGCTATTCCTAGGAAACAAAGCATGCAAGCTCACAGCCTAGATACTTTTCCTAGAACTTGCAGATTACCTTTTCAGCCCAATCACTAGTACACTACAAAGGTAAGACACAGGCCTGTTATACCTGATAGTCTGAAATATTGGCAACATTTTTTACAAGATTCTCAAATCTATGATTTTATGAATGCTAAGGGAAAATTCCAAAACTGTAACATTGATATTGATTGTATAGTAGATGACATCATAAATAGAGAGATGGATATAAATGATGTAGATGTAAATAAACCCACTAAATTCACTAAAGTAGAAATAGATAACTTATGAAAAGTAGAAATAGAAGAAACAGTTAATGATGATTCTGAGATTTTAAACCTTAAAAATAACTTTTTTCCTAAGAGATTAGTCCCATTAGATGATTTGTTTGATTCAAATTATGTAGCTATAAAACAAAAAAAGGATCCTTTAAGATCAGACATAGAAGAATGTAACATAGGAACATAAGAAAAACCTAAGCTTATTAAAATATCCAAAGAATTACCTCCAGGTAAAAACCTGAAATACATAAGTCTGTTTAAATAATTTCAAGATGTCTTTGCTTGGAGTTATGAAGACCTTGAGTCTTATGACACCAACATTATTCAACATAAAATACCCATCAAAGAAGATCAAAAACCCTTCAAGCAAAAGCTGAGGAGAATTAATCCAGTTCTTATGCCATTGATTGAAAAAAAGTGAAAAGGATGTATGAGGCACAAATCATAGCACCTATTAGATATTCAGATTGGGTCTCTAATTTAGTCACCATTAGAAAGAAAATAGGAGAAATCAGACTCTATGTTGATTTCAAAAACTTGAACAAAGTATCATTGAAGGATAACTATCCCCTCCCTAAAATGGACCACATTCTCCAGAGGGTATTAGGGTCATCTAGAATTTCATTACTTGACAGATTCTCTGCATAAAATCAAATCCTATTCCAACCCGAAGATTAAGCAAAGACTACATTCCTCCCCAGGGAATTTTCATGTAGTTAAAGATGCTCTTTGGATTGATGAATGCTGGAGCAACATTCCAAAGAGCAATGGACATAGCTTTTGCAAAATAAATCCATGACTTTTTAGTTGCTTACCAAGATGATATCACAGTGTTTTCCAAATCAGATAATGAACATCTAGGTCATTTGAGAAGAGTTTTTATTAAATGTACAAACTTTTTCATATCCTTGAATCCCAAAAAGACACTCTCTGGGCTAGAATAAGGAAAACTCTTAGGACACATAATTTCAAAATAACACTTTAGAATTGATCTAGCTAGAATAGAAGCAATCCTAAACATTGGTCATCCTAGGAACATTAAAGAATTATAATCATTTTTAGGTAAAATAATTTTTCTTAGAAGATTCATTTCTAACTTAGTAGAACTAATTAGATATTTGAATAACATGTTGAAAAAGGATTCAATAGTTAAGTGGATAGTAGAGGCTAAGCAGTCTTTTGAGGCAATCAAAGAAGACCTTACGAAAACACTTGTCCTCATAAGTCCTAATTTCAACAAAACTTCATAATTTTTTCATTTGATTCAAAACACACTGTTGGAGCTGTCTTGTTGCAAAAGAATGATGAGGGTTATGAACAACCCATTTTCTTCTTCAGTAAAGCTTTGATAGATGCTACACTAAAGTATAATAAATGGGAAAACAAGATCTTGCTTTAGTAAAAGCCATAGAGGTTTCAGAGTATATGTTCTATACTCTCACAAAATAGCATATCTTCCAAACTCAGTTGCAAAGGACATTATAACTAACAATGGGCCTAATGGAAAAAAGATGCAAATGGATTGCCACCATATTAGAATATTACATTGAGATTGAGCCAACAAAGTTGATTAAAGGCCAAGGTTTAGCCAAACTCATGGATAAATCGAACTGTCGAGCCTTAGACATAAATTTCATTGCTTCTATAAATGATCAGGAAGAGATGCCAACTCCACAAATCAGTGAAGCTTTCATAGAGTCACCATGGTGTGCAGACATTATTTTAATTTTACTCAACTTACAAGCTCCTCCTGGTTTAGCTAGAACTAAAGGTAGATTCTTGAAAATGAAATCAATGAAATATTTTATCGTAGACAATGCTTTGTTTTGGAAAGATAATGGTGGCATTTTGTTAAATTTTTTATTAAAATATGAAGTTAAAAAATTCATGTGGGAATTTCATGCAGGGGATTGTGGAGGACACCTATACTAGAAAACAGCTGCTGATAAGATTTTAATTGTAGGTTTTCACTAGCCCACCCTTTTTGCAGATGTCAAAAAATATGTGACCTCCTGTCACAAATGCCAAATATTTGAAGACAAGAATAAACTCTCACCATTACCCCTCAAACCCGTCTCCATAGAAATTTCATTTCAGCAATAGGGTCTAGACTTCATTGGTGAAATTCACCCATCATCCTCAACCCAACATAAATGAATTCTAAAAGCCACTGATTACTTTAATAAATGGATAGAAGCCATCCCTTATAGATAAGCCATAAATTCTATCATCATTTCATTCCTTGAAAGAAACATCCTTTCTAGATTTGGATGCCCATAGAAGCTCATCATTGATAATGCTGCTACCTTCAAATCCAAGAAAATGGTAGACATTTGTAATCAATACCACATTACCCTTGGTCATTCCACTACCTATTACCCTCAAGGTAATGGACTTGTAGAATCCTTAAACAAAAGCTTGGTTAATATCATCAAGAAACTATTAGAAGACAATAAGAAGACCTGAAACAAAAAGTTGGTTAATGCCTTATGGGAAGACAAACTCACTACAAAATGGTCCATTGGTACATCTCCTTATCAACTAGTATATGGAATGGATGCTATTTTTCCATCCTCTTTAGGAGTACCAATGATGAAAATGATTCAAGAACTATAGGTAGAATCCAATGATATCTAAAGGAGGATAAATCAGACAATACATTTGCAACAAACCAAGGAAGAAGTCTATGTCAAATCCCAAGTGATCAAAGATAAAATCAAAAATATTCTTGAAAAGAAAATCAAAGATGATGATTTATAGATAGGTGACAATGTACTCAAATGGGATTCCAGAAGAGAAGAAAAGGGTAAACATGGTAAATTTTATTTCATATGGCAAGGCCTTTATATCATTTATGGTTACAGAGGTAAAAATGTATTTTTTGTGAAGCAGTTAGATGGAAAATATCTACCAGGTGGACCAGTCAATGGTAGAATGCTGAAGCATTACATGTCCCCAGATTAACATTAGTTAATTTGTTTACTTTTCTCATTGTACATAACATTGCAAAGTTTAGATTGGATTGGATGATTATCTTTTGTGGTTGAAGCCCGAAGAGAAGGCCCTAAGTTTTGAAAGGTGCAGCATCATATGTATGAATAAAGCAGATCATAGAGAAGTAGTTACAAGGAAAGCACACTCAAAGTTTCAAAGGATACAAAACTTAAAGTTTCTTGACATTTCACCAGGAAGTTCCATCCCTATGTGGAGCCACTATTAGGGTCCAATAATAATAGGATTCATAATTTTGAATTGGATATGATCAGTCTTGTAATATTGTACATAATTTTTCTTTCTGAAAAATGTTTTCCCATATTAAAAGATAAAAAATGTAAATAGGGAGAATTCGTAAAATAAAAATCAAAGGGCTAATAAAAGAAAAAGATAAAAAAATGAGTATAAAATTTGAACCCCACAAAAAGAGATAAAAAATAGATTCTGAAAGTGATGAAAATTCAAATGCCACTACTTTTTACTTCACTTGGAAAAATAAGATTGTGTGCAGATTGTCAAAAATGCCACAATCCATGATGGTCAAATAGTTCAATCTTGATTCGTTCATGCTTTAAATTTCATGTTGATAGATAGAGAATAAAGATCTAGACAAACTTTTTAATCTTGGCAGATTAGTAGTTAGGTAAACAATAATAATGAGCTCAACAGTTTAATCTGAGCCATTGGAAAGTCATAAGGTTAGAATTAAATAGTTTTCTTACAAAAGAAAACAAAATAGAGGATCATCAAGCTCAAATGCACCCAATAAATGAAGAAAAAATGTTAGGATAAATGATGGGTAGGTAGAAGCAAGTTTTACAAGACATGGAAAGCATCAATTGTTCTGTTTCTTATCACTAATATTGCACTAATTTTCCCTTCTTGATTCCAAAGGACCCTTCCCTCTTCATTTCCCCTCGTAAAAATATCCCTTCCCCTTCATTTTACATTTTCCCTTGTTTCATCTCGTTTTCCCTTGTAAACCCACTAAAACCCCCTTATCCTAAGTTTAAAAAGTTAAAATGTATTAGGCCCCATTAAAAAACCCTCCTCGGTACCCTTTTAACTCATCCCAAATGTTCTTATAACACTCGATCTCATATTCCCAAAACCCTTTATATTATTATAACCTATAGCTTTTATACATTTATTCCCACTTTATATATTTCACCATCCCACTATATTATATCCTTGATCCCTAAAAACCTTCACATCTGGGTTATAACCCTCCATTGTATAACCCATGGTCCCCACTTCTATTTTAAATACCCATCGCATATATTACTTCCCATTACATTTTAATTAAAACCAACCCCACACCCCGAATCATCCCTCACAACTTCGCCACCCAATAATTGTCTGATCACCTACCTCTAGATCCAACAACCCGTAATCCCTATCGCATGCTCCAATGTCTGACTATTAATATCTCAAAAGCATGTGAGATTCGTAGTTTTCCTCGCCCACCTTTTTGCTACGTGGAAGCCCCATGTTATATCACATCCTCTGAAAAATTACCACCAAACTACTTTTGAGCGTGCGATATACCACGTTACCGTCTCCTCACATTCGATGAAATTTCCCATTAACGTCACACCCAAAATTAACCACTATTGGTTAAAAAATGAAATAAACTGCCCTTTTTACATCTTTTCACTATTATTCTATTAAAAATTGCTGAAAAGAACCCCTACCGACTTCGATTTGAAGCAGTACAAAAACTATTTGACACCATCAGAAAGCCTCTACTGCCCCAGAGAACCTGTCTGCATACCAACTCTTCATTTTCCAGGTATTCCTAAAGTACCAGAAGGCTTATACTTAAAGCTTTGCACAATATTCCTAATTAAGGTAATCAATTGAACCAAGTTAAAAGCCTTACTGACCTAAATTGTTGCATCCAAAACCCTCTTAGAAGACTGTATTCATCTTTCCAGAGGTCCTAAGACTACTTCTTAGGCTAGATACTAATAAATTGAATAAAAAAAAACAAATCTATCACTTACCAAATAATTCTGAATGCAAAATCGCTGCAAACTCCTCACCTGGATATTGACCACCTCCCATTGGTTGACAGAGATTTCCAGATCAAAGACACAACCTCCCCTAGCCATCTATTAAAACTCCACTACTGGAGTAAAGATAAATTTCTCAATAAAAATGATGATATTCAGTTATGGGAGTCTAATTTACCAAATACTTGTTCCCACAGGTGTACCAGTTCCTTAAAATCATCCACTTATGTCAACTCTGTTATTTCCCAAGTAAAAGAGCCATAGTCTCTCCTAACCAACAAATTCTATTCACAATCACTACAGAGTTAATAACTGAAATGTTTCTCCTAGATGCAGGTGCCAGTTAGCAACATAGGGTTGATGGGACAGGAGTCTCATGAAGGCCACATGGCCATCACGCCCGAAGCTCAATTGGGTTTTGGGAGAGCAGATCACTCCCAGACGGTGGCTTTAATAGCCACAGGTTGGCAGGCCGAGGGCATTAACACTCCGGCCTTGCTCGACTACGCTACCCCTCTCGGCTCTGTGATGGATGTGATGGCCTCCATTATGGCGGACGACCACCGATGTAGAGCTGGGAGCTCTATTTACTATGGCCCTCTCCGCGTCCCTGTCCACCTGCATTCAGATTTCTTGTTGATGTGCATCCATTCTCTGGTTGACACAGGCCCTGCCCTGTTCTGCCACAGCTCGAACCTACTTGTTCAGCTGATTTATCCTCTGAACTACCCTGCTAGTATGGTCCGTGAATGACAGAGGATGATGAGCCGCCGGGGCTCCAGCAGAGGAGGAACCTCGCGACGCCCAGCTGCGGAGGATACCCGCCCACCTTATCATTGCCCGCACTGTCATTGCTTTTGTCACTGCCCCAGCTCTGCCGCCTCAAATCCCTCTCGGCCCACCCAATTCCTGGAGGCTAGCTCCCCTGGAACCTTAGCTGCTCCCTTCTTTGGCTCTGCCATTTTTTCCTTTGACAGTCGCCTGACTTGGCCGCGTATTAACGCCCACATTTCAGTGTTGTTTATCGATGAATCTGAGGACGAAGGAGGCACTAGCTCTCCGCCTGATCTCACACCTCCGAGAGACGAAATCCACGAGGCCAACTTGGCCCAGGATGACAAAGATAAGTCGGTTGAAGTGCCGAATCCTCAAAAAGGTAGCAGTGAACGTCCACCTGCAGAGGCTGAGGAAGCTGCAACCACGGAGCTGGAGGAGGACTATTACAGACCCTGCCCGATCGTGGAGGAGGAGCTGGAGGAATAGCGCGCTGCTCCAATTCTGATGCATGGTCTGGGTGGTGGCTCTTGGTCACTCTGGTCAGGTTTCCTCATCCACTTGTCTTTGTTAGCTTACATGTCATATTGCCAAGGTTGTTTAGGCTCTAGACGTGTCATTTTGTCAATGATTTGGGTTTTTTGGAATGAGACAGATGGCTGGTTTTTTGGAAATGTGATAGATGGCCACAGTGTCTCTCCCCTGCATGGGAATTTCTCCGGTTCTCACCTGTGTGGAAATTTTTGGCTCCTAATCGCAAGCATGGTTAAACGGTTGAGCCTCCCTGCCATTATCTCTAGCAGCAGGTTCCCGCTGTAAAGCTTGATTGTAATTGTATTTTGTTATCCTGTAAATAATAGATTAGTCTAATTCAGAAAAAAAAAAAAAAAAAAAAAAAAAAAAAAAAAAAAAAAAAAAAAAAAAAAATATATAATATATATATATAAATAATATATATATAAATAAATAAATAAATAAATAAATAAAAGTATGAAATGTTGCAGATCCATCCAAAGCCTAATGAAGCCCCATTTTCTATGGAAGACCTAATTTATGTGTACTTGAAGCTGTACCTTCCCAAGAGATCTCAAATTTTTCAGACTTTCATCCTAAAAGAAGCTCATATTCCTAGAGAAAGTTCTCCATACTCTGCCACCATTTTCTCTGAGAGAGCAAGAAAAATTGCAACCATGATGTCCTATATTCTAGGATATACTAATGATGAACATGTAGATGAACCTATACCTAGTTTCCTTTCTATTTTTTTCCCAAGCAAGCCTCCAGCTACAGTTTTCAATTTTGCCCAATTCTTAGCAAACATAATCCATGATCAATTGATCAGATTTCTTGATGAAAGAGTATTCAAATATTCTTCAGTATTGTTCCATATGTTTCTATGTTTCCAATCAGACATGTTTCTAGTTAACATCCAAAAGCTGGACACTAAGGAAAATCCTAGATCTGTTATCTTTTGGACACCCTTAATCCAAAAATATTCCACTGATTTTAGCTACAAAGATTTCATTGATTCCTTTGTTCGCCCATTTGTTAATATGATAAGTAGTAGCAATCAACCCAGGATGAGTGATGTGATAAAGAAAGTTCTACAGGTGTGAAAACAAAGTAGAATAAGGGACTGGTATTTATACCAGAACCACACTAAAATTAGGGTGTATGGATGGCAGCTCACTCCATATAAGCTTCCCAAATATCTCCCCATGAGGTTATTTGCATTAGGATATATCAAGCAGATCATAAATTTAGATGATGTTAATTTTCTATCAGTCAAGAAGAAAACGCAGTTTAAAATCAAGAACTAGCTTGGTCCTTTTATCTACAATAATAGGGAAGCTAGAGAAGAAGCAGACAAGTGTTTACAGGAAATGAAGTTCAATAATAGTTTCGAATGACAGTATGATCCTTTAGGTTTCATAAACCAACTAAGACTCAAATTTAAATTGAGCCCTTTTATGCATGAGTCCAAGCCATAGATTGAAAAATATGCCAACGAGTCAGTGGTTGGAAAACACCTTAATGGATGTGGAGAAATAGATGGATACTAGTTCGATTCTACATACTCCAACCCTATAGGACATAAATGTGAAAAGGACTAGGGAAGAAGGTTCTTCCTCAAACAAAGATACAACATATGACAAATTTGAAATTATGTATAGGAAGAAGCCCAAGCTAAATCCTGTAAATGAGCAAAAAGAGATAGTTGAGACAATTGAAATCATTGATACTGACACAATGGTTAAAGAGAATACAACACCAATAGTTTCAGAGGAAACTCATCAGCCTTCATCCTCTAATACTCAGATTATTCAAAAGCAGCATATTATTGAAGTCTCTTCATCAAGAAAACCAATGGATAAAGAAAAAGACATAAAGGAGAAATATAAAGAAGTCAAGTTGAGAAATGAAGCATTGAAAGCTAAAACCTATGTCCAATATTTCAAATAGAATCCTAGTGATTGGAATAGGTTACTTTCAAATTTTGACCTTAAAATAGGGAAAATGCATATGACCTTTTTGTAACCCACAGTATAGCATCCTAATTCATCAACAGATTACAAAAAGATAGAATTTGAAGTTTTGGCCAAGAATGTTCATCCTATAGATCAAATTGAGTTTCATAAGCAAGCAAGAGAAATGATATACTCAACTATGACCAACAAAGTTATGAGTGTACAAAAAATTCAAAATTCTCTAGAGAATATCATATCACAATTTAAACTAGAGAAGGCATCCTCACAGGCAAAGGATAACATAATTAAATCACTAGAAGACTTTGTTGTTGAGATTGGCTATAATCCAAATGACATCAAGGTAGAAGAAAAGCTCATAAAAAATAAGAATGAAGACATTGCTGCATTGAAGAAGAAGCTAAAATTTCCTCCTTACAAACATACAAAAACCATGGAAGTTCTAGAGAATCAAAGCCAAAAAGATGAGATGATGGACCTCATTCTTCACTGAAATGCTCAATTAAAAAAAATGGAAAATGAGATGGATAAGTTAGTGCAGGAGAAAAAGGTCAGCATGGAAGGAGTTACTGTCACTATTATTCCTATAGTTACTACAATATTTCCTTATACTTTGGCAGCTTTAGTGGCCATAGCAGCTCCAGTAGCTACAACACTTCCCACTGCATCATCAACTACACCAGCAATAAGTTCAACAATAGCAACAGCTCATCCTAGCGATGAAGCAGGTAAATTAATCAAAGCTATGCAGGATATGTCCATCAAAACCAATGAAATAAATAGACTTAAGGAACAAATAAAAGGTCTAGAGGATGAAAATAAGTTGGCACAAATCATGCATAAAAATGAAACACAAAAGTCAAACAGATTGACTGAGAGAATACAGAAGTTAGAGAAAGAATTGACATTGAAAGAACCACTTGCCCAAGAAAAGCAGCAACTATGGGCCAATATCATTAACTCCGTTAATGATATTTGGACTTCTATACAGGTGATATTTGATCAAAATGATTTGGTCAAAGAAGTTGGTGAGGCAATTGAAAGGGTAAGAGCCAAACTTGGGAATAAGCCAGAAGAAGCCTCAAGAATAATCCATTTGCTTAACTCAAAGAACAAGTATGAATTGCAGGAGCTTGGAATAGATGACAAAACTGGGACCATACTAGAATTAAAGAAGGTAATCACCAAGAGGAACCTAATGATACAACTTGAGGAGAAATTCCAAACAATGGAGCTAGAAATAGCCAGGTTTATGATGAAATTTGATGCTTTGAGGCAGAAAGGTCTGCCTATCCATTGGTTATTAATGACTGGTTGATGGCACATGAAGACTATGATAAGAAAATCAGAGAAGTGGAAAAGGAAGAAGCCATAAGTTCCTCCATGAAAGGGATTCCTATAGGAAAAGTACTTTATCGGACTTTGGAGAACCTCTTTTACCTCTAGCATGAGGTAAAACATTTCTTTATAAACAAGAATACGTTTTCAAAATACATAGAAACTGATGAAATCTACAGAAGAATGGTAAATATTAAATTACCTGATGCCTAGTCTCAGGAAAATTTGAATGATTTACTATAAAGATGAAAGGTAAAAAAGAGCAGTCTAGAGTAGTTAAGGCAAACCAGTAAAGAGTAACGAAGTTTAAAGATGAAAGAGTATCAGTAAGAGGCAATATAAGAGACAATCAACGAGAAAGCAAACAACAAGAGAGAAAAAGTAGCATAATATCAAAGAAAAGCAAACAACAAACAATAAAAGAGGGCCATATTTTATTAGTTACATATCTATCTCTATTTTCTTGCATGAAGATATTTCTTTTTCCTTGAATAATGCTGAACATTTCTATAGTTATATTGATCTAAAAGATGAGGGTTTATTGTAACATTTTCAAGTCAACAGACTGGACTAAGTAATAAAGGCATCGCATTACAAGATTCATGTGTTGGGCCACTTCAGTGAAGTATCTTTCATTTGTTAAATTGTTATTTTCTTAAGTATTTCACATACTTACATGTTTTCCAATTTCAATGAAATCACTGGAATGCTACCACAACATTTGTTTAATTACACTCTATCTTGAACAATTATTCATTTTGATGTTTTCTTTTGATATCAAAAGTAGGTAATTCTTCATTGCTCCCTAGTTTCGATTGATTTATTTCATTTCCCTCATTATATGGTTTGAGGAATCCTTAACTACTTCTTGACCTCGATTGAAAAACCACTTCACCATCCAGCGTAAAAGATCTTAATTTACTCAGCTAATTTGCCCTGTGAACACTATCTTTAGAACTTAATTCAGTCCTGTTTTCTTGACATTTGGATTCCATGGCCCAATGGTAAAGAGACATTCATATATCCATCTAATTAAGTTATTCCACCACCAAATCTAATCAAAACCCAACCAAGCTTAAATAACTAGCGTAAAATCAATGAATCCAACAAAGTTAAATCATTAAGAGAGAGTCATCTTTGAGAATTACGAAGGCTAGATCATGATCTAAAACATAGGTTTGTGGTTAAATCTATTATCTATTTAAACACAACATGACATCCCTAGGGACATTTTAGAGTGATAACAACATGTCAAAGCACGTTAATAGTCGGTGTCACTTCATCAGAGATTGTGTACAACGAGGAGTAGGAAATTTACAATATGTTGCCACGAAAGAGAAAGTTGCAGATATACTCGTGAAAGCTTTAGGGAGAGATAAGTTTGTATATTTTAGAGAACATATGGGTATGCTGGAGAAATCATTTCAATAGTAGGGATAAGCCATTTTGGATGTTGAAGATGTTGTAGTTGCAACAACAACAAATGAAGAGGGAGTTGCATTACAGATGCAGTGTTGGCAACAATTTTATAGAGTCAGCAGCATCATAGATGCAACAATATATAGAGTTTCGTAGTGGTTGGTAGGTAACAATAGCCAGATATCAGTAGCATGATAGGAGATGATGCAAAGATAAGGTGTTCCTATAGGGGGCATCAATATTGGAACACTTTCCTCACTAGGAGGGAGTGTTAGTTTTTGTAGCATTAGATGTGTTCTAGCCACGAAATTTTGTGGAGACCCTAGAATACAGGTCAATAAAACCCATAAATTGTTTCTAGAAATTTCATCTAGAAGTTTCTCAATTAGGTTACTAATCAATTTTTAAATATTTCCTAAGTATAAAATTAGGGAATATGGTTAATTAATAAGTATTAATTAAGATAATAAATTAACGGATCGACCCAGAAAGGATCCTAGCCATTTATTAAATTTTAATATTGGTCATTGGTGCCCCAACAATGGATTATAAAAGAAAGTCAATGTGGTGATGGAGACAATCCAATGTAGATACTCAGTTTCCCAGGCAATTAAATTTTCTCAGTAGCATCAACACAACAGAGAATATGGAGCCAGAGTGTGAGTAGCAGGAGAGCAACAACATTGTGGGAGAAATGTTTCGGTTCCCAGAAGAGTCAAAGGAAGGAAGGTTGAAATCTTCAGAAGGAAAATGTAGGGATTGCACAAAGGGTGACACATGCATCTCACGAAGAGGTTGGGGAAGTTTTTCTGGTGGCAGAAAATAATTGTGGGGTGAGAGAAAATTCACACATTAATTTTGCTAGTGTTTTCTTTAGATTATATTATCAGTTGGGCATCTAAATTATTTTACTCAAATTTTTTGCTGAACATAAATAATAAAATCCTCATCTGCTGCACTGGTTTTCCCAAGCTGGGTTTTTTTGGGGACAATTGTTCAAAAATAATTGTGTCAATTTTAATGTGTGAGTGCTAGCATTTCTGAGTTTCCAACATTTTATTTTCTGTATTATTTGTATAGTGAAAATTGTAGCTATGATTTTATTCATTATTTCATGTAGTAAATAAACTACATAATTAATTTCTGAGTTAGAAGTATAATCTCTAGTATCTACAATATATAGAATTTTCATAATGTTTACCTCGATTGGCTTTTTAGTTGGCTAGATGTGGGAGGAGGATGTTACATCATGGTATCAAAGCATATTGGTTCAACACTTGGACTGGATGGGCGAAATGTGTTTGTCATGCATGCATGCAGGTTGTATATGTGCTTTTTATGTATGCACGGTAACATGAAAGACAGGTAAATTGATATGAGGTGTTAGATGCCTTGGCTATGTTGGGAACGATCATTCTCAATGTTGTGCATGGTGTGCACAGATAAGGGGAGTTCTACTAACCTTGACCTTATGCTATTTGGTAATTATGTTGTGATCATGATTATGCTAATGTCTATATATGTATACATGTATGTATGTATTTAATTGTATGACAGGGTTGTTACAAATCATGATTGTTTAACGCTAATATTTGTATGCATGTATGCATGTATGTATGTATGTTGTTTTCTGATGGGATCATGGCTGCTTTATGTTAATGTTTATATATATATATATATATCTGACAGGGTCGTTAGGGATCATGCTTGTGGAGGAATGATTGCTTATGTAGGTGAATGACATGGAGAGGTTCCTAGCCTTATGGGGAATCAAATGGGAAGAGTAGCCTCAAAAAATATATGAGGTTAGTATCATGTGGATATGAGTTGATATCATGTGTTTATACTATGCCTATGTGTACTTTATGGACATGTAATTCTAAGAGATAAATTAGCAGAATGAAAACATCGTGATCTGCAACATGTTAGGATGAGCATGGATGACAGAGAGATAATGGAGGCAAGGTTGCCTGGTAGAGACATTGTAGTTTTGGATGTGCAATGCAATAATTGTGTATATGTTGTTCATAATGTATATTTATTGATTGTACCTATGATTTTGTGTTTCTGTTGTATATATGATGTTGTGTATATTTCATATGTAGTGCTAGGTATATATGCTGCTATGTACATGTTAGATATGTGATGTTGTGTGCATATGGTGTTGTGCAAATGTTGGATATACATTGTTGGGTACATATGGTGTGGTGTACATGTTGTATATGCAGTTCTATGTAATATGGTGTTGTTTGCATGTTGTACATGTGGTGTTGTCTGCATGATTGAAATTGTGGTGATGTGTGCATGTCGTGTTGTGTACATGTTGTACATCTGGTGTTGTGTGCAGGTGGTGTTGTGTACGTGTCATGCATATGTCACTATATAAAAGTGATCTGGTGTAAATGACATGCATGTGGTGTTGTTTACATGTGGTATTGTGTACATGTTGTACATATGGTACTGGTGTACATGTCATATTGTGTGCATGTCCCACATGTTGTGTTGCAAGCATGCAATACTATGTATGTGCATTGTGTAGTTGTGCTATCATGACACGTGTATTCGTTATGTTGTACTCTATGTATGCATATGTATTGTGTTTTCTTGTACAATGGATGTAGGTGCATATATTGTGTTGTGGTGTACACTGGATGTAGGTGTATGTGTTGTGATGTACAATGTGTATGTGTACATGATTGAAGAAAATAAAAAGGAACTGGGTTTTTATTGGTCGTCGCAACTAATCTGGTGTGTGTAAAAATGAGACAAGAGATAAAGATAGAAGCGAAGCACCAATAAAAGGATAAGTATTAGTATTTTAGTTTAGTTTTTTTATGCATGTGATCCATGATTCTGACTTATGATGGTTACATGTGATTTATGAATATGGTTTATCATGATTTCACACCATTCATGATTTTAATTTGCGATGGTTGCATTTTGAGCTAACCAAATGTGATATGTTTATTCATGATGATTTGATCAAACAGTTAGTTTGACTTGTTGTGATAGGAAGTAAACAAAAGTGAAAATGTACCTTATTAACAAGCCACCAATGTAAGGAAACCTTTCTAAGGGAGGGGTTGCTGAAGTTATTGTGTAGTAGAGAAGTCGATGCCCACAAAACTTGGAAGTTATGTGACTGCACGGAAGCGGGTGGATGGATTTCCCGAGGGACTATGTGGTAGAGAAGAGAAGGCTAAGGAGTACATTTTTTTTGGTCATTATCATTTCCATATGGAATCAAATGCGTATTGGGAGTGTTCCCTCGAACAATGAGCCGATAACTGTTCACTGAGAGGACAAGTGGCACAAGATTGTAGTGTTAGAAATTGGATACAGATTTGACTTTGGTAGTGTATTTTGGACTTCCTAGGAGGGAGGTGAATCTTGGTACTACTTTGGGGGTAGAGGTTTGAGCCTCTAAATTCACTTGTTGCGAGTGCAAACATTGTATCCTTTTTTTTTTATAGTAGAGAAAATGTGTAGATGTGTATATTAATGTAAATATTGTAATGAACTAGATTTATAAAGATCCATGGAAAATATGTTTATTTGTTGGTTGAAGCAAATGTGTATGAGTATGTATGTATATATCATTGTAAATAAATCATCAAGTTGTGTTTATAAAGATATAGTAAACGGTATGTTGTTATGTGGTCCATGGAAGTCCCATACCTGGTCAACTCATGCAATCAATAATAAGAGCTCTTTCTCATTGGTATTTTATTGGTAAATATAATTGCTTATATATGATTTATATGGTTGTTATATCCTTGATATTTCTATTGATTATATGTTGGTTATGAGTGAGTTTTATGATAGTAAAAATGTATATCTCTCATCATGTTTTGGTTAATCACTAAATTTAAAATGAGTATATGGCTTAATAGATGATAATTAAGCTAATGTGATAAGGAATCAATTCTTTGTAGCGATTCACATATAATTTTGAGACCCCTATGCTCATATATGTTGTTACGACCTATAGAATGCATATTTGTGACGGAATTTCCCGAGACCACCTCACCAAGAACAAAAGCATAATGGTCATGCGAAGTGTAAACCAAATAAGGAGCCCACAACACCATGGATCTCTAGGAAATGGAAAGGCAAGGTTGAAAACCATTCTCAATCTAGGAAAAATAATTCCAATGACAACGAGGCAACCAAAAAACCAAATGCATGTACCATGCATTGAAAATTCAGCAATGAAATCAGACATGAAACTTGTTACCTATAATATCCTCTTGTTGTAGTTGTTTTTCCAACATTTTCCTTGTGCTCCCTTGATTTCCTTTTCTTCCTTGTGTCCAAGTTCTTCCTCTCTCTTCTCTTAGACCTATATTTCTAAAATAAATCAAGGCTAGAGCTGATAAAAGTTGTGAATTGTTTCTCTGATGCTTTTTTATTATTGATGTCTAGTCTCTTCCTTTCATTTTTCCTTTTTTCTTCATTTTCCTTATTTTCTCTCTAATTTCCCTGGCATGCATATTTGTGTCTCTTCATCTTCCTTTTCTCCTATTTTCCCTTATTTATTCTATTGAATTTCCATTTATTTCCTCTTTTCCTTTACCAATGCCTTTCCCAATTTCCATAGCCATTAATTAACCACAAGTGATCCCCACTATAGTATTTTTCCCTCCATTCAACCTGGAATACATGTCCCATGACCTTTTTCCTCTTTTATTTACATGGAAAACTAACTTGGGTTGTTACAAAACCTTAACAAAATCAACATGATCATTTGACATCATTGCCAAATTTTCAACAGGGAAAGTATGAAAGTGGACACTGTGAAAAGAAGATAACGATGAAACTGATACCAACTAAATATAAATTGATACTAATTGATATTTCTCATTATATTTTTTCTGCATGCAACTACCAACCAATAGTGATTCATTTCGATTTTCTCTTCACCATTGTTGTTGTTGTTGATACTATGATCACTTCAATTGAGCATCCTAACAGTTAATGCTTCTCTTGGTGAGATCATACCTTTCCAAAATTGGGTTTTTGCTTAAATGACACTAATTGCACCATAAATTTGATAGAAATTGGACAATATACCATGCAAACTCTTATAGCTCGTCAAAACTAAATTCCTACTTACACAAGAGGTTACTCCATACGCACCAAAGACCACAAATTGAAGGCTAAGGGAAATTCAAAGCTTGTACCAATTGTGATCATGAACAAAAGATTTCTAGCCTTAGTCAAATTCACAACTTAAATGAAATAAGGATATTTCACCCAAGATGAAAACCTTCCATTTAAATCAGCAATATTTCTTCCTCGGGCTTAAAAGCATTTCCTACTACAACTTACTAAAGTAGCCCCCCCAAGCTAATGCTCCCTTATCTATTGCATCTGCTTCATTTCTTCTACATGGGGATAGATCCTATGGAGCTGACTTAACTATGGTCAATTTTTCATACCACACTTCAAGTATAGCTCATCCTTTACCTCCAAAGCATAGGAGGTTGTGGAATCCCCCTAAAACCAAGTTGATTGCACTCTCCTCTCTCTTTATAATGATGATACATTTGAAACAAACTAATTTATCACTATAATCACCACAGGGACTTAGTAATACCTTCAATATGTAGATGAACCTGTTCTAAATAAGCCTTATTATGGTTTCATTTGACTTATTTAGCCTCTCCTGAGGTCTCTCTCTTCTTTTAGTGAGGAGAAATAGAGGATTTTGTCCTCCTGAGTAAGATGTCCTTTTTCTTCTTCCATACCTTCAATGTTCAAGTCCTGAGAGAGGAATTACCTTCTAGCTTCTTCTTTGCCCATGTTTTCGCTTTCTTTTGGCTGCACATGGCTAGAGGGCACTCCTCCTTCTTTTCTTCTATCTTTACCCAAGACTTCTTTTCATTACCTATCTTCTTTGTATTCGCGGTAGAATTGATTAGGCTACTTCTTTGATTCATCACTTGAGGCTTGTGCTCATTGTAGTTGGAAGCTACAAAGGGCGTCATTATTGAAATACGAGGATTATCCCTTATTGTTATTTTTTCTAGTTTTTTTCAAAGAAAAATATTTTCCTTGATTATTTCGTCTTCTTTTCAACATGTACTTTTGACACAGAACGTTGAGGACATACTTAAATCCCTCTTCTTCTACATTTATCCTCATATTCAGTGCCTGAGCTTCTTCACTTACCTACATATTTTAAGGTAAATTCCTTGTCCTATCATATCTGCAATCCACAACCTTATCCCCAAATTTGCCACAATTGTAGCATTCGATATGGCTTAAGAATGGGGTAATGGAATTTCCATATTTTCCAACATTCTTGTCAGGGCCTCTATTGCCGCCAACATGCCTTCTCCTAGTCACTTTGTGCATTCTTGGGTTGGTTCCACCTAACACATATTGTTTTATTTCATGCCATCAACAATATATGGCTTTATGTCCAAAATTACTGCAAGAAAACCAATACACATAAAAGTGATTTCGAGGATTGAAGATACCTTTTATTTTATGGCTTTGTCCTTGAGTAGGAAAGGAGCTTAGATGGTTCTTCATGTTCCTTCCATAGAAATTTTCCTTCTTGGCTTTCACTCTTTCTTATTACCACTTAGCTCTCTTCAGCTGCTCTCCTTGTTATTTCTACTTACCATTATGTTTCTTCCTTTTCTTCTCTTGTTGTTGTTTCTTTCCTTTCTATTGTTGTTGTCCAAAAACTTCTTTTTCCTTGTTTTTGTTGGAATTTCCAACTACCCTTACATGGGTGGTTGACCCTTACAACTTTTCCTTCTTGGGGCTTGGTTCTTCCTTGAAACCCAAACCAACTTGATGAGACGGGATATTTTCTTAGCAAACGTCTCATTGAAGGCCTTTTTACTCTCCTCAAGATTATAGTATTGAGATAGCTCTTTTCTTACCCTTCCTAGGTTGTGCCTCAATTAGAAAACTTTGAATTTACTCTCTTTCAAAAGGATTCTCTCTGGTTTTTCTGACTGGTCAACATTCCCTTCAATATGATAGCCTCTTCTTGTTGAGCATTAAGATCAACTATTGTTTTTCTTGATCTCTCATTCTCAAGCTCATACTCATGCAACTTCTCCTTCTACTTGAGATTTTCTTGTGACATCTCCTTGATCCCTTTTAGAGAAGAAATCATTTTCCTCCTAAAATTGATCCTTTCATTTAGATTCTTTTCCTTGCTATCAGAGGTGCTAGTTAAGTCACCACAAAGATCCAAATTCATCTTTGTTTCCATGGAGTCTTCGAAATGTCGATGAGTATTCTTTCTTCATCACTACTAGGGGCACTCTTACTTTCTCTTATGGATGACCACACCTGGGATCTATATTATTCCTTATAGGATCCCTCATTTCCTATTACTACTAAAGTAGGTCTATCTACATCACTACTAGAAGCATTTCTATATTTAGAACACTCACATGAACATCTAGAAGATAAATGGCCTATATTTTTACATTTATCACAGAGAAATAACATACCTCCTGAGTAGCATGGCCTTTATTCTAAGTCTTCTTCTTCACAATCCCTAGAGTGAAGATCAAAAATTTGCTCACGAGAAGAAACATATTCACTCTTTTGAGTATCTTTCCTTTGAGATGCCTTCTTCTTCTTCTTCTTCATTTTCTTTTTACTAACAACAACTACATATTCTAGTTCACTACATAAGAAACAATTTTCTTCTGACTTCTCTTGAGCCACATTTGTATCTTCTCCATAAAAAAATTGCAATTTCACCCACATTTCCTTTACTGTCCCACAATGCCTCATCTTATCGACATCTAGATTTGATAGCACTTTCATTACAATCCTTATGGTTTATGTATTAAATTCAATATCTCTTCATTTTCTACAAACAACCAAACATATTGATTGATGATCATCAAATAGGCTCCCATTCTAATTCTCCATAGCTTGTAGTTTGATCCATTCAAGAATTGAAATCCCTATGGTGATAGCCATACTTGATTAGTGATGTTTACTTTTTCTCTACCTTCAAGCAGTTAAGTTATTCCTCAAGGAACATGGATTTAACACGAATTGTTGGAAACAATGTTAGATATTAAGAGGGGTGTAAATCAATATTTAGGCTAATTGTATACTTTTATTCCAATTTATGTTTGAAATTCAAACTTCGCATTCTCTAAGTGAGAAACCATTGAGAAATCATATCAACAACCATATGAGTCAACACATGATCATACATCATGATAAGAAAACACATGTGAGGCAAAGTTTTAACATGGAAGCCCTTCTAGGAGAAAAGCCACCAAAGCTTGTTTATTATTTGATGTAAATATAAGATCCTACTCTATTACATCAATTTTGTTATGAACCAACACTCAAAGGAAGCACCAACTCCCTTCGATTGTTTGCTATCACCGACTAGCAAGAAGCACCAACTCCCTTATTTTAGGGACACCTGATTAACTTACTAGGAGCACCAACTTCATGGATTTGTTGCAAGAACCAACTTTCAACTCCATGGATTTATGCAAGAAACAACTTGCAAGATGCACAAACGCCCAAGCTTTATTAAGACACCCACTAAGATGGAATCACCAACTCCTTGTCTATAGGGTCCACCCCACACTCAATAAGGAAATGTATGCTCTTTGTAATTAGAAGCCACTCTACTTGATTTCAACTCTGTATTCTTGTCTGCATCCTTCTCTCTACTAAACACATGCAACATTCTAGTTTATTCTCACTCTATAGCAGTATACTAATGACCCTATGCTCTCAGTAACATATACTTAGCTCTCGGTGCCTTAAGTTTTGCATACCCTCTTGGCCTCTCATAGATTAAAAGAAACACTATGGGCCTTTCTATTCTATATAGACACTCTCAAAATTTCACAACAACACAGGCGCACTTGGATCTTTCCACTTGGCTCACTCAACTATGATGCATTTCCCCACTTTCTCAATTGCAATCGTGGATTTTGTTTCACTGTAATACAATGATTTATGTTGTATTTGTTGTCTTCCATACTTCATGAAAGCATAGTTCTACATGGATATCCATATTATTGTTACATAAAAATTGCCTAAACACTGTAGTTACATTAAGAATAAGAATGGCCACCTATGTGATGCTCCTTACTGAGAATTAATTCTTGGTAAAACTATGCATGCTAGGAGTTTATCCATTAAATATTCGTTGTTCAACCAACATGTTTATAATTTGCACATGGTTGTACAAGACTGTGATTAGATCTTCTACACCTAGCCATCTTTTCCATTTAATTCTTTATCGCATGCAAGAAATCTCAAGCATGGTTGTTCTACAGTCAACTGCTACATTTGCAAATCATGGTCCTCTCTGTCTCCATCCATAGCTTCTTGGTAGCCTAACATTTGAAAGCCTTTGGAGATGACATAACTCCAATTATAGTGCATTTTACTACAAATGTGTTGACACTTTCAAGCCTTCTTCTTTGAGCTATAATAAAATCAAAATACGATAGAAGCACCATGCCTAGCTCATAATGAAAAATAGCTTCTGACTCATTTGTTTCTTGTGAACTTGTGTCTGTAAGAACAAATTATGGATAATAAACAATTTCTTATAACCGGCAAATATGGATGGATGCATCTCCAATTTTGTTGACGCCTTCATATCCACAGGTCCTAAGCCCTTAGATCTATAGCGAACCCCAAATATGACATAAGCACCAAACATGGGCCATGATGGAAAAGAGATGTTGACTCATCAATCCCTTGAACCATACGCCTATGGGGCCATTTTATTTGTTATTTACACACCATCCTTGGTCATCAAAACATGTGAAACTTTCTCTTAGACCTTCACTAGGCCCCACTCCTATACATATGCCCTTACTGAGTTGCAACTTAGATTCCTATATTCCCATGTCTCCTTTTACTAAATCTCCTTAAGATATACAGGATTGTAGGCTTCCATCTGGGCCCACTTGTGTACACCCACTAATAATGCTCACTTATAAATGAACATTCCTATTCATGGAGGTTTTGAGCTTGGTCCACTTTCCATTTTTTGACCTCTTGTAATGAAGAACTCCACCTGTAGGTCCCACTATAATGCTCAAATATTAATTGAAATTGCTTCTAGTCTTTCAACCCTACAGGAAATCTAAGACTTCTAGCTTCTGGCCTTCTTAAAACTTTATGTTATGGGTTCCATGGATTATCATTCCATTATTTGTTATTCACTACTAGCCAGACTCTAGAATTTGTGGGACGCTTATCAATAAAGTTATGGGCTTCTAGGATTATGAACTTCTAGGAATTGTTCTTGCTATCCCAAATCCAAACTATATGGATCAACTATCAATAAATTTCTGAGCTTCTGGGTTTCCAAACTTCTAGGCATTGTTCCTGCTAGCCAAACTCCAAACTATTTGGGTCACTTATTAATAATTTTTTGGGCTTCCGAGATTCTGGGTATGGAAACTATTTTTTTGGGGGTACTTGATTTGACTAGAAATAACTTTTGATTCAGGGGTAAATTTGCAGACTTCAACATACCTTTGGAATATGTTTCCAAGCCCTATCCAACTATGCCACTTCCACGAGCATCTCAGATGATATATTGAGGTAGAAATGTCTTAAATGCATGGTCTCCTAACCATGATGATTCTCTAAAATAAATTACGACAACCATGGGACTCCCCCTAAGCTTGACACACCAAGCACATCAATTCTAGCCTAGGTTCCATCACATATAACTTAGTGGACAAAAATGTTAACCTAGTTAACATGAAAGGCAACACATTTGTTTCCACCTACATAAATGGTAATCTAGTTGACATGAATGCCAACACATGAGTAGCCACTGGCCATCCATACAAAAATGTCCAACATTAGTTTTGGTTATAGTTGGAAGAACTGCTAAAGATGGTGGCACTCACTAACATTCGAGGGAAAAACATTGCCTAATAGTATGGGACCACATGGCCCAATCGGCTAGTGTCACATGGCACCCATTTTTGTGGCCAAAAGGGCTTGATCAGACCCAAATGGCATCATTCAGTGGTAATGTGTGAATGTTTAAATACCTCAATTGTTTTAACAATCATATAACATTTTTTTTTGTTTAATTATGTATGGTAATTGTCGGGTGACCAAACCTGACCTCGGTGGAACCAACCCAACATATTATTGTTTATGGATTGTTAACACATGGTAACAAATGTAACAAGTTGTTAATATGTTATAAATATAACAATTTAATATGTTATGTGGGTATACATATATATATTCTAACAAAAAAATAACGGTTATTATAAGGAGTCACACAAATCTGTGGGGGTCACAGAGGTCTGAACCTGAGCCACCCACTATTAAATGATCTATAATTAGCTCACCAACTAATGTGCCCTGGGTAGGGTCTTTTTAATGTCCACCTACCAAGACTTATTTAATCCATATTTTCCATTTGAAGCGAGAAGAGGACCAATGAAGCCATGAGCATAGTAGCATCAGAACCACATTGATAGAACTTGGAGGGCATAACTGTGTTGTTGGGGATGGGATCCCCAATAAGAGTTTTTGGGCTAAAAGCCCATATTTTGGGTTGAATTTTGTAATAAAATTGTAAATTCTCCACATTTTGTGGTCACGGAGCATGAAGGTGTCATGAGTCATAAAGGGTTGTCCGCCCTTAATTTTGTAAAGTAAGTTCGACTGTAAAGATCTACCCATGGTCCATGGACCATGGGGTTGTATAAAAAGAGCTAAGCAAGTAAGATCTAAGTAGTGGCGGTAAGTCATAAGTTGTGAGGATTCTTGAGTGATAAGGAGGAAAGTCTAAGTTTTGGGTCTTAGTGTGGGTAGAGACTCTGTAGCTGAGTGCACAGAGGCTTAGGGTAGAAGTATGCAGATGAGTGCACAGACCCTTGCAGCTATGTCCGCAGGGTGGATAGAGTCTGTAATCATCTAAGATATCAATCAAGAGAAGTATTCTACAAATTTTGTCTTTATTTCCTGTTAATGCATCTTGTCATATTGTGTATAAATTTCAATTATAATTCTTATGCGATGTGCGAATGTATGTAATTACATTGGATAATTGAACACAATTAAGGATATCTGTTTACGTGGGGCTAACTGGGATTGTTTAATAAGATAAGTAAGACACTTAAGCTGGCTTGGGAATCTGTTCTATACGCTGCTTTAATAGTGTGAAAGTGTCTGAAATGCACGTTAGGTCTATGCAAAGGTCAATTCTACCCCTTTGTCGAAGTACTAAAGGGCGGAATAATGTGCAAGACTGATAGATCCCTAGAACTTAATGACCTACGCGAGAGCAAGAATATAAGGAATAAATCGACATCATGACAATCTGAGGGTGCCAAAACATGGTTCCAGCATCCCCCCATACTGATTCAGGTGAGACTTCGGTTTGTGCTCCACAGGCTAATGCTGAAGGACCAGTAGTGTAGGGATTTGTTTGGCTAACTAACACAGAACCTAGATCAGGCCCCACCAAGCCAACAAATGGTTCTGTTTCCGAGACCAGAATCTACATAAGAGATGTGTGATGTCGTATCAATGGAATCCAACTAAGAAATTGATTAGAGACTGGTTGGATAGGAAGATCCATGAATTCACGGCACAGGAGAATAGAAACCTGTGATTGACAAAGGAACAGTGGCTAGACAGGTAACTATATACAGAAATACACACGATCTTTTTATGTTCCTTTCCAGTTGAGCTATACAAGTGGATTGTGAAGCTAGGAGATAGCCAAGGAAGGTGGAGACTTGACGGTCTTATTGTTTGGACTTTGGAGTTAGTATAGAGACTAGAATCCTCTTAAGACAAGATCACCTTCTTTGTTGATCATTGGCTTTGTTAGAAAATTATATATTATAGAGCAATGGAACACATAGAATATTGCAAAAATATAAACACAGAAAATGCATAAAACTAGAGAGACACAAATATACGTGGTTCACCTAGTTTGGGCTACGTCCACCTTGAACATCCAGTCCTTCGTTTCTATTATCCAACAAAATTAAGAGACACAACCTACAATAGATCTGTTGTAATATCCTTTGTTTTCTCTCACAGTCTCACCTCTCTCTTTCTCGCTCGGAGAATACACATCTATTACACAGCCTCAATACAATGCCATCATACAAAGAGAGGGGTTGTCTTCTAGGGCAAAAAACCCTAAACTAAACATAGGTTCTACTGTCAGATCATCTGCCTAACGAATGGCGCAGATTGACTTGCAATTACTATACTTTTACAAGGCAATTTTACATCTATTTTTAGCTTCGGGGGCACTACCCTCGAAACCCCCGTTGGGGGACTGCTAGCCCCCAGATCCCCCAGCTGGGGGGGATCGCCCCCCCGAACCCCACGGGAGGAACAATCCCCTTCGCATCCCCCCGAGTTGGAGGGGTGTACAATAATTCCTGGGGTTACATTTTGGCTTAATAACAAAGACCTCTAAATAATCATGCTCCACACCCAACAATTCCTCCAACTTGGAGGAATGATTTTTAGGCAACTCCACCGCTGCTTCATTTGGTTAAACAATGACTCCTCTTTGGACTTGGCTATTTTTCTTCATCTTCATATTCATCCTGAAGACCAATTGAAACTGAGCATATTCTCGTCTTCCCTGGTTACAACTTTTGTTAGCATATCTGCAGGATTCTGGCTAGTGTGTATTATTTCTAGCTTCAACTCTCCATCTTCCAACACTAATTGTATGAAATGGTACTTGAGCTATATATGTTTAGTCCTAGAATGAAATGTTGAGTTCTTTGCAAGATGAATGGAACTTTGGTTATCACTACATAACATGCCCATATCATGCTTCTTACCTAATTCACCCATAAACCTTTGTAACCCAATCATTTCTTTACTAGCCTCTATAGCAGCGACATACTCCACTTCTCTTGTTGAAAGTGCAACAACACTTTGGATTTTGAAACCCAACTAATAGTTGTTCCACCTATAGTAAGTACATATCCTGGAGTGCTCCTCTTGTTATCTATGTCACCTGCCATATCTGCATCAACATATCCCTGTAAAGAAATGTTTGAACCACCAAAGCATAATGATTGATTTGTGGTACCTTTCAAATATTTGAGAATCCATTTCATTGCCATCTAATGTTCCTTTCCTGGATTGTTCATGTACCTACTTACAACTCCCACTACATGTGCAATATTAGGCCTTGTGCAGACCATTGCATACACTAAGCTTCCAACTACTGATGCATATGGAACTTTGGACATATAATCCATGTCTTCTTGGGTCTTTGGGCACATTTCCTTACTAAGTTTGAAATGACGCAAAAGGTGTACTAACTAGTTTTTCATTGTGCATATTAAATCTTTTCAACACCTTTTGTATGTACTTATTCTGAGACAATGTTAATTTGCGATTTTCCCTGTCTCTAGTTTTTCTCATACCAAGGATTTGTTTTGCAGCTCCCAAATCCTTCATTCCAAATTAATTTGCCAATTTTCTTTTGAGCACATTTATTCCCTGCATGTTAGACCCTACAACAAGCATGTCATCTACATACAATAACAATATAATATAGTTGCCATCATTTTTTTTTCATATAAACACAATGATCAGAGTGACATCTAGTATAACCTTGTTCAAACATAAACTTGTCAAATTTTAGGTACCACTACCTTGGAGCCTGTTTTAAGCCATACAAGCTCTTCTTCAACCTGCACGCTAGTTTCTCCTTCTGTTTTACCTCATATCCTTGTGGCTGCTGCATATATATCTCTTCCTCCAAATCCCCATGGAGAAGGGTTGCCTTTACATCTAACTGCTCAAGATGCAAATCTTCAACTGCTACTAGACTTAAAATAGTTCTGATTGAAGTCATTTTAACAACAGGAGAAAATATTTCATCAAAATCAATACCTTTCTTCTGTGAAAACCCCTTCACCACAATTCTAGCTTTGTACCTCTATTTTCCTCCATCTTCTTCCTTCAGCCTATAAACCCATTTATTCTTCAATGTAGTTTTTCTTGCAGGCAACCTGACTAAGTCCCAAGTCTAATTATGCATTAAGGAGTCCATCTCTTCTTCCATGGCTACCTCCCACTTCTTCCTACTTTCAACCTACATTGCTTCTT
>APFE031150786.1:164488-180984 GCA_000404065.3 Pinus taeda | reverse complement strand
AACAGGGGCCCTCCATTCACATAACCCAAAGAAGACTCAAAGTGTTGAAAGCTTCAAAACAACACTGCTTCTATTACTCCATGTGCAGAAATTCACAGTCAAGAGTGCTAGAAAAGCACTATTAAAACAGAGTCTTGGGAATGCACGAAAATTATAACAAGTTCGTAAAAATACAGCAAGTAAAAGTTAACATAAGCGTACGCAGACGCAAGTATTTATAGGCATCTGAAGGATATCCTATGCGTGCTACTAAAACTGAAAATAAACAAACTGTCATGCGTAATTAAAACTGCAATAACACGTCATGAGCCTGCGTGGATGAGCTGGAGGTCCTGGTCGTCATGGGCATTGAATCCAGAATTGGATTATGTCCCCCACATCCTGCGTAACACGGGCAAGTCACCATTTGAGCTGACGTGACCCAACAGCTTACACATCACCGTTAAGTTGCCTTCGTTGACCGGATCTTGCCCCTGTTTGACCGGAGGTTTAGATGACGTGGATGATTGAACAAAGGGCACAGGAACCTCAAGCACCTTGATATCTAAGTACCCATGTGGCTCATTTGGCAAAATGGCACGTGGAACCTTGAGAACAACAAAAAGGCTGCGGAATCTCTAGATGGCTGCGGAATCATCAGTTGGCTGCGGAATCGGCAGAGAGCTGCGGAATGCCTGTAAATATGTCAAAATCTAAACAAAACAGTCACACATTAGCAAATCTCACTTGATCATGCTTAATGACATCTAATGTAATGATCTGGGTGGTTTTACAGGGAAAATGAGGTGAAAGAGAGAGATAGGTGATGAAAAACAGTAGATAATAGTAAATGATGAGGTGTAGGTTAGAGGCTCTACACCAGGTGCGGTACTGCTCTGTGTTATACTGTAACAATGTGGACAGGTCTGCAGTGTACTTAACGCAGAAGGTGTGGTCCTCTTGTAAAAATCCGAAACATAAAAATCAAACCAGGATCTAACAAGTACCCAATCCCACACACATCAAGGCAAAATCAGAAACCAAAACTAAAGTTTCTCAAGTCAAAGAAAAGACAAATCAAAAACCAAAACCAAACCAGTCCTCAGTGGAGTCGCCAATTTGTTGGTCGGATAAATCGTTCTTGCAGACAAGACTGATCTCACTAGTATCGAAAGATATCTACCAACAAGAAGCATAAGCAAATCTACTTTTCTCTAAACATGTTTCAATTCATAAATGAAAACTAAGAGGTGTAATAGACCCTACCTCGGTCCAACGCTTGTTTTTGGTATTTTTGTTCCAACAGCTTCAAGCAATTCCCTTTCAATAACCTACATACACAAACAAACACACATCAAAGAACACTTGCATAGATACTATAATAAAATATGTTCATTATGAAGATCAAGGAGCTCATAAAATAAACCATTAGAGACAGTTCATTGAGAAAAAAAAACTTGATTGTATTAACTTTATGAATAAAAGAACCTTACAACCTTTGCCTTGTTGTTGCATAAGCTCTTTCCAGGGTCCAGCAGGAATCTCCTATACTTTGACAAGCCTCACTCACTTCCCAAATGAAATGAAAGGTATGTGATCTCTCCTCTCAAAAGCTCAAAAAGGAAGTCTAATTTCCAGCAATATTTGCCCTCAAGAATCTTCAGCTTTCAACCTCGCCTACAACCAGCCCAATGCCTGAATTTATAGTGCAAATGGAGGAAGTTGCAGGTCCACCATTGAAGGGATAAGTTCCTCCTTCAATGGGATAAGCACCTCATATCATGGAGTTAGCTCCCTTAGTTATGGAATGGATGAACCAAGGTGGATCGGACTTTCCAGCACAATATTCCTTCTAGAAATGTCCAGAAGTGACCCAAGATGAGCTTTTAAGAATGAACTCATTCCTTTTTAACTTTTACAGGGGTTCGCACCCATCACTTAAAAGACAGAGCGGTCAGTTTTGCAAGGGACATGACGATTGGGTGTGGCAACGAAGGCAATGCTAGGAGAAAGTGTGAAACTAGGATTTAAGATATTTTTAAGGTCTTTCTCCCATTTTCAAGGCTTGAAATGAAGAGTTGAGGCTTAAGACTTGCAAAGGAGGTATTTATGAGTGTTGATGGACTCACACAAACTGTAGAAAGACATGGTGACAATGTTTTGTGTAACAAATTGCCTATCTGAATTCACTTAGGGATGAGTAAGAGATCATGAATCTCCAAGTGGAACTAAGAACTATCAGAGAGAGGACACTAATCAAAATCCCAGAAGCTGACTCACCCCCCTGCAAACATCTATATATGGATCCCCCATCCCAGAGATCTAAAGGCTGTAATCTTGTATTTTGTCAGGAAGTGTTGTTGGTTTCTTGGTGAAACATCATAATGTTGGGTGATCTAATCTTTTCATGAGGTGAAGAAGGGATTTCATGCTGGGATGATGGTGCTGGGTCAGATCAATGGGTTGTAATCCTCTCTTCTACTCTTTCTATCAATAAAGCTATTTAAGTTTTCCTCCACATTCTTGTATGTTTCATGATATATGCATTTGTGTGGTCAATATATATCTGGTCCTATATTGTTTATTATTGTAGATCTCTTTGCTTTGAAGGTATTATGCCACTTTGACTTTACAAGTGCTCTTTGAAGCATGGTAATTAAGGAAGGAGCGGCAAAGATTTGTCAGAGGGGAGTGGAACCAAGAAAGGAACCAAGCAAAAGATTGAGGTTGGTACTCTCTACTTGTCTCCTATACACTTCTCAATAAGGGAAATGAAAGTAACTTTAGTTTGTTTTTTTCTAAGATAGCTACCCATCTTAGTGGGACTAGCAGCTCTGAATGGACACTAGATTTCCCGATAACAAAATGGAGACTCCACTGGGGAGCAAATAACTTGTTTTCTTGTCTATATTTATTTGCTTTATAAACTACAAACGGAGCCTGATGTTAAGCCAACTAGCCTTCGAACTGAATTTTCTATGCAAGTACAAAGTAGATCAATGCTGCTTCATTCTATCTTCGAGTTTTTTTTATAAAATGAACAATTGATTTGCAAACATCCTAATTGCCCTGGCGGTGGCTCAAGTAACCTCATTAGATAAACCCCTATGATTTGCATTTATTGACTATCATTAGCTCGGCCTAAATCCCTGAACTAAGCTTCAAACTATGACCAAAAACCAAGTTGAAGTCTATTCCCTGGACCATCACACCTTCTCCTCTTGGAAATCTGGATGCATCGCACCTCCCGTGTGCAGTAGGTGAGATGCATCCATGTTTCCTTGTGTTACAGGTGTGATGATGAGATAAGACTGTTTCTGCCTCTAGATTTTGGTTTTTTCTTCACTCTCTTTAGCTTTATTGAGGAGTTTTGCTATCTGTGATCAGTATGACACTATGGAAACCCCTTCCTTTAAATCATTTAGCCTCCATTGTACAAAGAATTGTGAATTTTTTTATGTATTTTTAGCCATTTACTGTTCTCATTTACAAAAAAGTATCTTAATCGAACTGTCGTCTTTTGATTTGGAAGTGTCACAAGTGTCGTTTTTAGTCAAAGAAAAGAATCCTACTCTTTTTTATGGTCGATTACATTGTTACTCTTGTATTTGATTTGAATTAATAGTATTTCAAGTGTCAAAAGCAGTTTTCAATTCAAAATCGCAAAGTGTCGTCATAGTCTTCCTTTCGTCTTTTGAAGAGAAAATTGTTAGTATTGTTGCTTTGAAAAGATAATTTAGATTTGTACTTAGCATTCTTTTTGTCATTCACACATTAAGAAAGCGGGAAACAAATACATGCATGTGCATTTGCATTTAGACTGCTTGTTGATTTTGATTTAGGACAGTGCATCTAGTTTGTGCTCTTTGCTCCATGTTGAAAGAATCTCGCTTCTCTTTCCTTAGTAGCTAGGATTTTCATTGCAAAAAAAGAATAAGTGATTGTTTATCATCTTAGGTTGCATTTTAGGAATTGTATATCTACATCATGCGGTGAACCTTAAAGGAAAAATTCTTAAGAAAGATCAACCGTAAAATAAATTTAATGAACATAAAAACACTTTGGAACCTAACACACAACATTTAAAAGTCTAGGGTAGAGACGTATTCTGGCGTCGTAAAGCCTAGTAACTATGGCTTTCATCATAGGTTGGGCGATTCCTCCTCTTTGAGATGACAAGTGCCAGTACGGACTTGTGCTCCCACATACTGTTGAGTATATATTGGGAGACCACAATAGGCTATATCCTTTATCCTCAGGAAGCTGTGTCTGCCGCCCTATCGATCGAAATGCACTGAAAATAACATTCGAGAAGATTGATTGTCATACCGTAAAATGTATTCTGTAGTTTTGCAATTGGTTTGGTAATCCCTCTATCTAGATTTCCAGAGTAGTCTCTTTCCTTCCTTTTTAGACTCCTTAAAGGAAAAGGTCCATCTGATCACTTGTCACTTCAGGCTCATTAAAAATTGAAGGTGACTAGAGTCATCTTTAGCTTTTTCTCAACTCTTAAAAATTGAAAAAGAAAGTTCTGTCAAAGCATCATAAAATTTACTTTAATCGGAATAACGTCATTATTCCCTCGTTGGTCTTAGGTTGAGAAAATGGAGTCCACAAACCAAGGATTTCCCCTTGGGGGAAATCCTAGTCCTTTCTCCTCTTGGGGAGATGTCGGTGCACCTCATATGGCCACATTGTCCCTTCCAGGACTCACAGTTGGCTTGCCAATATGGCTCTTCTCAACCTCTATCATTCAAAGCACCATGATTCCTGAATAATCAAGTCAGAAACTAGATAATGTTAGAGTTACCCCCAACCTTCTACTTCATTTGTTTCTCCCTGTCCTTTTTCCTCTTTGCTTTGTGAAACTAAAAACCAAGTAACTGAGAAGAAGAAGAAAGGGAAGGAGAAGAATAAGAAGGAGCCAAAGGCAAAAAGGGGCAACCATACATCATCTACCAAAAATCCACACACTGCACCATCCAAACCTGAATCTCCATGTGTCATTTCTAAAGGGGCCCACTATCATCAAGATTGTCCTTGCATCCCACGGATCTTAAGGGACTGGTCTCCCCGCTTGCACAATCCGGTGTCCTCAACCTTTGATGATCATGTTGAAAGTACACTGTCAACTAGTGAATATGAAGTATCTGGACAAAAAGGAAAATATAAATTTCCTTGTAAATTGTGTGAAGGCGATGATGGCATCCACCATTGTCCCTTCCTAGACGAAGCTAAAAGAGTCTTGGATAACCATCCTACTTCACCGCTACCGCTTCCTCCTGGATACAAGAAACTCTTGCCAAGTCCATCGCTAGTTGAAAATATGACTGACACAACTTTGTGGTCAGTCAAAGCATCTATCATTGAAGATAAACCATCTGTGTCCACACCGGACCAAAGTCAACAGGTCGAGATGGCAATCGACCCAGTATTGTCTTCGAAAGGTCCACCTTTAGATGATATAGTCAACAAACAGAATGAGAACGATAGTATTCAAATCCTCTTTGTAAGCACAGACTCTGATGAACATGGGGGCAATCTACCCATTCCTTTACCACAGGAAGGAAGTTCATCAGAGTCATATTCAGTCATTTATTTGGTCCCACCTCTAAGTAATCTATTTGTTTCCTTCGACTGGAATCTACTAGGTAGATCCCATCCACTGTCTAATGTACCAATGCGAATCATTGTAAAAGCTTACATAATGGTCATGGTCGGTACTATCATAGATTAAGGGGCTTCTGTGAGTATCCTTTCCTCAATTGCTTGGGAAGCGCCTGGTTCGCCATCGCTTCTGCCTAAGATGCAAAATCTGACAGGCTTCGACAAAGGAACCAGTCTACTGTTAGGGATCCTTCCAAATTTTCCTATAACTCCTTGGATGTGACTATATTTATAGCATGAGAGCCATTGTCTCCTCACTCTTTAGAGTAATGTGTTTTCTGCATGAAGGCATAATGGTCCAGCTCATAAACCAGCTGTCATTCCCCGACTCACACATAGATAATAGTCAAATTCCATCCCTAAATGGTATTTTCATGCAAGGAATGTATCATCAATCTCCAGTCTATCCACCCGATGAGCGTGAGTGATTCGGTGATTGTGACTGAAGCCCAGGGGGCATGCACCCTAGTCTGCTTCGGCAGGAAAACCCTAGTTATAAGGTGAGTTTCCGCATAGGAATAAGACTAGTTTGACACACCCATCCATTTCAGAAAATGGGATTAGACTGAAATAAGATACCTCCATCAGAAGGTATGCCTTTCCCGACATAAAGAATGTTTGGTTTGCAAATTGAAGGGTAACCTAGAAGTTGTACTTCATTTTAGCTAGGGGCATGCAAACCTTTTCGCATGAAAGTGAAAAGTGACCATTTATTTTCTTAGTTTGTAGATTCTTAACCCTTTAAACTCGTAGGATTGGTCGTTCCTAGCTTACATAAAGAAAGGATCCAAAGAAAAGTTTTGAATGGTGCAAGCTCCCTAAAAATTGAGCCTATCGATGAGACATCCTTATTATACGGCACGCACGAGTAGTTTTATGCCAAGTTCAAGCTCATTAGAAATTAAACCTAGCAATGAGCATATGTTCCACTAGAGTTTAAGCTCATTAAAAAATGAACCAACCTCCATTAAATAACCATTGCAAACACATTATCATCAGCTTTAGAGCCTTGGTCGTGTTCTTACCATCACCTCCACTCTGTTTTAGCCAATCATATGCCTCCATTTGCTTGTTTACCCTTTTGAGGAACAATTGTGACGAGTGATTCTGTTAGTAATCCTTTTGACACTGCCGTGATTGGAACGTTCCAAACCTTACCTGGAACCAACTGCTACCCGAAAATATCACTTGTTCCTCAAAAAACAAGTCTCCTTTAAGCTCTTTCCATTTGACTCATAAAATATGAAATGATTGTTGAGCAATTGGCCTCTCCAACTCGTTAAAAATACGATCAAAAGTGCTATCCCTCCTCTAGATTTTAATATTTTTGGACATGAGGGATCATTACACAAAAAGATTGAGCGTGTGTCTTGTTTAGCTCGTTAAAACTATCGAAAATTCATCCCTTTCGTATTATTTTATAATTTTTTGGACTTAAGGGATTAGATGACAAAAAAGGATTACTAGAGTTTCCTTTCCGTCCCTTTTCAGACTCTCTAGAATTGAAAAAGGACTGAGTTATCTTTGTCGTTAAACTCGTTAAAACCAATAGCGACAAACTTGTCCATGCAGAAAAGAATGAGTTTCACTATCACTAGGCTCGTTAAAACATAGCGACGGGTTTTCCCGAAGGGAAAATTATAGAAGAAGAATATGTTATCCTCCTCTAGCTTGACAAAAATAAAGAGGTACTGGTCAGTAATGACTGGGGAAAAATTGGGAAGAAAACTTGAAGAAACTTTATTGGTAGCTAGTCGCTCTTGAACATGACACTTTCAATCCATCACCATGATTGAGTCGGGTTGGGTTATTCCGTTCACTGGTCATATTACCATTGGTCCACCATACCATCCATTTTTCGGGTTAACACTACCAATCCATTTTAGTGTCATTGATATGTTCAAGAGAAGTCGCTTAGAGTATTCACCAACTCAGCTTGTGTCTCATCTGCTGCAATACCTTCACGCTTCATTATTTCATGACCGCAGAGATGAGCATGGGAATGCCCACCTCAACTAGATCATGAAAATATTATGAAGATAATGTATTGTATTGTATCTTTTTATACGTCGCCTTTTAGTTCAAAAACCTAGGATCCTCATGATAAAGAATTTCACCCGACATCAAAAGATTTACAACCTCATGCCTTAGGGGGAAACTGTTATAGACATATTTTGGCACTGCAACCCCAATCATATATGTCCATAAACCAAAGGCTTCTGGGTCCCTAAAAGTGTTGTTTCAAACCGTAAAGGAACAAGGTCAGCTGATTACATCATCTCCCAGAAGTTCTCCATGGAAAACTGATCAGGACTGGTCAAAACTGGACCATACAGACTGCTCAGTGCTAAGGGTGCTATGCATATCACCTGCCACATGAAAAAAGTGTGATGTATATTGAAAATCGCTTCTGTAGGGTGCGATGGGGGAGAGTAGAAAAATGGCAAAGATAGTTTGCAAGGTGGATGATCATGGAATCTTCCAGAAACTTCTCCTGTGGCACTTGCCTCTCTAAACTCGCCTAGGGATGAGTAAGAGATCATGAATCCCCAAGTGGAACCAAGAACTATCAGAGAGAGGACACTAATCGAAATCCCAGAAGTTGAATCACCACCCTACAAACATCTATATATGGATCCCTCATCCTAGAGATCCAAAGGTTGGAATCTTGTATTTTGTAAGGAAGTGTTGTTGGTTTCTTGGTGAAACATCATAGTGTTGGGTGATCTAAGCTTTTCATGAGGTGAAGGAGGGATTTCATGCTGGGAGGATGACGCTGGGTCAAATCAATGGGTACTAATCCCCTCTTCTACTCTTTCTACCAATAAATCTATCTAAGGTTTCCTCCACATTCTTGTATGTTTCATGATATATGCATTTGTGTGGTAAATATATATCTTGTCCTATATTGTTTGTGATTGTAGATCTCTTTGCTTTGAAGGTATTATGCTTCTTTGACTTTACAGGTGCTCTTTGAAGTGGGGTAAGCAAGAAAGGATTAGCAAAGATCTGTCAGAGGGTAGAGGAAACAAGCAAGGAACCAAGCGAAAGATTGAGGTTGGTACCCTCTTCTTCTCTCCTATCTACTTCTCATAAAGGAAAATGAAAGTAACTTTAGTTTTTTTGTTTCTAAGATAGCTACCCATCTTAGTGGGACTAGTAGCTCTGAATGGAAACTAGATTTTTCGATAACGCACACATAAAATGTACACATTGCATCTTTATATTTAAAACCTAATTAATTTGTGTGGTACCAAAGGATTTTCTCTCATAAATATCTTTTAACTTGTTCATTTTTTACGAATGAACTGATAGCACATTATGAGGATACCAAGAGAAACATATTCTTTAGCTAATTGATAAATCTCAAACAAAAAGGTTTAATGACTGAGAATTTCCAAAGATTTCATATCAAGGTAAATGGTATTCTAAGGAGCTATGGGTGATGTATGCATATGGATTTTAAAGGATAATATCCAACATGATGTTCGCATTTTGGGAACCTAAGTCATTGGAAGTCAAGGTGGAAAGAAAAGTTGAAAGAAAAATTATGGAAACAAGGAGGTGTATCAGTCACAACTATAAAGATGGAAGTATTGTAGATTATAGCTTCCCATAACCTGCAACGTTGACACCACAAGAACTAGAGGAAAAAGGAGAAAAAGGGCTTTGTCATAGTTGTGATAACAAAAACACTAAAGGTCATAAGTGTGGTTAGAATAAATTATTCTACATAGATTGTGAAGAGGGTGAAGAATAGGAACAAGAAACACCAAAAGAAAAAGAAGTACACTAAGAGCCAATCCTAGGAATTAAAAAAGAAGAAATGCATCCAACCATATCTTGTATTACATTAGAAGGGATGACCACTCTTAAAACTCTCAATATATAATGATTTATCAAGAAGAAATAGGTAATAATGTTGATTGATTGAAGTAATACTCATAATTTTATTCATTGTGGGATAACCAGGGATTTGAATTTGTTTATATATACAACACCAGAGTGTCTAGTGATCGTTTCAAATGCAGGAACTATAAATTGCTTAGGGTAGTGCTATAATATCAATATAACCATGGGGGAATATGTATTGAATAGTCCAAACCTTTCCATTCCAATGGGTGGTGCAAATGTTGTATTTGAAGTAAAATGGTTAAAATATTTGGGGACAATAGCTTTAAATTTTCAAGAATGTTTTCTAAAAATTTTCTCAGAAGGAAAGGAAATTGAATTAAAGGGTATCACAGGGAAACCTAGGAATAATAAGTTCTAATGGAATGAGAAATATTTTGAAGAAGGAAATATGAGGGGTAATTGCACAATTATGTTCACTAGATGTTCAACATATAAGTCTTCCATTTCTCCATATCTCTAAAGAGTCCTTGGCTACTCCAACTTGGTATTTAAGACTCCCAAAGGTCTCCCACTTATTCATGATCATGTTCATGTTTTTCACTTGATCCCAAGAACTGTTCCACCAAACATCATAACTTACAGATATCCCTATGCCAAGAAGCGTGAAATTGAACACATGGTTGCATAAATGTTAGAGGCAGGTATAACACAACCTAGCCAAAGTTCTTTCTCTTCTCTAGTAGTATTGGTAAAGAAGAAGGATGGATCATGGCATATGTGTCCAGATTATAGAGAGCTCAATAAGCTCACTATTAAGGATAAATTTCCTATTCCTATCATCATTGAATTGTTGTATGAACTACATGAAACAATTTACTTCACCAAGATGGATCTTCACTAAGGATATTTTCAAATTAGAATGAAGAAAGAAGACATTCCAAAAACAACATTCAGAACTCTTGAAGGTCATTATGAATTTTTGGACATGCCTTTTCGGATTACTAATGCACCTTCCACATTTCAAGGTTTAACGAATTCCATTTTCAAACCCTTCCTTAAAAAATTTGTGTTAGTATTTCTGATGACATAATAATCTATAAAAAATATTGGAAAGATAATGTTCAACATGTTGATAGGGTGCTCAAACTATTGGAAGAGAAACAATTGTATGCAAAATTCTCCAAATGTTTCTTTGGGGTATTGGAAGTGGAATATTTGAGTCATATTGTATCCCATGAGGGTGTTAAGGTAGACCTTAACAAAATTATAGTCATAAATGAATGGAAAATCCCCACATCCTTAAAGCATCTTCGAGGCTTTCTTGGGTTGATGGGCTATTATTACATGTTTATTAAAAATTATGGGAAAATAGTAGCACCACTGACAACATTACTAAAGAAAAGTGAATTTTTTTGGACTCCGATAGCAACTAAGGCCTTTGAACATCTTAACGAGGAAATGTGTCAAGCTCTAGTCTTAGCTACACCATATTTCACAAAAACCTTTATTGCGGAATGTGATGCCTTAGAAAATGGCATTGGTGTTGTTTTAATGTAAGAAGGGAGAAGAAGGGAGACCCATTTCTTTTGAAAGTCATCTAAACAAGGGAAAGTATTTACAAAAACCTATTTATGAGAAGGGAATGTTGGAAATAATACATGTTTTAAAGAAATGACACCCTTACCTAATGGGAAGACACTTCAGGTTAAAAAAATATCATGATAGTCTTGAATACTTCTTAGAACAAATAATATCTTTAGAAGAGAAACAAGAATGGGTCACAAAGATGTTGGGTTATGACTTTGAAATCATCTACAAAAAAAGGAAGAAAATTTTTGTTGCAGATCCACTCTCAAGAAGGGATGAGGATGTGGAAGCATTGTTGATTGGATAAATGAAGCAAGGGATGAATGGAAGAATGAAAACTAGTTATGAACACTCATTGAGATGTTGAAGCAAGATCCCAGTGCATCATATACATTTATATGGAAAAATGATTCACTTTGGTACAAATATCTCTTATATCTATGTAAGAACTCCCAATGCAAACAAAATATTCTTTTTGAATTGTACACCTACGTTATAGGAGGGCACTGAAGATTTTTAAAAACTTACGATAGGGTCAAGAAAGAATGTTTTTGGGATGACCTTAAATCTAATATTCAGAAGTATGTGGTAGAATGTTTGATTTTCCAACAAAATAAAGTGGAGACAGTTAATATACCAAGTCTTTTACAACCAATAGCCATTCTAAGTCAGATTTGGGAGGAAATATCAATGGATTTTATCACTGGTTTACCCAAGTCCGAAGGAAAGAGTGTCATAGTGGTGGTTGTTGATATACTCACCAAGTATGCACACTTTTGTGAATTATCTCGTTCTTTGAAGGCTAGTACAATCAATAATGAATTTTTGGAAACAATTCAAAAGCTCCATGGAAACCCAAAGATCATTATAAGTGACAAATATCCCATTTTCATTGGAAATTGTTGGAAAAAAATGTTTTCTTGTCTTGGTACTCAATTAACTCATAGCTCATCTTATCATCCTCAATCTAATGGGAAAACTGAGATAGTGAAGAAGTTTTTGGAAAGATATCTTCATTGCTTTGTATCTAATAAACAAACATAATAAGTTAAATGATTACCTATGACAAAATGGTCGTATAAAACTTCTTTCCATACTGCAACAAAATGACCCCATTTATGGTACTTTATGCATATCATCCACCATCCATCACATTATCTTTAATATTGAGTGTGTGTTATATTATTTCCACGACTATTCGGATGCATGAGGGGGTCACAGGGGGGGTCATAACCTCCCCTATTCACTACGGTAGTTGGGGGAGATAGCCATAAAATGATTATTACAGTGATGGACCAGATGGATTTCCATGATAGAAGTAGGCTTTATGCAAAGGACCCCATGGTTGGTGTGATTTATGTTGTCTAGAGAGCTAAGGAGCGAAATCATGTGAGAGATATTAGGGCCATGTTAGAGGTAGTAGATGGGATAAATGACTACATCAAACACTCTCCATTGGAAATTTCTCTGGAATATATTTCCAATGAAATGTGGAAGTCCAACAATGGACTTCTGGATCAAAAGATATGGTCTACTTAAGTTCAAGGATTGAAGCCTTAGGAAGGAATATCGGAGGTCCGATTTATCAAAGATTACATATCGGAAGTCTAATGATATCAACTATTATAACATTAGAGCATCAACCATAACGATGATTGCAAAATCAAAACTTTAGGCATATCAACAATCACAACGTTAGAGTATTAGGCATATCAACGATCATTTATCGAAGGTCTAGAAATATTGGAGATCAATGGACTAGCATATCGGCATATCAGCAATCAGAGGTTAGCATATTAGGAATATCGATGCTCGGAGAATCAGAACTTCAGAACATGAGAACATTTTAAAAGTTTTGATATGGGTGAAGCACAAATAATTCTAAAATCCATAAGGAATGTCGATAAAGGATTAACAAAGGATTTCATCGCAAAACCAAAAGTGGTTGAGCCCTTTTCTCTCTCCATTATTAGAACACGTGGTGACATATAATTGGTTGCGATAAGGTATAATGGTAGTTGACGTCAACATGATGTGGCAGTACGGTAGGAGATGTTGTAGCAATATTCAACGATATTGGGTGATCTAATGGGCCATAATCGGGTGACATGTGTCACCTCTAAGGAGTCGACACATGGTAGTGATGATGTCATATGGGAGATCACATATCGGAGGTTGAGGATGTTGGCACTTTGCAATACTTGATACTTGAAAAAGTTCCAATAAGTGGGCTCTGATATTAGGCTGGCACTATGGTCACAAAGACTTAAAGAACCAAAGGAGAAGAGTTGGGGCCGAGCACTTAGAGCTATGAGCTATATCAGAAGTAGGGATATTGCAACTCCAAATTTAAATCCCCAATTCAAAACTTCCAGTGAGAGGGGCTCCAATATTTGGCTAGGACATGGTCAAGAAGAACTTAAAGAACTAAGTGTGTTAAGCACTTAACAAAGGAAAAATAGTCCCCAGTAGGATAAAAGATTCTCTAGCACCTTAAGCCTAAGCGACAGGTCACAACCCTTGATCCTATGGTGAGAAATGTGGGAAGGGCTAAGTGGAAGGAGCTCATCCTTTCGGAGGTCAGAAAATGAAATGTTAGAATACTACCCGACTATGACGATTGTGATAGGGAAACACTCTGATAAGGAAGTGCAGGGATTTGAAGAGTGTATGATTCAAAAATTACGAGATCGAATGTGGCAAGAGAGGAGTTATTCTCAGGATTAATGGTGACTGTCAAAGATAGTTGGTTCAAAATGGCAAGGACCAAAATCTTCAGGAAAGAGTGTTGGGTTTGCCTTGAGGTGAGACAAAATATTCCTATGCTCTGATGCATGTCTCAGTGAGTTAAGTGAATGAATGGGTCATTTACCATAGAAAAAATTTAGATCGGTGGAGTTGGTTCATTGAGTTATATGGATTAGCAAAAAATCTGAGATAAGGCAACAAGGACAATTGTCCATAAAGAAGCCATGTCGAAGTACAACCAAGCCATGCAAAACAATGCAATAAGCATGGAGACCGTAAGTGACAAGAGTGTTTTTGACAAAGAGGATTGTGCTTGGTTGGAGTGTGTATGTGAATTGAGAATTCATTCTCAGTATGGAGAAAGAATCAAGTGACCATGCTATTGTTTAATGTAGTGGCAGAGACCAAGCCACACACAACTGCGTAATGTATAGCCATTCCTAATTCCACAGAGAATCTATGCAAGGTACAACCAAGACTCTACGAAACCAGGAATAAGCATGGAGAGCCTCAGTGATAGGAGTGTTGTTGACAGAGAGGATTGTGCCTAGTTGGAGTGTGTAGGTTGATTGAGAATACATGCTCAGTATGGAGAAACTGTCAAAGTGACCATTCTCATTGTTAATGTAGTGGCAGTGACCAAGTAATCTGAAAAAATAGAATGAAGTGCCATGCGGAGGTACAATCACATAGTATGAATACATGATAGAGTGGAAGCATCAATTGGGGGGAAGCAGAGAAACAAAACCCAGGAGCTCAGATGAGCAGAGTGGGGGAAAGTAGCATAGCTTCAAGTGAGCTAAGTGGAAAAAATATGTGTGAGTGTACTGTTCTATAAGGTTGAGTAAGAGCTTGTTCTACAAAGAGAGGCCGAGAGTGACTTTGTAGAGGTAAGAGACCTCGAGAGCAGCAATGTTGTGCGAAAGGTCGAAGTTTCTTGTGCACTCTATGTTAAATGTCATAGTCGCATGTGTTGTGTGAGAAAGGTTGAAAGTTCATGTGCTTCAAGAAAGGTTGAAGGTGCCTGTGCAAAGAAATAAGGGCGAGAGCTTACCATGTGTCATGGAGAGTAAGAGGCTGAGATTTGATTACATGTCGATGAAAAGTAGAGACAAAGCTGAGTGGACTGCGATGAGTGACTACTGTTGAGAAGATCAATGTGTTGCTACAAAGTGAGCTGAGGAAGTAAAGGTGCAAATAGTGGTGCATGGGTTGAAGGGTGTGAAAAGAATAGAGTTGACATCACATAGAATGGATGCCAAATTACAAATAATTTTCCGTTCCTATTTGAGTGTGGGTTGTGTTGATCCCACATCACAACTGAGCTGGTCCCAACAAAAGTCTTCCTTAGAAGTAATACGATCTTTAATAATTCCTGCTATAATTCCATAAGCCAACAAGCTAGTTAGACCAGGAGAAGGTCCAGGAGCAGCAGTTCCAGGATCACTTTCAATCAAGCATCAGTTGTATTATCTTATTCGTTAGCAGTTTGTTCGTTCCGAGCTATCAATATGGTGAGTGTTTTGGGGGGGGATTGAGGTTCATCGGTCAAGCAAATGGTTAGGGCATCCATCAGTAAGTTAGTAAGGGGATAATAGAGGTGGTAAAGAAAGAGAAATGTGTAGCATGCACGTAGTTAAAGGGAGCAGAGTAAGAGAGTTTGATTACTGCTATTGCTACTGCTAAGAATATTCAAGCAAGTTTTCTTTTTGAAGCCTGCTTGAATGCTGGTCTGAGTACCCACCCAACCCGTCGATTCCGAAAGACACGTTTTCGGGCGGGAAAAATCGGGTTATCAGTCTTTGAAAAGTGTCATTTCATTTCCATTTCACTTTCCTATTTGTCCATTACCCAACCTATGTCACACATCCCACTTTCTATTATTGGGCCACATTATGTTTTCCAACTTTATTAATTCTAAGCTTTTAAGTGAATTTATTTGTGGTAAAAAATTAGGAATAATTGTGTCAATAACCTATAAATTGGACATGTAGGTTGAAAGGAGGCGCTTCTAGAAGTACCCTTTATACTAGGCAATTCGAATTTGAGTGGAAATAATCATGGGATCATGAGGATATGTGTCACATCTCCTAATTGTATTGTAACTCTAAAAAGACATGTGTCTTATCAGTTCCTATTTTGATTAGGAATCTAGAGGTAGAGGGAGAGATTCATGGATTATCATTAATGATATGGCTCTCATATTTTTGTATAAATAGGAGATCTCTCTCCTTCATTTGTTAGTCTCTTTTTGAAGTCTTTTCAAGTCTTTTTAGTCTCTAGTTCTTGAGATTGTAGTTCTTCCTTGATGGCTTTTGAAAGCTTTGGAGAACTTTGTTGTACTTTGTACTTTTGAAGAATTTGAATAAAGCTTTGATGTTCTCAACCTGGAAGGAGATGTGAAGTAGATGTCATGGAGCACATTAGAATATAAGGTAGAGTAGATTTCATTTTGTAAATATTGCTTTGTAGAATGTAAGGTAGAATAGATTTCATTTTGTAAATATTGCTTTTTTTTTATTTGATTACTTTCAAGTTTGATAGATTAGATTTTTCATTTATGCAATTTTAATTCATGCAAGTGTGTTAAATTTTTCTTTGATTTCATAGGTGGCAGAGGGGCCCTTGCCTTGTATAGTTGTCATTTAATTTTGCATTTA
>APFE031150786.1:133496-156968 GCA_000404065.3 Pinus taeda | reverse complement strand
TTGAGGGGGGTGAGTAGCCCCCCTCTACGGGGTCTGGGGCAGCGCCCCAGGAAATTTTTTTTTGGACCCTATATTAGGTTGGGAAAACCTACCTATGGTTTTTGGTCCATGGTATTGGATGCTTCGGCATGTATAAATATGTATTGTAACATTGAAAGGAACATAATGAAAAACCAAGCTGGTAGTCTCGGTTTTGGGATCCAGTGGGAAATCTCTGTGTATATGTGTTTTATGTGTTATGCTCTCGCATTTTTTATTTTTCTTGTGATTTAGAATTCGTATGCAGGTAATTTCTAAAAGGGGTTAAAACCTATAGTCTTATCAAACTCATTGGGTTGGATGCCTTGAGCTATAAGGGTAGGAATTGGGAATAATTTATGAGGAAGAAGCCCGGGACCACCTGTAGGAGGCAAAACGAGACATTTGAGGAAGCTTCAATAGTGACAAACAAGCAACCCTAACCCTCGACAGTAAGGGTTGGTAATAGACCAGTTGAAAAACAAATTGGTGACAGGCAGCCAAAGCAAAGGATAAGGGTTAGTGGGTACCCAGAGTCCCCATCCATGTCAAGGAAGAACAAAGAAGTAGTAGAGTAGAAGGACGAGGAGAAAGCTCAGCCAGAGAAACCTTCCTCGCCTGGTAAGAGCGAAACTGAATTCTTATTGTCAAGAATTGAAATTTTAGAAAAAGAAAATAGAGAACTAAGGGAACAAATAGCAGAGGGAAAGGTAGAGCCGAGAGTCCCAAGGCTAGATACTTTATAAGAGTCCGTGGACAGGGCCAGAAAGGGAGATGTTTCGGGCACTGTGTGTGCAACCTGTGTTGAGAAGCTAGTGGTAGCAGGATTTAAGGTATGTGTAGCAGACACCACCTCGTGGGAGACCCAAACTGAAATCTGGGAAGTGGATACACAACAAAACATTGAGGAAATTGTTGTTACACAAGAAACAACAATTGAGATGGCACAATCCATAGAAAGTGATTGGGTAATGGATACACAAGAGCCCTTGGATGACACTATTGTTTCACTAGAACCAGTAGTGGAGGAGGAAGTCAGCAAAGGGACGCAAGGAGAAGCTAACATCCATGAGCCAGTGGTCGACATTGTTGTTACACAAGAACCAACAGTGGAGACAAAATCCTATCCAAGGAAAAATGATATACAAGAGTTTGTGGATAACACTGTTGTTACACAAAAACTAGTAGTGGAAATAGAAGGTGACCAAGAATATAAGGAAACTGTGACAAAATCGACTAAAGAAGTTGTTGTTACACATGAACTAGTAGCCGAGGTGGAACAGTTTCACCCTCAGGAGGTTGTTACACCTTCAATTAATAGTGCATGTGGGAAACACTGGGTCTTAATGAAGGATGGTTTTCTGAGAAGATGTTATTGTTATCGGAGCTATAAAAATGGAAGCAGCATGCGCTCTCTCTATAAGAGGGGGTGATGTCACTCCAAACTCACAAGAAAATGATGGATTCCCTTAGAGAGAAATGGATAGAAGAAGAATGGGAAAGAGAGTGGGAAGCACAGAGGCACAAGTAAACTATAAAGAAGAAGGATGAATAGTTGTAAGCTGAATCGATAGGTCTCAGACCTAATGAATGATAATATTAAGCTTCGTGACCTTGCCCTAAGCCCACTAGCATGCAAGAGGCCATCCTTGTCATATCCAGTGTTCCTATGGGGACGTTATTATTTATTTCAATTAAAATTTGTTTTTGACAATAGGTCCTACTTGGTTTCCACAACATATTATTTTCTGGATATTTTTCACTCCTATGATTTTGATGACTAGAGCTTGATGTGCAAGTTGTTTTTACATAATATCATGTTTGAATATGTCAACATGAAGATGGTAGCAAGTGTCTTCTCCTACATGGGAGATTTGTAGTTGCAGGCCTTCCTTTCATTTAGAAGGAATCAATTTGAGTGGCATCTGGCCATGAAATCAATAGAAGTTAATGAGGAGAGAACAACAATGTGGGTTAGAGCGAACCAGAGATGGTTTATGAACTCAGTCATGAGTTTAAGTTGTTCCTAAGCACTCCAGAAACTAGAGAACAATTAGCCACCTATAGGAAAAGGATCGTGACTATCTGACTCAACCTGTATGGAAATATGAAAAGTCAAGCGCTAGTAGGATGTCTCAAGCGCAATGATGCCTATAGTGATGAGTTACAAGAAGGGTATCATTTTGAGTACAGGAGTTTTTTGGTTGTTGTTAGATAGGTACTTGAGTATGATTGGATTGTGTAGACACTGGGGTCATTTTAGATTGGCCTCAGATTAAAATTTCCTCTGATTTGGTTGCTAGTAGAGGAGTATCAATTGGACTACCACATATGTGACTATGAAGAGGAATCTTGGCCATGATAGTTGATGGCCATTGAAGGGTTCGGAGCTCTGGGTGAAGACACCTTGGGCCTACAATTTCATAGACTTTCATTGGGCGTACAGTAGGAGGAGCTGATATTCTGCATGGGGACATGCAGTTGATTCGGTCGGGAGGAGATGTTGGGTATGGTTTTTTACCTATTTTCTGTATATTCCTTCCCTAATTTTGATCCTTCTGTCCCGCAGGCCTATGAATTTACTTGACCAATTCCCCTGTTTTCTCACCTTTATAACCTATTCTATTATTACATTCCTTTGCCTAATTTTACTGAGTAATGCGATGATTTATTTGTTTTTGTGGCTAACTGGGAGAGTATTGAAGAAGTATTTTGGGAATCTCTTCTTATTTTCAAGTGATGGCTCGTGAGAACAAAGCTATGAAGTGGACATGTAGCATGGATTAACTACAAAGAATGGTAGAATAGTTCATTGTTACACATTAGATGTTGTTACAGGTTGTTGTTATAGATTGGATGTTGTTACAGGATGTTGTTATGCTACACATTGACACAAGAATCCACTCTTATGCCAAAAGTGTTGTTGCTAGCAATGCCATGACATCCCGAACCATTATTCACTCGATGTTGTTGCACTGAAGAGGGAAAATGTGGGTACTATTCCACATAAAAACTGTCGGCACTAGGGATTGTTTATTTTGGAAGCAACAGACCCAAGCAGTTGCAATCCTAACTACTCTCTATTTTTATTTAGAAATAGGTTGTAACTACTTTTATTTTTTATCAGCATGAGAATCATGAGATTCTCATGACTGATCAGTTTCTAATTTTGAGATGTAATAACTATAAAGGAACTCGTTTTTTCATGTACAAGGTTAGGACATATAGAAAAGTACTATTACTCTGCTTTTGTAATTTTAAGTTTTTTTTTTAATATTAATTAGCATAGTGATGATGTTACTACTCTTCAACTCATTCGTTAATTACTTTTGTGTTACTCCAGTGCCCCATTGTGGAGAAAGGACCCTCCTCTTTGGCAAGGATTGTAGTGATTACACATTCTAGTTTAGCTAATTGATTTATGGTTTCTCACGGTTGTTGTACAAATCTTGGATTACATTCATTGTTATTTCTATTTATATTATGTTGTTACACTGAGTTAATTAACAGAATGGTAGTAACCAGCTAGAGTAGATATTAGTTCCTGTATGGCGTGCCTTTACTTTAACAATTGCGAAGTATGATTAATTTTGTAGAGTGTTTTTATGTCTACATGAATGCTTTGATTCAACAATTTAGTTCAGCAACAACTTTTATTGTTTTCTGAATTTTCTTATTCTTGGCTATGGTGTATCGGCATAGACAGTACAAACTCCATTGAAATAGTAAGGTCTATCCTAGGTTGACAATTAAATGTTGCAGTCTCAGTCAATTAGGATTGATTAAAAAAACACTAGACAATGTAGCATGAAGCAACATCATAGAGAGCATCAATAGTATCATTAGTAGTAGCAATGACAACAGAGCCAAGCATACCAATGCACGATAAAGGGAAGAGGAAGATTGTTGATCACGCGGAGGAGGAGAAAAGCTGCAAGTTTTGAGCAAATCCATTTGTAGAGAAAGCAACTATGGTTATATAGGTAGAAAGGTAGTAGTGTGACAAGCGAATTGTGTGAAGGTAGAAGGACAAGAAGAGAATGTAAGAATCAGAGAAGGAGTTGCATGAGCTGAAGGAGCAACTCCAAAAGGAACAAGAGTTGTGCAAACAGGAGAGTGAAGCACAGTAGCAACAGATACAACAAGGGGCACAACATGTGTAAACAGATGAAGTAGCACTTGTACAAGTAGTTGATTCATCTAAACAGCTGGGATCATGTGAACAAAGTGAACCATCACAGGAGAAAGACTTTGATCATGATATAGAGCAGGCACTTCAATAGTTGGATGCAAACATGGAGAAACAAGAGTTGGAACAAGACATCGACTTCATGCCCCGCCACAAAGAGGTTGACTCACCCGCTTTAATGGATCCAGATGATGAGTAAGTCTCGAATGACCAAGGAGGCACTGAGATCCTTGGTGATCAGCTGGAAGAAGAGATGCACAACATCTCATTTGATGAATCCCAACATAGAGTTGTGCAGTCTCGTAGAGTGTCAACTCCGGAGGATCAAACATCTCCTGCAGAAGTTGCAGAACGAGTGAGCATCACTGATGTGCACAAACATCCAACTACCTTGGCTAATGCAACCAAAGTGTATGTCAAAGCCACTAGCTCAAGTGTTTACTTCCTAATAGCTAATAATGAGTTAATGGTAAAGGAACTACAAATGACTAAGAAAGGAGGAGACTTGGTGAAAATGTTTTCCTGAGCTGAACTGAAGAAGGCAATCCTAGATGAAGTATTTTGCCTTGACAGAGTTATGTGAGCATTGTACTCCAAGTTTGGTACCGTGCATAAGGTAGTCATCCATCTTAATGGATGCCATCAGTAATGTGCTAGGAGAGCACACATCTTAATGAACATGCATGCTGCTATTGATGACATGCGAACATGGATGATGAAGTACAAGGGAGCCCCACTTCACTTGACTAAGATGATGAGGATCAATGCGGTCGACCTGAAGGCACATATCCAGATTCAGATCTAGAATTATGAAGAGATATTGCAATTCATCACTAGCATACAGGCCTCCCAAGCACGAGTATTCAAGAGTATGGATGTTGTGGTGTACACACATGCGATCCCATCAATTGGGACTCTCACCTATGCAAAGACAAAGAAGCAGGTCAGACTAGAGCTTGACTCATACTTCGACGAGTTGATGTGCATCACCACTAGCCCAGACTTGCCTATTAGTGTAGACATCATGCATAAGTATGTTTATGATCCAACCACATTGAAGACAATGATGTGCATTCTTTTAAACAATTTGGACAGAGGAGCCCGAGCAGTGTACCCAAATGCTATGGAGGCAAAGGTCAGGTTTCAAATGGATGTCATTGCGAAACACACAAACACTATCAGAGACTACTGAGCCTGGCATGAATATGTTATTGTCGATCAACATGAGTATGTTGAGAAATTGGATTTTTAGAGTTGTCTAAGTCAGAGTTATGTCTGGTATGGCTTGCTTAAGCCATTGTGTTAACATGGGTATATGTGAATTGTATTGTTGAGTCATTTCAAGTGTAAGTCAAGTGTGAATAGTAAATGTAACAATCATACAGTAGGTGAAGAGTCATGAGGGTAGTTGAATAGTCACAAAGGGGAATGTCAAAGGCCACCCCACCCTTTGCTATAAATAGTCCCTCATAACTCATTGTATGGGCTTTTGGTGAGCCACGCTTATTATAAGAATATCTTGGAGAAAGCTTGGACAATTTTGTAACATGCCTTGGCTTCTCCATTGCATGGAGATAGTTCATCTCTTTGGACAAGCAAGCGGATGTGGCTGTAACATTCCTTTGTTGGGGCTAGCAGGTTTACATGGATGTATTGTATGATTGGGACTTACACTTCTTTCTATAATAAGATCCATCACATTTTAATGCATATGTTGTTATTATAGTTAGACTAATCCAGTTCCTTAGCAATATATGTTGTTTTACTTACGTAGTTGTGTATGAACTGCTTCGTATGCAATTATATAAATCTTGTTGCAGATGTGTTGTTGGTTTAACCATCACTTTGGATTTCCAAATCATCTACTTTCCAGCTTGTGATGCATCTTTTCTTGTGTGTTCCCTTCTAGCCTGAGTACTACTACAGGTTGCCAAGGGGCGCACTCATCTCACCCCCCATGTGTTAGAACCTCTCATTCACCTTCCTTTACTCAATGCAACAGTCACACCCTTGCTACTGACATAGTTATCTTACTTTCCTCCGTGTAACATCACGATCAAGGAATTAGCTTACAACCCACTGCTGGGACTCCTACACCAAATGGTCTGAGGTCTAATTCAGACTTCTTACCGGGGAGATCCCCTTGACATGTTGGTGGGTCTGGTACCATAAAAATTTGTGGCACTAGAAGGAGGGCTTGAAGATAAGTTGTTTCCTCTCATCTAGTTTTGAATCTCTGCATACCTTTCATGGTTTCTTGCACTCTTATCCCCCACGATGTTTTTTGAATCATGAAGATGTCTCCATCATGGGGGAGTTTTTCGATCTCTTGTCCACTGTCACGTATGATGGTGAAGTGATTTGAAAATGAGATCTTTACAATTAATAAGGTATTATAGACTCATGTGCATGTATTTTCGTATGTTATTTTATGAAATGGATCGATAAGATTGGGAAATGCACAGACAATGAAGCAATAAAGAAGCATAATAGAAAATACACATAAACACAAAAAATTTAATAAGGAGTTCACCCAATACCCCTGGGCTACATCTCTTGGTGATCCAAATTGGATCCTTATACTCTCTTAAAGTTTCCTGAACTCTGTAAAAACTCATGCCAAAGTTTCAAAATCTTATGGATTTCAAGCTTATTAGAAATAACCTCTGAACAGTGGCAATTTGTGGTCAACATGAAACAACGAGGACCCTCGGTCAAAGCGCATAGACCATTGGCCCATGGTGACCATGCACTAGCACAAATTGACAAGCGCGAGGTCAAATCCAAAAACAGACGCAATTTATGATACATGATTAGCGCTAAAGTGCTAATCACAAGGCATCCCCCTCAGTGAAGGAAATCCAGAAGTGCTCAGTCATGAGGAAAATCTTAAAACCATGTAGAAATTGCCGGTTCTGTCAGAAGGTGGGTCCCATGCTAAAACAGGTAGGATATCAGGAGGGCTTCAAGTTGTAAATGGGTTTGAACAAATCTCGCCTGATGCCATACGCTGGGTGACACACATCTAGCAGATGAGAGAGAAAATCGCTCGCATTGCGTGGGTAAAGGTCACTCTATGCACCCACCCGATATGGATGGAGACCATAGGATCTGGAGGCTCCAGATCAACGGTGGAGAAATGATCTGATGGATGACTAGATTCGATGGGGAAATAGGTTGAGTCATGTGAGATTTGAGGTCCGACATGACCACGAAGTTCGCAGAGGAATTAGTTTTATGGGAAATCTTGGAGCAATGGAAATAATGACTATTCAAAGAGAACTGACACTCAGTTCATGAAGAAATAAGTGGCCACCTCTCTTTTTGAAGCATTACACAGTGATGATGATGCAAAGCAAGGGAATTCTAGTGGGAAGAGGCAGGGGATCCAACGAGCCGGGAAGTGGAAACGAACAGTCAGGGATCAGATTGGCTTTAAGCCACGAACAGACAAAGAGTAAAGCAAGCAGAGAAAAAGAAGCATAAAGCCGAGAGGCAAGAAATAAGTGAATTATAAAGAACATAGAAGCTGAGTTGACCTGCAGAGCAAAGGCAACATCGAGCAGATAGAGACAGAGAGAGTCCAAGAGTCTGTGAACTCCAGAGAAGGCTTGAGAGGTTCAAGCAAATCTTCTATGTATATATGTCAGGTATTGAGTACCAAATTGGACTCATACCACTGAGACCAGTTAAGGTCAAGATTCAGTAAGGGGATTCTGTGTACTCTAGAGACTTGGGGGATCCAAGTAAAATCCTACTAATCATCATATGTTAAATCAATACTCAAATTGAGCTCCTTATTGTAAAATCTCTCCTTTAAGACACAATAGAAAGGCCACCACTGAAGGCTGGACCAAGAGACGTAGCCTAGGAGGATTGGGTGAAATTCTTATTAAGCTTGTCGTGTTTTATGTGTTTGCTTACTGTGTTTCTCTTACTGTTTCAATGTTTGTGTATTTAACAATCTTATCAATCTGTTGCATAAAATAACATAGGCACACCCTAGAAAATGAGTCTGTAATACCTTCATTAATTAAATAAGATCACTCGGGGAGTGATTTCAGATCAAGTGGTATCAGAGTTGTAGGTTGTTAAGGTTAGACAAAGCTTGTGCTAGATTTTGTTATTGAATGCTAACTATATCAAAGCTTAGATTAGGAGAATGAGAGTTGGTTGAAACTAACCCAAAAATTAGAAGAGTCTCTCCTCCATGACCACTCAAAAGGAAAAGGGAAAGAAGAAAACATTCTCACACCTTCTAATAGCCCTGAACATAAAAAGAAGACATCCTTAATTAAATTAGATGTTAAATTCAGTTTACCAATATATGCTGCAGAGTTGAATGCATAGAAGCTGGATAATTGGATCAGCCAAATTGATGTTTATTAGAGAGTGCAGAGTATCGACTCATACAAGAGTAAGATTCAGCTGGCTAGCTTATGCCTTGGAGGCACTGCCTTGGTATGGTGGGAAGGCAGGACACAAGCTGACATGAAGAAACATGGCAAGATTCTTTCTGTCTGGAGTAAATTGGTTTTTACAATAAAAAAGCAGTTCTATCCAGTAGCTTACATGCAGCAAGCCATGATGAGCTGGCAAAGTCTTCGCCAATTGAAAGGGAAAAGTGTACAAGGTTACACCCAAGAATTTGTGAAAATAGCTTTGATTCTAGGAATTTCATTAGACTCACCCGAGACTCTGTTGAAGTACATAGGTGGTCTACACAGCTACATGAGGCACACTATCCTCATGTTTAATTCCACTAGTATAGATGAGGTATCTGTTCAAGCTACGCATCTAGAAGCTAGAGGAAATAATGGGAACCCAAAAGTTGGGGGATCATCCAGGCCCATTGCAAGCAAGAATAAGGAGAAAAGAAAACATAAATGGAAAGAGAGGAAGGCCAACACTGAACATAAAAGAAAGTCTTCATGCACTCACTGTAAGAAGGATGGGAATGATGATGAGCACTGTTGGATCCTGCATCTGGAGTTGAGACCTAAGAAGTTCGGGGGCAAGAAGAAGAAGACTGCTACAACTATTCAGAAAGATTTGGGGTCAGACTCAAGAGATGAAACAACCATTGCAGCCATAGGTATAAAAGGTAAAAATTTTGAAGCATCTACTAGTAATTCTACACAATCTACTAATAATGGAGGAAATGGGAGACAAAGGCATGAGATTTTCCATTTTCGAGTTATTTCCAAGCATCAAAAGATTGATATTTTGTTTGATAGTGGCTCACAAGTAAATTTAATTTCTGAAGAAATTGTAAAGAAGTTGGGATTACTAACTACACCTCACAAGAAACCATAGCCATTAGGTTGGTTAAGTGATAAAGCACAACTACAAGTGACTAGACAATGTAAACTTAAGTTTTCTTTTGGGTCAGCATTTGTAGATGTGGTTGAGTTAGATATAGTTCCTTTGGACGTATGTGGAATTGTTTTAGGAAGTCCCTACTTGTATGATAGAAAATCTATTTTCTATAGAGATGAGAACAAGTATCTCCTTGTTAAAGATGGAATCAAATATATTGTAAGAGCTCATAAGCTCAAGAATAATTATACTCTCATAAACTTAGGGAAAATTAAATGAATTGTAAATTCATGCAAACAATTTTTACTGATGGTTGTAAAGGAAAAGAAACTTGATAAAACCAATGTATTTGAAGGTTGTGATGCTAAAAAGCGAGCTAATTTAGAAAAAGTTGTTTCAGAATATGATATGTTGTTTCAAGAAGCTAATGGTCTACGAACCAAAAATGAAATAGTGCATAATATTAATTTGCAGCAAGATGCTCCATTGCCTAACATAGAAATGTACAGGTTGTCTGCTTTAGAGAATGCAGAATTCAAGAAGCAGGTGCAAGAGTTGCTAGAGAAGGGGTTCATTAGACCTAGCACATCACCTTGTGGGTCTCCAATCATTTTGGCGAAAAAGAAGGATGGCTCGTGGAGAATGTGCATTGATTACCTAGCACTGAATAAGATAACAATAAAAAATCATTATCCCCTTCCTCACATAGATGATCTATTAGAGAAGCTAAAGGAAGTTGTTTATTTTTACAAGTTGGACTTGGATAGTGGATATCCTCAGGTCAGAGTTGCAAAAAAAGATGCATGGAAGACTGCTTTCAAAACAAATCAGGGATTGTATGAGTGGTTGGTCATACCTTTTGACTAACCAATGCTCCTGCTACTTTCATGAGAATAATGAATGATGTACTCATAATTTTTCTTGATGATTTTGTTATTGTATATTTGGATGACATTCCTATATTTAGCAAAACATGGGAAGAACATTTAAGGCATGTTAAGTAGACACTAGATGTTTTGAAAAGAGAAAAAATTTACGTTAAACTCTCAAAATGTGAATTTGGAAAAACATCTTTAGATTATTTGGGACATATAGTAGGGTGTGGTGATTGAAGATAGATCCCTCTAAGGTGGAAGTCATTGTAAATTGGCTTAAACCCAAATCTGCTACAGAAGTTAGAAGCTTCTTAGGAGCAGCACAATATTAGAGAAAGTTCATTTCTAACTTTTTCTTAATTGTGGCTCCCTTACATGCTTTAACAGGATTGAACAAGGTGTTTCAGTGGGGAGGCAAACAACAGAAAGCATTCGACACCTTGAAAGAAAAGATTAGTACAACACCAATACTAGCTCTTGCCCGATCTTCAAAGACCATTTGAGATCCAAATGGATGCCAGTGACTATGCCATGGGAGCAGTGTTGATAGAGCACGGTAAACCCATATGTTATCATTCTGAGACATTTATTTCTGTAGTAGTTAACTATCCCACATGTCATAAAGAATTGTATGCATTAGTACAGAGTGTGAAAACGTGGAAGCATTACTTAATGGGAAAAGAGATAGTTATACATACTGATCATCAACCACTTCAATATCTACACTCCCAAACTAAATTGCAGCAATCAAGACACTATAGATCGATGGGTTTTCTACAACATTTTCATTTAGTCATCAGATATAAAAAGGGCATACACAATGAAGTTGTAGATATGTTATCTAGACCAATTATAAATGAATCTACTATACTTAAGAATAACTTAGTATTGCATGAGAGCTACATTGAACAAAATGCTCAAGATATAGATTTTAAAGATGTATATGCAACTTTAAGTTAGGGAAAATGAGTAGAAGAATTGGATTATCACATTAAGGACCAACTCTTGTATCATTGTGGGAAGCTATGCATTCCACAAACTGAAAGAGTAAAGATAATTCGATAAGCACACACTTCTCTAATATCATGTCACTTTGGGGTAAGTAAAATGGTTGCACAACTGCAAAGATTTTGTTATTGGCCAAAAATGAATGAGACAGTTTGTAGATATGTAAGAGGGTGTACCATGTGTGCTAAAAGAAAGCCCAACAATAGAAAACTATGCTTGTACACTCCACTACCAGTTTCTTCTCATCCTTGGGAAAGTGTTTCCATGGACTTTGTTGGAGGACTGCCTAAATCTAGGAAGGTCATGAATATTTATATGTTGTTCTGGATAGGTTTAGAAAAATGTGTATTTTGATACCTTGTAATAAAGAGATTACAGTTGAACAAACTACAAAGTTTTTCTTTCAGCATGTATGGGTTCATTTTGGATTACCCACTTCCATTGTATCTGATCGAGACACCCGATTTATTGGGAAGTTTTTGTCGAGTCTGTGGGAAATGATGGACAACAAACTGAAGAAAAGCACAACCTTTCATCCATAGAAGGATGGCCAGACATAAGTGGTCAACAAGACAATGATCTATCTGCTCAGAGGCTATTGCAGCAAGCATCCCAAACTTTGGGATGAACATTTGTGTTATGTATAGCATGCTTACAACTGAGAAAAACAGTCTTCTACATAGAGATCTCCTTTTGAGACCTGTTTTGGTTTCACACCAAGGTCTCACTTGGATTTTGTCTTTGGTAAATACATAACAGTTGATGGACACAGTGATGTGGACAAGGCAACCAATTTCATTGAACAAATCCAAGATATTCACCAGGCAGTACAGGAACAACTGGAAAAGAGCCAAGACAAATACAAGGCAAGGCATGACAAGCATCGGATGGAGCATAGTTTCCAAGTTGATGATCAAGTTTGGCTATATATTAGCAAAGACAAAATGCAAGGTGAAGGTAAAAATCTAAAGCCAACAAGATATGGACCTTTCAAGATACTTGAGAAAATTTGTGAGAATACTTTCCGCCTTGATTTACCAACTTACATGCACATCTACTCAGTCGTTAATGTAGACAGCTTGAGACTATTTGAACCTTCATTAACCTTATGTTGATGATCTATTATCTAAATACCTTAATGAATTGAAAGAAGACACAGTTCTGGACAGAAAGATAAGGACAACGCACAGGGGAGATGTTGAGTACCTCAAGATTGGACTCAAGGGTTCAAAGCCAAGAAGTGCAAAATGGATGGAGATTGGAAAAGTGAGACAACTATACCCTCACTTAGTTGATGCTTGAATACCAACTTTTGGTGGTCTAAAAGCTTTTCAATGCGAAGGCCATGATCCGAATTGGATCCTTAAACTCTCTTAAAGTTTCCCGAACTCTGTAAAAACTCATGTTGAAGTTTCAAAGTATTATGGATGTCAAGCATATAAGAAATAACCTCTAAACAATGGCAATTTGTGGTCAGCACAGAACAACGAGGACCTTCGGTCAAAGCAGGTAAACTATTGGCCCATGGTGATTGAGCACTGGCACAAATTGACAAACGGGAGGTAAAATCCAGAAACATAGGCAGTTTCAGATACACAATTAGTGCTAAAGCACTAATCGCAGGGCGTCCCCCTCAATGAAGGAAAGCCCCAAGTGCTTGGTCACGAGGAAAAGCATAAAACGGTGTAGAAATCACTGATTCCATCAGAAGGCGGGTCCCATGCTAAAACTGGTAGGATATCGAGAGGGATTCAAGCAGTAGGCGGGTCCGACTGAGTCCCACCCGATGCCATACACTGGGTGACACCTGTCCCGCAGATGAGAGAGAAAACCACTGACATCGCGCGGGTAAAGGTCACGCTACTTACCCGCCCAATATGGACGGAGACCGTAGGATCTGTAGGATCCAAATCAATGGCGGAGAAATGATCCGATGGATGACTAGATTCGATGGAGAAATAGGCTGAGTCATGTGAGGTTTGAGGTCTGGCATGACCGTTGAGTTGGCAGAGGAATCAGTTTCACGGGCAATCTTGGAGAAATGGAGATAACGACCATTCAAAGAGAACTGACACTCAGTTCATGAGGAAACAAGTGGCCACCTCTTTGTGAAGAGTTGCATAGTGATGATGATGTAGATCTGGGGAATTCCAGTGGGCAAAGGTAGGAGATCCAAAGAGACAGGAAGTGGAAATGAACAGTCAAGGAGTAGATTGGCTTTAAGCCATGTGTTAGCACCTAAATCCAACTTAGGCTAAAGGAAGGGAAAATTTAGGGTAACCAAAAACCACGCTCAGTCTGGTAGCTAGCCTTACCAAAACAGGAGAGGGCTCTCTCTGAGTCGCGCTCAGTGAATACTTAAAACAACATGGTCTGTGATGACTTACTGTGAAATATTTATCTTAGCCTAGTAAGAGAATATGGATAAAGGAAAATACTTTTATGAATGATTGTGTTTCTAGGATGGTATGGGACCAACAGACAGTAATGAGTAGAGGATGAAATACAAAGGCACAGATTACTTCATGAGGAAAGATAGGAAAAACGGCTAGAAATTTAGTTTGAAATAGCACGGAATGGAGTGATTGCTTATGAGGGTGAAAAGGGCAAACACACATGAATCCTTTTCAACAAAAGAAAGAACACTGAACATGAAATTTTCCCATAGGCAGAGTAATAAAATTGAATTCTACCTTATCTAACTTAGAAAATTTTACTGGAAATGAATATGAAATGAACTATGAAACATAACGAAATAAATATGAAACATAAGAGACACATTTGCTACACTCACTACCACATGAATCTCATGAAACAGAGCCGCTGCCTTTCATTAATCCGCTGTCAAAATATACAATGAAGAAACATAGTTTCTTTCCCACAGCCTCCTAGAAGTTACAAGCCAACCAACGCTTCGTAAATAGTTTGCATACAATATATAGAATGTGCCATGAGGAGATATAATGCCCAAGGGTTGGGGAGTTACTCGAATCATTACAAAATGGAGGTGGAAATCCAACCATTAGCTACAGGTGCAACGTTACAAACATGACAAATGGCTTGGGTGATTGTTTGCCTTCCTTTGTAACTTGGATAGAAGCCAATCTGGAGTTAAAATACTTTAAATTCCACCTTACGTGTAGAAAAAGTGAAATTTATATGAGCGGGCCCACTTATGGAAAGTCACGAATCGAAATTTCACAAAACGGAGGTGAAATTGGCCTTTTTCCCTATATGCGTTGCGCCACTTTCTATATGCACCGTGGCAATTTGGAGCCTGTTTTTAGGCACTTGTAGGAGTCCAAAATGTGCCTAAGTGTGCTTTTTGGAAAACTTGTCCTGTCTACTTTCCAACCTAAGTGGAATTTCTGAATTTGGTGCTAATTTGCCCCTCCAAATCTTCATTCTCCCAAGACTGCTCCATGTGTGTCAAAATAGGGGCAGAGAGGCCATTTTTTGGGTGTTTTTGACCTCCTAGAAACTCAAATCATGCCCAAATTTTTTGTCCAAGCACCAGTAGTTGTGATTTTGCATGCTGAATCCAAAAATTCAAGCCATTTGTCATTTGGAGCTCCCAATACTAAGTGTCGTGCTAGTGGTGCCGAGCACAGGGAGAAAAAACCTATGTTTTGACCAAAAAATTACCATGTGACCAAAATTGCCCCAAAAGTCTTGAAATTTGGACTAGAGGTTTCTCTAAGAGGCACTATGCTGGGACATAGAAGCTTTAGCCAAGATTCAAAGCCGATCTTGCTCGTTTTCCTCTTTTGCCTCTTTTGTTGCTTTGCTCAATTTTGACTTCAAGCTCCTTATCCGGGCCTTTGCACTCGTGTTACGTGCCCTGTAATGATAAACCATACTCCTCATTATGGTTTTGTCTCTGTCAACCTTCTCCAATAGTCTCTCCAGGTAGATGTTGATCCACTCTAGCTAGGACTCACGGTCATTGTTGATCTCTTGCTCCAAGGTAGTGAGCTCGATCCTCCTTTGTTGGGAATCTTGTTGATTCTCATGGATGTTTTGCAGCTCCATGATCTCATGTTGGTCCTCAAGCTATTTTTTCCTTTGCTCCAAATACTTGATGATGCATTTGGCCCTCTCCACATTGAGTGACAAGTTTTGGATCTCCATGTTCTGCTCTTGAATACTCATCCTAAGTCCGGCACTCTCCACATTTGCATCATCATCCTGAATGAGGATGAAATCAAGCTCCTGTTCACCTGATGGCCCCTCATCATGCATGGGCTTCTTGCCCTTGTCCTGTACTTGTGTAGTCAATGCCAGAAGCGAGGGCCCTTGCACCCTGGGTGGAGATAACACTCGCTTTGCTGCTGCAAACAAGTGCCTACTGCCTCTCTGATATGTCACGAATACTGGCATAATCGTGGTCTCACAGTGCTCATACTGATGAGAAGGACCACCTATCTCATGCTATGGCTCTGATAGTACCTGTGAAGTGCTGAAGAGCTCACGGGAGATGAAGTGCTCCTAAGTAATTCCCTGCAATTCCAACTGATGATCCACCAAAATCCGGATAAGAGCAAAGTGATAAACACTGTTAAGTTGTTACTGAGGGGTCTTATGCTGCATGAAGGTGTTCATCCTCTCTATGTTCCTGCAAATGAAAAATGGGAGGTTCTTCATCCTCACCCTAGTAAAGTGCATGAGCAACCTGATGTGATAGGCATATAGTCGAGAGAACCTCCCCTCACAGCTGAAGCACTTCATGATCAATTTCATGAGTGGAGCATACTCATCTTTCAAATATCTGAATGGGAAGACTCTTGTGAGTTGACTCAAGAATCTGGCCTCATAGTGTTGCCTATCCACCTTCTTCTTCTTATGCCCATGTTCTCCAACATTTGGTATGCTTGTTGCCACTGAGATAGTTTCAGGTGTCAATGTGAAGGTGACCCCGGCCAAGATAAACTGACCTCCATGTAGGTGAAGCACAAAAAGATGGGCCAACTCATGATGAACTCTAACATTAGCCACCCTTTGAAAAAATTCAAAACATGCTAGGTGCTGCAAACATGACATGGGAAGAGGGCATGCTTGTAATTCAATGAGGATAGTGGGCTCATCACTAACATGTTTGCCACTCTTGTGATGTCTCCTAGGAGCCTGTTCTTCCAAGGATGAGTCACTTTGTGTCTCCATCTCATACTCTGGTGAATGATGTGATGCCATGACTATTGTGTGTAATATACTTAGGTTACCCTTTGATGATGGTGTGAAGCTGGGTGCTTTTGTGATATCTGTCACCAAGGGGAACAATGCAACAAAAGGGAGTATTAGGAGGGGAGTAATGTGATGGGAATATGGATTATGGGGAGAAGTTTGTTTAGGGATATGTAGGGGGTTTGGGTATTTGATAGGGTATGGTTTTGGGGTTTTGACAAGGTAGGGTTTTGGGGTGTTGTGTTGACAAATAAGAGGAGGGGAAAGGGAATATGGTTTGGTAGTGTTTTAGGGTAGGGATAATAGGAAAAATGAGAAAGGGAGGATAGGGAAAAATGGTAGGTGAGGGAAAAATGGTGGGTGAAAATGGAACCTTGGCCTCAATACCACAATTATGCAACCCTAGCAACAATGGCCTTTCGTGTTTTATTGTGGTTGATTATATGAGTTTTGTTGCATTCAAACATAGCCATAAACCACTATATCATTTATAAACTTTGATGAACAAGTCATGTTATAGAGCCTACCTGTCAATTTGAGGGGCTTCCCAAGAAATTTGAGGCAATTTGGCACGGTTTTGGCCCTTTGTGGGTGTGCGCCGCACCCTGGGTGTGTGGCGTGCCTGTTGAAAAAATGCACTGAGTGGTGGCTCTGTGTGCATTGCGCCCCTGTGTATATGCGTCGCGCTCCTGGAAATTGCCTCCAACTCACTCCAAAAATGCACTTTGCCTCTCAAACACTTCGCAATGTTTCCCTATGCACTTGATTAACACAATGACTTTGATTTTGGTGGAAACTTGTATATAAAGACCTGGAAGTCATGGGTTAAATTTTTGCTTCTTAAAAAACCCATTTTTCTAATTTTATGTTTTGACACTTTTTCACTGACTTAAAGCAACACTGATTTTCACTTTCCCTTTGATATTTTAGCTCAAATGCTGAAATTTTTGGCACTCTTTGCAGGGATTGCACGACAAGACATTTGGCCATGGAAGCCATGACTGCACTTGAAGAAATCAACTGATGAATTTCATTGAAAATTTTATCACCAATGACACTGTTTGACTTTTCTTCAAAACAAAGTTTTGAAGAAGAGTCGAAGTCTATCCAGATGAAGATGAAACTCTCTGAATCATAACTTTGTAAGTGCTTCACTCTGGCCTGCATGGCTTCGGTTGAAGACCAAATTGATTAATCCCTAGACCTAATGATCGAAAATGACTTTTGTCCGTTAAAGGACCAGACCTTGACTATCATGGACTTTGGTGATCATTGACAAAAGACCTAAGCCAGCAGGAGCCAGACATGAGGGGAAATGACTAGCGTGACCTTTTCTGTCATATTATTCCATGCCCCTAGCAGAATGCAGCTGAGTGAATGGAGCGGGACACCTAAAAATGAAATGCATAAACGGTTTTGATCTCTGACAGAGGACTAACCAGACTGACTCTAACATTGGCTCCAATGGGGTATGGTAGCTCCTTGGAGGTGCCAAGAAAAGCAGATATTTGGGAGAGCTAGAAAATGCCTTTGTCCATTGTGCTATGGAGTCATTATTTCAACAAATAACAAAAGACTCTTACTCATTTATGAAACTGAAATGACCAAAAAACTGACTCAAATTTGACATTGAAATGACTCGAAGACTAACTTAACAAACTCTAACTAAACTGAAATAAAATGGTATTTACAGTGATAGTGGAAGCAGCCTTAATAACTCAGAAATGGTACCATTTGAGAACCCGACCATTGATCGGCCCTCCTAAAACATCTTCCCCATTCATTTCCTTCAGAAGAAAGGCATTCTGACCCTGATATGCTGCAACCTTGAAAGGACCTTTCCAAAGATTCTCGAACTTACTGTGCTTTCATTTCTCCTCATTCCTTGCATCCCACTTTAGCACCACATCATCCACCTAAAATTTGTCCACCTTTGCCTTTCTGTCATAAATTTTCTTGATCTTCTCTTGCAATTTGGATGCGTTCTGAAAACTTATTCTCTGGTCTGCTGCAAGTGGACCATTTGATTCAACCTTCTCTGCATGCGATCTTCTTCACTGCCAACCTCCTGAAGAAGTTTGACTACTGGGGCAGCGAGAGAGGTAGGAAATACTGTATCAACTCCATAAACAAGCTCGAAAGGTGATGTACCTATGGATTTATTCTGACTAGCCTGATCTGCCCAAAGTGCATTGACCAACCTCTTATGCTAACTCTTCTTATTTATTTCCAGCAACTTCTTCATTATGTTGACCAATGATTTGTTTGAAGACTCCGCCAATCCATTGCCTTGTGGATGATAGGAAGTTGAGTGACCCAAGATGATGTGATATTTATGACAAAACTCTACCATCCTTCTTGATTTGAAATCTGTTGCGTTATCAGTGATTAGCTTATTCGGGCAACCAAAGCGAGACAAGATGTTATGTTCAAGGAATGAAATGATTACTGCATCTGTAGCTTGTATGGTGGGAATTGCCTCGATCCATTTCGTGAAATAATCTGTCGCCGTGAGGATCCATCTATGCTGACTGGAAGAAGCGGGATGAATTTTACGAATGAAATCCAATCCCCATTGCTGGAAAGGAGCACTCGCCTCTATAGGCTTAAGTGGCAAAGGTTGTAACTTCTGCTTTCCTTCGAAAATCTGACACTTATGACAGCGCTTGACCATCTTATATACATCAACAAAAAACATCGGCCAATAGTACCCCGCTCTCAGAATTTTATTTGCTGTTGACTTCCAGAAAAGGTGACCACCACAGTCTCCTTGGTGGCAATCCTCCATGACATTCTTTGCTTCCTTTTCCACCAAGCGATTTAACAGAATGCAATCAGGATCTTTCTAATACAGTGCAGAATTTAGAATGCAAAACTTGGCAGCCTTCAACTTGAGTGTTCTCGCTTTGTTTCTAGTCATGCCAGGCAGTGGTGACAAATTTTTAAGCACATATATGATATCTGAATACCATGGAGAAAGAGAAAACATTTCAGATACCTGAATTGACGATCTTCCTCATTCTCATCAGACATAGCAGCAATCAGATTTATGTCCAAGTCGTGCAAGTTTGATTCAGCCATTAACTTCACTAATCCCTGTCCTTTAAATAGCTTTCTGGGCTTTATTTCCACATCATATTCAAGCAAGGTTGCAGTCCACTTGCCTCGTCTTCCTTCCGGATCGGTCTGCACTAAAACATCTTTGACAACAGCGTTAGGAACAGAGGCCAAAATATGAGAATGTAGAATATATACCTGGAAATATTTTAGTGCCTTCACAAGTGCAAGGGCTTGCTTCTCAATGATGTTGTATTTTAAGGTTGCATCTCTTATAGCTCTACTGAAGAATGCAATGGGTCTTTTGTGACCATCTCTTTTCTGCAATAGCACCACTGCCATAGTATGCTCTAAGGCAAATGAAAATAATATGAAATCCTAAGTGTAGTCCGGGCTGACTAGAACTGGAGCTAAGGAAAGAGCCAATTTGACCAAATTGAAAGATTTTACAGCCTCCTCCATCCATTTCACTTGGCTGTCCTCCTTAAGCATGTTTGTCATGTCTCTTAAGTGTTCAACAAGAATAGGTACAAAGCGACATAGAAAATTCATTTTACCATTGAAATATTGCATCTCTTTTTTATTCCAGGGCAGAAAAATTTGTTGAATTTCTTGCACACGTGCTAGGTCAATACAAAATCAATATTTTGAGATAATGTGCCCGAGTAGTTTTCCTTCCTCCATGGCGAACAAGCGCTTCTTCGGATTCAGCGACGAGCCATATTTTCTGCACTTTTGGAAGACAGTTTTTAGATGGTACATGTGCCATTCATTAGATTTGGAAAACATTGTCAAATCATCCAGGTACACCACCAAATAGACATCCTTCTCACTTGCAAAAGCCAAGTCCATTGCACGCTGAAATGTGGCACCTACGTTCTTCAAACCGAAAAGAATTTTAGTGTAATGAAAGGTTGCCCATGGAGTGGTGAACGCTGTCTTGTCTCGGTCATCTTCATGGACAAAAACTTGGTTATATATGGAATAACCATCAAGCAGTAACATACGAGATGCTCCCACTACTCGCTGAAGTATATGGTCCATTTTGGGTAGTGGATAGTTGTCCTTCAATGAAACTCTATTGAGATTTCTAAAATCAATGCATAAGCAGATCTCACTTGTCTTCTTTCATATGGGTACCAAGTTAGAGATCCAAACCGAAAATCTGATGGGCACAATGATCCCTGATTTGTACAACCTGTTGATCTCCTTTTCAATAGATGGCAACAACTTTGGATTTAGCCTTCTCAACTTCTATCTGAATGGTTTTTTATTGGGCTTGATGGGTATAGGGTGCTGAATTATATTGGTATCGTATGTTTTTAAGTCAGAATAGTCCCAAGCAAACACATCTTCAAATGAATACATCAAACTGATATATTTGTCCTTGATCTTTGGTGGCAATGCTTTGGACAATTTTACCAATTTAGGATTAGCAGCTATTCTGATGTTAACCTCTTCCACACCCTTCTATGTTGGCTGCAATGTTGGCTTGCGGGCTACATCATCTTGATCAAAGAGTTCTTCTAAAGGTATCAAGCCTTTAGGAATAACGTTAATCTTCAGCTACAACACGTCCATTTCATTGATCTGCACCTCATCTATACCATTACCTTTACCATCGTCATTTTCTACATCAATTGAGGTCTCTTTGAACTTGCCTTTGTTTTGCAGAAAATCATCAATGTCCTCATCATCTTGGAAAACTTGCCAATATCTCTGATTGTCTAGAACGGTTGGACGATGCTTGACATGGATTTCGAATTTATTGCTGGAGTTCATTGTGATCTTCAAACTACTTGTTTCCTTAGCAAGAGCATCAACAATACTATTTTGTATATCAAGCACACATGTCAAGGTGTATTCTGAAAATAATTTTAGGATGTCTAGAACTGCATTATGGTAAGCCTGTATCCTAGGATGCTTTGCTTGATATTCGCCTCTAACCTCCTTGATAACCAATTCAGAGTCGCCATATACTGAAATCCTCTTAGCATTCAGCTTTCTTAGAATCTTTAGGCCAACAATCAGAGCTTCATATTCAGCTTCATTATTTGAACACTGAAAAGCCAACTTGTAAGAGCATACACGCACGTTACTAGGCACTTTGTTCAGGGCGGAGAAAGGACTGCGTACCCAAATTCCAATTCCAATGCCATCATTTCCCACTGCTCCATCAAAATCCATGGTCCACAAACCTTCTTCCTCCTCTTGCAAGTGATGGAAATCTATTTGTTGTGCCTTGTCTGCTTTTTGTCCATTACTTTCAGCTAATTGCCCAATGGTGTTCTATTGTTCTTGTTCTTCTTTCTTTAAAACTCCTTTGAAATTTTGTGTTATTTCCAGAATATCATCTGCTTCTACTAACTGACTATCTATATCATTGAAACTATTTGAATACAAAACAAAAGACTCTAAATCTGTATGTACATAATTAATTGGATGATTTATTGGTTTCTCCTTGCTTGTGATCATGTATTTCATTTTTTGTTCCCGATACAATTTCCTCATTTGTCCAAACACCGAAATCGTTGCAAAGGAGAAATCTAGCTGTAGTGTCCCTTTCAATTTCGCTACCCAAGACCTGGAAAGAAGCATGCCAAACCTTGGAGGAATATTTGCCACAACAACATCCATCAAACCATTCTTCATTGGGAGAAGATCCAGACTCACAACCAAGTCTTTGATGAGTCCTATACATCTTACTCTCCTAGAATCAAACAAATAGAGATCATGGTATTGCCAGGTGATGTCCAGACCAAGCTTCTCCATGATAGCCTTGGGCATGAGATTGTGAGAAGCTTCGGAATCGAACATGGTGTTATGTAACACAAAATCATGCAATCTTAAACTGATATAAAAAGGTGGAACATCACTATCAGGAGACTCACCATTTGATGCGAGCCCAAAAATCATTCCAGTTGATCATCTACGACATTCACCATGTCGGACATTGGGTCCAAATTCAACATTTTAGATACTTGTCCTCTATAAATGTTGTTCCTCATTATTTCAGTCAAGGGAATGGATACCTTTAATTTAGAAATTTCATTCTCCAAATTAAAAGCGGGAATCTTTTCTACCTCTTTGACTGGGATTTCTTTCCTTTCCTTTTATTTCAATGCAACTTGCTGATGTGATTGTTCTGCTGATGGTGATTTGCTGCTCTTTGGATCAACCACCTCCTTTCCTTTCCTTTATGCAACTGATGAATCATTATTTGATGCTTCAACATCCTTCCTTTTCTGAATTGGTTTGACCGGCACATCTCTGTTTCTAAGTGAATATCGTTGTTGTTGGGCGGACAAAGCATTCATATAGCCTCTTTGGTATTCATATGATTCTTCCTCCAAGACAGTGTCATTTGCTAGAATGAAATCTACATCAAATATCATTTTTGGGATTCAACTACGTTAGGCTAGTCATTCACGTATGACCATTTCCATGAGAGGTAGTCATAACTGACTAATTTCTCATGATTTTTCAATAGTTCACTTAGCACCCATTCCATCGGGTGATGCTCACAGGGGTGAAGAAGTGGGAGGTAGTCGTAACTGACTAATTTCTCATGATTTTTCAATAGTTCACTTAGCACTCATTCCATTGGGTGATGCTCACAGGGGTGAAGAAGTGGGATTGAAACTAGTGAAATGTGGAGAACGAATCACATCGCATCAATCATCACTTCCGGGGCTTGCACTCGGTAACCAGGACTTCCTAGGAGGTCACCCATCCCAGATCTCCTCTGGCTCAAGCGCACTTAACCGTGGAGTTTTTCCCCACAATCAAGCCCACTTAGCTTGCTACCCCATTTTCAAAACCTTA
>APFE031150786.1:42904-132016 GCA_000404065.3 Pinus taeda | reverse complement strand
CATAGTTAAGCGTGCTTGAGCCAGAGGAGATCTAGGATGGGTGACCTCCTGGGAAGTCTTGGTTACCAGGTGCAAGCCCCGGAAGTAATGATTGATGCTGTGTGATTCGTTCTCCACATTCCACTAGTTTCAATCCCACTTATTCACCCCTGTGAGCATGACCCGATGCAATGAGTGCTAAGTGAACTATTCAAAAATCATGAGAAATTAGTCAGTTACGACTACCTCTCATGGAAATGGTCATACGTGAATGACTAGCCTAACGCAGTTGAATCGCAAAAATGATATCTAATATAATGCACTGCGTAAACCCCCATACTTAAATTCAAAAAGAGTCAAGGGATCTCTACTTGAATGGTTCATGAGGCACAATACTTTCTAAGGTTTTGCAAATGGGGTAACAAGCTAAGTGGGCTTAATTGTGGGGAAAAACTCCACAGTTAAGCGCGCTTGAGCCAGAGGAGATCTGGGATGGTTGACCTCCTGGGAAGTCCTGGTTACCGGGTGCAAGCCCCGGAAGTGATGATTGATGCTATGTGATTCGTTCTCCACATTTCACTAGTTTCAATCCCACTTCTTCACCCCTGTGAGCATCACCCGATGCAATGAGTGCTAAGTGAACTATTCAAAAATCATGAGAAATTAGTCAGTTACGACTACCTCTCATGGAAATGATCATATGTGAATGACTAGCCTAAAGCAGTTGAATCCCAAAAATGATATCTAATATAATGCACTGCGTAAAACCCCATACTTGAAATCTACATCTTTGTGTACAACCGAACTCTCTGCATACTCCTCATCCTTAGTAAGATAAATAGGCAAATCATCCAGAGTAAAGAGGCGATTTTCTTCACCTATCATATTCCCATCCTCATCTGATTCTGGTCCATGCACAAACTTTTGCTGAAATGGTGCCTGTACTGGCTGTTGTGTTGTCTGCTCTTGGGCTCGCTGATCTCTCTGTCTTATTCTATATTGTGGTTGTTGTTGACCATGGAAGTTAGGATTTCTAGCTTGTGGCTCAGGTTTGTCAAGTTTCACCCTTTCAAGCATCTGCTCTACCTTCCGAAGTAGCTGATCTACCGAGGAAGATTCTTCCTTTACGGTGACATTCTTTTCTGCCTTTGCTCTAGCTCTCTTGGTCAACATATTTTCTTCAACGCTGATCGCTATCTTCTGCATGTCTTCCATTGTGGCCGGTTCTCTTTCTCTTAATTGATAAGCCATGTCAGCATCAAAACCATCTAGGAACTTCACCATGGCTAGTCCCACAGGTGGCCTTAGATGATTTGGAATTTCGTTATAAACTAAATTGAATCTAATGCAATAGTCTTGGACCGACTCGCCAGCGTTTCGTTTGATCTACTCATATTCAGCCATAATTTGAAGAGGATTCCTTTTCACTTCCCAACGGTTTAAAAATTGTCTTTGTAGGTCAACCAAGGTAGTGATACGTGTAGCCAGCAAACTTCTGAACCATTTCCTCATTTCACCTGCAAATGTCTGTACAAAGAGTCTCATTGCCACATTCTCTGCATCGATCTCATGAAGTTCATAGAAGTCTCCCATTCTGTCCACATGTTGCTGAGCAGTAATACTATTAGGAGTGCCATAAAAAAATGGGATTTTGCTTTGATAGTCTACGGGCATATCATCTAGAACTTGAGGCAAAACAAGAGGTGCAAAACGGGCAACCATCACTCTTGGTGGATTTGTCTTTGGAGGTGTTGGAGGAGTGTACACAGTTTGTAAGGGACTAGCAATTGGAGTTTGAAGCTGATCTACAATGTAGTTGTCAATCGACCGGTTAGCCCTTTCCATCTCCAAGTCTACAAGAAATTGTCGATTGTGGACAGTAGAGTCAACCACCCTTTCGGACTTGGTTTCGAACAATGATAATTCAAACTGCTCATCAAACTCTAGCTCTTCAATATACTCAAAAATGTTGAGGCATGAATGGGATTTGAACACAAGAGATATAGAGCTCTCTTGATGATGAATTCCTGAAATAAAATTGGGATTTTCGTAGATGTGCAGAGGATCTGGATCTGGATTAGCTCTGGTATATCGTCTAGAAGCCAACGTGCTATTGAGAAAAATCAAAGGACACAACCAACTTACTCAGCCTATCCAATCCTAAACTTGTCATCTGGAAGCTTAGAATTATCGAGAAGTAAGGGTATTGATTTCCTCCCCAGCGGAGTTGCCACTATGTTAGCACCTAAATCTGCCTTAGGTTGAAGGAAGGAAAAATTCACGGTAACCACAAACCTCACTCAGTCTAGTAGCTAGCCCTACTAGAACAGGAGAGGGCTATCTCCGAGTCACGCTCAGTGAATACTTAAAATGATATGGTCTGAGATGACTTACTACGAAATATTGATCTTAAGCTAGTAAGAGAATATGGATACAGGAAACCATTTTTATGAATGACTGTGTTTCTGGGATGGTATGGAACCAATGTACAGCAATGAGAAAAGGATGAAATACAAAGGCACAGATTACTTCCTGAGGCAAGACAGGTAGAAAGTCTAGCAATTTAGTTTGAAATAGCACGGAATGGAGAGGTTTCTTAGGAGGGTGAAAAGGGCATACACACATGAATCCTTTTCAACAGAAGAAGAAACACTGAACATGAAATTTTCCCACAGGCAGAGCAATAAAATTGAATTCTACCTTATCTAACTTAGAAAATTTCATTGGAAATGAATATGAAATGAACTATGAAACATAACGAAATACATATGAAACATAAGAGACACATTTGCTACACTCAATACCACATGAATCTCATGAAACAGAGCCACTGGCTTTCATTAATCCTCTGTCAAAATATACAATGAAGAAACAGAGTTTCTTTCCCACAGTCTCCCAGAAGTTACAAGCGAACCAACCCTTTGCAAATAGTTTGCATACAATATATAGAATGTTCCATGAGGAGATAGAACGCCCAAGGGTTGGGGAGTTACTCAAATTATTACAAAATGGAGGTGGAAAGCCAACCATTAGCTATAGGTGCAGCGTTACAAACATGACAAATGGCTTGGGTGACTGTTTGTCTTCCTTTGCCACTTGGATAGAAGCCAATCTGGAGTGAAAATACTTTAAATTCTACCTTAGGTGCCAAAACAGTGAAATGCAGATGAGCAGACCCACTTATGGAAAGTCACGAATCGAAATTTCGTGAAACGAAGGTGAAATTGGCCTTTTTCCCTATATGCACCACGCCACTGTGGAGCCTGTTTTGAGGCACTTGCAGGAGTCCAAAATGTGCCCAAGTGTGCTTGTTCGAAAGCCTGTCCTGTCTACTTTCCAACCCAAGTGGAATTTCTGAATTCTCATTTTCCCCTCCAAATCTGCATTCTTTCAAGACTGCTTCCTGTGTGTCAAAGTAGGGGCAGAGAGGCCATTTTTTGGGTGTTTTTGACCTCTTGGAGACTCAAATCATGCCCAAATTTTTTTTCCAAGCACCAGTAGTCATGATTTTGCATGATGAATCCAAAAATGCAATTCATTTGTCATTTGGAGCTCCCAATCCAAAGCGCTGCACGAGTGGCGTGGCGCACAGGGAGAAAAAACCTGTGTTTTGACCAAAAAATTACAATGTGACCAAAATTGCCCCAAATTTCTTGAAATTTGGGCTGGAGGTTTCTCTAAGAGGCACTATGTTGGGCCATAGAAGCTTCAACCAAGATTCAAAGCCGATCTTGCTCTTTTGCTTCTTTTTTTGCTTTTCTCAATTTTGCCTTCAAGCTCCTTATCTGGGCCTTTGCACTCGTGTTACGTGCCCTATAATGATAAACCATCCTCCTCAATATGGTTTTGTCTCTGTCAGTCTTCTCCAGCAATCTCTCCAGTTGGATGTTGATCCACTCTAGCCAAGACTCACGGTCATTGTTGATCTCTTGCTCCAAGGTAGTGAGCTCGATCCTCCTTTGTTGGGTAGCTTGTTGATTCTCACGGATGTTTTGCAACTCCATGATCTCATGCTGGTCCTCAAGTTGCTTGATCCTCTACTCCAATTACTTGACGATCCATTTGGCCCTCTCCACATTGAGTGACAAGTCTTGGATCTCCGTGTTCTGCTCCTAAATAGTCATCCTAAGTCAGGCACTCTCCACATCTGCATCATCATCCTGAATGAGGATGAAATCGACCTCCTGTTCACCTGATGGCCCCTCATCATGCATGGGCTTCTTTCCCTTGTCATGTACTTGTGTAGTTGATGCCGGAAGCGAGGCCCTTTCCACGCTGGGTGGACATAACACTCACTTTGCTGCTGCAAACAAGTGCCTATTGCCTCTCTGTTATGTCATGAATACTGGCATAGTCGTGGTCTCATGGTGCTCATACTGATGAGAAGGACTACCTATCTCATGCTATGTCTCTCATAGTACTTGTGAAGTGCTGAAGAGGTCACGGGAGATGAAATCCTCCCAAGCAATGCCCTGCAATCCCAATTGATGATCCACCAAAATCTAGATAAGAGCAAAGTGATAAACACTGTTAAGATGTTGCTAAGGGGTCTTCTGCTGCATGAAGGTGTTCATCCTGTCTATGTTCCTGCAAATGAAAAATGGGAGGTTCATCATCCTCACCCTTGGCAAGTGCATGAACAACCTGATGTGATAGGTATATAGTCGAGAGAACCTCCCCTCACAGCTGAAGTACTTCATGATCAATTTCATGAGTGGAACATACTCATCTTTCAAATATCTGAATGGGAAGAATCTTGTGAGCTGACTCAAGAATCTGGCCTTAATGTAAGGCTCATAGTGTTGCCTATCCACCTTCTTCTTCTTATGCAACTGTTCTCCAACATTTGGTATGTCTGTTGCCACTGAGATAGTTTCAGGTGTCAATGTGAAGGTGACCCCGGCCAAGATAAACTGACCTCCATGTAGGTGAAGCATAAAAAGACGGGCCAACTCATGATGAACTCTAACATTAACCACCCTTTGAAAAAATTCAAAAGATGCTAGGTGCTAGAAACATGACATGGCAAGAGGGCATGCTTGTAATTCAGTGAGGGTAGTGGGCTGATCCCTAACATGTTTGCCACTCTTGTGATGTCTCCTGGGAGCCCATTCTTCTGAGGATGAGTCACTTTGTGTCTCCATCTCATACTCTAATGAATGTTGTAATGCCATGACTGTTGTGTGTATTGTACTTAGGCTGCCCTCTGATGATGGTGTGAAGCTGGGTGCTTTTGGGATATCTGTCACCAAGGGGAACAATGAAACAAAAGGGACTATTAGGAGGGGAGTAATGTGATGGGAATAGGGGTTATGGGGAGAAGTTTGTTTAGGGATATGTAGGGGGTTTGGGTATTTGATAGGGTAGGGTTTTTGGTTTTGACAAGGTAGGGTTTTGGGGTTTTGACAAGGTAGGGTTTTGGGGTATTATGTTGACAAATAAGAGGAGGGAAAAGGGAATAAGGTTTGGTAGTGTTTTAGGGTAGGGATAATAGGAAAAATAAGAAAGGGAGGATAGGGAAAAATGGTAGGTGAGGGAAAAATGGTGGATGAAAATGGAACCTTGGCCTCAATACCACAATTATGCAACCCTAGCAACAATGGCCTTTGGTGTTTTCTTGTGGTTGATTTTATGAGTTTTGTTGCATTCAAACATAGCCATAAACCACCATATAATTTATAAACTTTGATTAACAAGTCATGTCATAGAGACTACCTGTCAATTTGAGGGGCTTCACAAGAAATTTGAGGAAATTTGGCATGGTTTTGGCCCTTTGTGGGTGTGCGCCACACGCCAAACCCAGTGTGCCATGCCCTGGGTGTGCGCTGCACCCATTGAAAAAATGCACTGATGGGTGGCTTTGTGTGCGCCACGCCCCTATGTATATGTGTTGTGCTCCTAGAAACTGCCTCCAAATCACTCCAAACATGCACTTCACCTCTCAAACACTTTGAAATGTTTCCTTATGCACTTGATTAACACAATGACTTTGATTTTGGTGGAAATTTGTATATAAAGACTTGGAAGTCATGGGTTAAATTTTTTCTTCTTCAAAAACCTATTTTTCTAATGTTATGTTTTTACAGTTTTTCACTGACTTAAAGCAACACTGATTTTCACTTTCCCTTTGAAATTTTATCTCAAATGATGAAATTTTCGGCACTCCTTGCAGCGATTGCACGACAGGACGTTTGGCCACAGAAACCATGACTACACCGAAAGAAATCAACTAATGACTTTTTTTTTTTTTTTTTTTTATCACCAATGACATTGTTTAACTTTTCTTCAAAATAGAGTTTTGAAGAAGAGTCGAAATCTATCCACATGACGATGAAACTCTCTGAATCATAACTTTGTAAGGGCCTCACTTTGGCCTGCATGTCTTTGGTTGAAGACCAAATTGATTAATCCCTAGACCTAATGATCGAAAATGACTTTTGTCCATTAAAGGACTAGACCTTGACTGTCATGGACTTTGGTGATCATTGACAAAAGACCTAAGACAGTAGGAGCCAAACATGAGGGGAAATGACTAGCATGACCTTTTCCATCAGATTATGACATGCCCCTAGCGGAATGTAGCTGAGTGAATGGAGCGGGACACCTGAAAATGAAATGCATAAAGAGTTTTGATCTCTGATGGAGGACTGACTAGACCGAATCTAACACCATGAATAGACAAAGAGTAAAGAAAGTAGAGAAAGAGAAGAAAAAAACTGATAGGCAAGAAGGAAGTGAATTGTAGAGAACAGAGAAGCTGAGTTGACCTACAGAGCAAAGGCGACATCGAGCAGACAGAGACAAAGAGAGTCTGAGAGTCTATGAACTCTAGAGAAGGCTTGAGAGGTTCAAGCAACTCTTCTATGTATACCTGTCAAGTATTGAGTACCAAATTGGACTCATACCACTAAGACCAGTTGAGGTCGACACTTAATAAGGGGAGTCTGTGTACTCTAGAGAATTGGGGGATCCAAGTGCAATCCTACTAATCATCATCTGTTAAAGTGAGACTCAAATTGAGCTCCTTCATGTAGAAGCTCTGCTTCTAGACACAATAGAAAGGCCACCGCTGAAGGTTGGACCAGGAGACGTAGCCTAGGAGGATTGGGTGAAATCCTTATTAAGCTTGTTGTTTTTTATGTGTTTACTTACTATGTTTCTCTTACTGTTTCAGTGTCTGTGTATTTCAGAATCTTATTAATCTGTTGCATAAAATAACATAGGCACACCCCAGTGCATGAGTCTGTAATACCTTCATTAATTAACTGAGATCACTCAGGGGGTGATTTCATAGCACCTGGTCCAACCTTCAGTGGTGACCTCTCTATTATGTATTGAAACAAAGTTTTACAATAGTATGAGCTTAATTTGAGACTCAACACATAATAGATACAACAACAAGAGTTTGCTTGAACATCCCAATCCTATCTAGGTATACAAACTCTCTCAATCACTCTATGTCTCTATCTTTTCTATGTCTTGGCACTACCTACAGTACTGCCCGCTTCTGCTTGCTCTCTGTCTATGGCTTTAAAATCAATCTGCATTGTCTTTTTGTTTCACCTTCTCAGCTTTATGTCTCTCGGCCTCTATCCACTCGAATCCATCTTCTAGCATTAAATAATCATTACATAATGCCTTAAGGGGAGGTGGCTACCTATTTCACAATGGATGAGTGCATCGAGCCTTTGAAATCCCTGAGATGGTCGCTTTCTGTTAACATAGGGAAACATATTCAAAACTGTGAAAATCTGCCACAAGACAACCTTTCGAACTTCAAAAGTTCTTAAATCTGGTCTATTCTCCTATCGAGTCTGTCCTCAATTGTTATCACAAGTTGCTTCGACCTTATTCCAATGTTTCCCTTTGTATTTTGGAAATACATAAAAACACTAAAAATAATGTAAAAATGGCTTCCTTCACACTTGAAAAAATATACATTTTCATTCCCAAACCCCCTTCAGGCCTGGGTTTGATCACATCAGCGCTTCCCTTTGTATTTCGTTTAATAAATGAAATATATGGAAATATTTTAGTAATGCCAACTGACGGATCTAAAATCTTATAGAATAACATTTATATATCCATCAGGTCTAGCTAATCGCATCGCATATTTATATATATATGCGCTTGCTCCATTGTGTTTGTCAATTGTGATATTGCGATGCGATTAATCACAATCGCGTATCACTCATACCCTGGGCCATTGTAAGTGCTATGTTGTGGTTTGCTGGCGCGATGTTGCGATGTAATGTGGGCCATTGATCTGCGTGCTTGATCGATGATCCTTGTTGACCCTGCTGATCGTTGTCACGTATCCCATGTGGTCTCCGCCGATAGCCTTCTCTTGCCACTACCAATTGTGATTTGTTGACCAGATCTGGACCATTGATCACCCAGATCTTACAGCTACTGTTTGTTGCTCCTTAAGCCTATTTTTGGTCATTTTTTTTGCTTTTGGTCCCAATAGTGTAATCCAATTGTTTTATCAAGGTTTTCTCTTGCGATTACTTTGATCTTTTAAATAATTTTTCAGGACTTAGAGATTTGTTGGATCCCTTTTGGATCATGCCTTCCCACTGAAAGAGGCTTTTGGACCACCAAAAGTTGATTTTCAAGCATCGATCAAGTGAGGATAGAACTCCCTCACTTGCCCAATTTCCATCCATTGTGCACTGCTGGGTTTTGAACCTTTGAGTCCAATTCTTAGGTACTCAACATCTCCTCTACACGTAGTTCTCACCTTCTTGTCTAGAACTGTGTCTTCCTGCAACTCATTGAGATATTTAGGCAACAAATCATCAATAGAAGGCAATTGACGTTGCTCTTCGGGATCTTCAATTAATGAAGGTTCAAACAGTCTTAAATTTTTTGCATTAACCAATGAATAGATGTGCATGTATGCTGGCAAATCAAGGTAAAAAGCGTTCTCACCAATTTTCTCAAGTATCTTGAAAGGCCCATAACTTATTGGCTACAACTTATTTCCTTCACCTTGCATTCTATCCTTGCTAATATACAGCCAGACTTGATCACCAACTTGGAAGCTATGCTCCATCTGATGCTTATCATGCCTTGCGTTGTACTTGTATTGGCTCTTTTCCAGCTGTTCCTGCACTTCTTGGTGAATTTCTTGGATTTGTTCAATGAACCTGGTTGCTTTATCCACATCACTATGTCCATAAACTACTATATCTTTTTCAAAGACAAAATCCAAGGGAGACCTTGGTATAAACCAAAACAAGTCTGAAAAGAAGATCTCTATGTAGAAGAATGCTTGGCATGGTTGTAAGCATGTTACACATAACATAAATACTCATCCCAAAGGTTGGGATGCTTGCTATGATAACCCCTGAGCAACTGGATCATTTTCCTATTGACCACCTCTATTTGGCCATCTGTTTGGGGATGAAAGGTTGTGCTCTCCTTCAGGCTAGTGTCCATCAATTCCCATAGACTTGACCAAAATTTCCCAACAAATTGGGAATCTCGGTCAGATACTATGGAAGTGGGTCACCCAAAATGCACCCAGACATGTTGAAAGAATAGCTTCGATGTTTGTTCAATTGTAATCTGTTTGTTACAAGGTATTAAAATACACATTTTGTTTAACCTATCCACAATAACATATAAATAGTCATGACCTTTTCTAGATTTTGGCAATCCCCCAACAATGTCCATGGAAACACTTTCCCAAGGACGAGAAGGAACTGGAAGTAGAGTGTACAAGCCTAGTTTTCTATTGTTGGGTTTGCACCTAGCACACATGGTACACCCTTTTACATATCTAGAAACCGTTTCATGCATTTTTGGCCAGTAGCAGAATCTTTGTAGCTGTGGAACTATTTTACTTACACCAAAATGACCTGATATCAGAGAAGTATGTGCTTCCCTAATTATGTTAACTATCTCAGTTTGTGGAATGCATAGCTTTCCCAAATGATACAAGAGTTGGTCCTTAAAATAGTAATCCAATTCTTCTACTTGTTTTCCATGACTTAAAGTTGCATATACATCTTTAAAGTCTATATATTGAGCATATTGTTCAATGTAGCTTTCACGCATTACTACGTTATGCTTAAGTATAGTAGATGCATTTATGATTGGTATAGACAACATATCTTTAACTTTATTGTGTATGCCTTTCTTATATCTGATGACTAGATGAAACAATTGTAGGAAACCCATCCACCTATAGTGTCTTGATTGCTGCAGTTTAGTTTGTGAGTACAAACACTAAAGTGGCTGATGATCAGTATGTATAATTGTTTCCTTTCCCACTAAGTAATGTTTCCACTTTTTAACATTTGTTCTAATGCATACAATTCTTTATCATATTTAGGATATTTAACTATTGTAGAATTAAATGTCTCAGAATGGTAGCATATGGGTTTACCATGTTGCATCAACACTGATCTCATGGCATACTCACTGGCATTTGTTTCGATCTCTAATGGTCTTTGAAGATCTAGAAATGCTAGTATTGGTGCTATACTAATTTTTTCTTTCAATGTGTCGAAGGCAATCTGTTGTTTGCCTCCCCACTGAAACACCTTGTTCAATCTTGTCAAAGCATGTAAGGGAGTTGCAATGAAGGAAACGTTAGCAATAAAATTTCTCCAATATTGTGCTACTCCTAGCAAGCTTCTAACTTCTATAGAAAATTTGGGTTGAGGCCAATTTACAATGACTCCAACCTTAGAGGGATCGATCTTCAATTCACCACCCCTACAATATGACCCAAATAATATCAAAAGATGTTTTTCCAAATTCACATTTTGATAACTTAACATAGAGATTTTCTTTTTTCAAAACATCTAGAGTTTGCTTTACATGCTCCAAATGTTATTCCCATGTTTTACTGAAAACAAGAATTTCATCTAAATATACAATTACAAAATCATCAATAAAGGCCTCAGTACATCATTCATAACTCTCATGAAAGTTGTAGGAGCATTAGTTAAGCCAAAAGGCATAACTAGCCATTCATACAACCCTTGCTTTGTTTTGAAAGCAGTCTTACATGCATCTTTCTCTGCTACTCTGGCCTGATGGTAACCACTACGCAAGTCCATCTTGGAAAAGTAAACAACTTCTTTCAGCTGATCCAATACATAATCAATGGGAGGAAGGGGATAACTATTCTTGATTGTTATTTTATTCAGTGCTCTGTAATCAATGCACATCCTCCATGAACCATCTCTCTTCCTCACCAACACAATTGAAGATCTGCATGGCGATGTGCTTGGTCTTATGAACCCTTTGTTGAGCAGCTCCTATACCTGCTTCTTGATCTCTGCATTCTCTAAAGTGGATAACATGTACATTCCGATGTTAGGCACTGGATCATCTTGCTACGAATGAATATCATGCATAATTTTCCTTTTGGGTGGCAGACCTTTAGGTTCTTGAAATAGGATATCATATTCTAAAACAAATTTTTCTAAATCAACTTTTTGTTTATCATCACATCCCTCAAAGACGTTGGTTTTATGAGGTTTCTTTTTCTTTACAACCATCAGTAAAAATTTCTTGCATGAATTTACAATTATTTTCATTTGCCTTGAGTTTATGAGAGTATAATTATTCTTGAGTTTATGAGCTCTTACAATATATTCTATTCCATCTTTAATGAGTTGATACTTATTTTCATCTCTATGGAAAATGGCTTTTCTATCATACAAGGACTTCCTAAAACAATACCGCATATATCCAAGGGAATTACATCTAACTCAACCTCATCTACAAATGTTAAACCAATGGCAAATCTAACTTTATATTGTCTACTCACTTGTAGCTTTGATTTATCACATACCCAACCTAATGGATATGGCTTCTTATGAGGTGTGGTTAGTAATCCCAACTTCTTTACAATTGCTTCAGAAATTAAGTTTACTTGTGAGCCACTATCAAATAAAGTATCAATATTTTGATGCTCGGAAATAACTCTAATATGAAAAAGCTCATGTCTTTTCCTCTCATTTTCTTCATTATCAATAGTTTGAGCAGAATTACTAGTAGATGCTTCAGAATTTTTACCTTTTATACCTGTAGTTGTGGCTGTTGTTTCATCACCTGATTCTGACCCCAAATCTTTCTGAATAGCAGTAGTAGCCTTCTTCTTCTTGCCATCGTACTTCTTGGGTTTCAACTCTGGATGCAAAGACTAGCAATGTTCATCATCATATCCATCCTTCTTACTGTGAGTGCACGAAGATTTGGCTTTATGTATAGCATTTTCCTTCCTCTCTTTCAATTTTTGCTTCCTCTTTTCCTTGTTCTTGTTTGCAGTGGATTTTGATGATTCCCCAATATCTGGGTTCACATTCTTGCCTCTAGCCTCTAGATGTGTAGCACGAACAGATACCTCATTTATGCTAGTAGGGTTAAACATGAGAATGGTGTGCCTAAAATAACTATGGAGACCACCTATATACTTCAACAAACTTTCAAGTGAGTCTAAAGAAATGCCTAGAATCAAAGCTCTTTTTTTAAATTCCTGGGTATAGCTTTGTACACTTTGCCCTTTTAATTGGTGAAGAGTTTTCCAACTCATCATAGATCGCTGCATACAAGCTAGTGGATAGAACTATTTTTTAATGGAAGAAACAAATTAACTTCAGGCAGAAAGAATTTTACCATGCTTCTTCAAATCAGCTTGTGTCCTGCCTTCCCAGCATACTAAGGCAGTTCCTCCGAGGCATAAGCTAGCCAGCTGAATTTTACTCCTATCTGAATCAATTTTCTACACCCTGCAATACAAATCAATCTGTCTAATCTAGTTATCTAACTTTTCTGCATTCAATTCTCCAGCATATATTGGAAAATCAAATTTTTCATCTAACTTAATCAAAGATGTTTTCTTCTTTTTATTTTCAAGGCTAGAAGGAGGTGTGGATAGAGGAGGCTCCTTTTCTTTCCCTTTGCCTTCAGAATGGCCATCTAAAAGATGTTCTTCTGCCCCTCTATCTTGTTTGGAGGTTGAACTATCTTCACCTCATCCCTTCTTAAATTCTCACTAAATCTCTTCTACTGTGGCTCTCATGGTCATGAAATTGTCCATGAACTAAGAGTTTGAATCCAAGGGAATTTCTTCTGTCATTTTCCTCCTAGGATAGACTCTACCAATTTTTGGCTTAGCCTTAACTAGTTCTCCTTCTCCTAATTTGAGCATTGACCTAGTTAGTATTCAACAATCCAGCACAAGCTTGTCTATCCTTAGCACCTAAAGCTCTGATACCACTTGATCTGAAAATGAGATCTTTACTATTAATAAGGTATTACAGACTCATGTGCATAGATTTGCCTATGTTATTTTATGCAATGGATCGACAATATTGCGAAATACACAGACAATGAAGCAGTAAAGAAGCATAATAGACAATACACATAAACATAACAAATTTAATAAGGAGTTCACCCAATACTCTTGGGCTACATCTCTTGGTCTAGCCTTCAGTGGTGACCTCTCTATTATGTCTTCAAATAGAATTTTACAACAATATGAGCTCAATTTGAGACTCAGCACACAACAGATATGAAAACAAGAGTTTGCATGAACATGTCAAGCCTCTCTGAGTACACAGACTCTCTCAATCACTCTCTGTCTCTGTCTTTGCTCTGTCTCGACACTGCCTCTAATACTGCTCGGTTCTATTTTCTCTCTATCTATGGCTTTAAAGCCAATTTGCGCTATCTGTTTGTTTTACCTTCTCGGCTTTCTATCTCCTGACCTTTGTCCACTCGAATCCTTATTCTAGCGTTAAATAATCATTGCATAATGCCTTAAGGGGAGGTGGCCACCTATTCCATAATGGATGAGTGCATCAGGCCTTTGAAATCCCTGAGACAACCGATTTCTATTAACATAGAGAAATGTATTTGAAACAATGAAAATCTACCACAACACAGTCTTTCAGACTTCAAAAGTCCTTAAATCCAATCTATTCTCCTATCGGGTCTATCCTCAATCGCTATCGCAAGTTTCTTCGACCTTGTTCCAAGGTTTCCCTTTGTATTTTGGAACTATGTAAAAACACTAAAAATAACATAAAAATGGCTTCCTCCGGACTTGAAAAAATATACATTTTCATTCCCAAACCCCCTTCGGGTCTGAGTTTCATCGCATCGGTGCTTCCCTTTGTATTTCATTTAATAAACGAAATACACAGAAATATTTTAAAAAAGCCAACTCGTGGATCTCAAATATTATGGAATAACATTTATATATATCCATCGGGTTTGACTAATCATATAGCATATTTATATATGTACGCGCTCGTTCCATTGTGTTTTTCGATTGCAATATCACAATGCGATTAATCGCAATCGTGTATCGCTCATACCTTGGGCCATTGTAAGTTCTCTATTGTGGTTTGCCGGTGTGATGTTGCGATGCAACATGGGCTGTCGATCTGCGTGCTTGATCGATGGTCCTCATTGACCCTGCTAATCGTTGTTGCGTATCCCATGTGGTCTTCACCGATAGCCTTCACTGGCCACTACCAATTGTGATTTACCGACCAGATCTGGACCATTGATCAGCCAGATCTGACGGCTACTGTGCGTTGCTCCTTAAGCTTATTTTTTATCATTTTTTTTTTGTGTTTTTGGGTCTCGATAGTGTAATCCAACTGTTTTATGAAGGTTTTCTCTTTTGATTATTTTGATCTTTTAAATGATTCTTATGGACTTAGAGAGTTCTTAGATACCTTTTGCGTCATGAAGGCAAAGTGGCCTAGCTTGAGTACTTACATGCCTTTCTTTCCATGCTTCATGAGGAAGATGGGTGTTCTGATGAACAGGCTAGCTTGTTGCTTGCACACACAATTCTTGAATCTCCACGTAGATGGCTTTTCATCCTACTGGCTGGTAGCATCCACTCACTTGAGCACTTCGGTGATCTTATTGAAGACACTTTCTATCATTTTGATCTAGAACATCTTGATTGGAAACTGTTATAGCAATGGAATTCTCCGCATGAATCAGTTATTGATTTTTGGCAGTGCTTCGTGACTTGTAGTTTCAAGCTCTAAGGAGCCAGATGAAATTTTCCTATCTTTGGGACCGGTTCAAGTATTTCCTTAAGAAATCTTCCCGTCCTAAGAAGAAGCTTGAGATCAAGCGTCACTCAACATTCTTCATTGATGGAGCTGTGCAATCTCATATGGATGTGGTCACTGTCTCGACTAGCTATCTGCCTACCCCTCATTCAACAACTCCACCATTTCCAAGTGATGCTGAGAATCATGCTCACACACTTGTTCATATTTCACATCTTCCCAACATCACTTCACTTAATTTAAGCACAGATTTTGTTGTGAGTCCTTCAAGTTCTCATATTCATTTTGTTCTATGACCTCCATCTTCACACTCGAGTGTTCCTCTGGATGATGTTGTCTTATGTTCTTTCATTCTGAGCTCTTCACTTTTTGTGAACATGGAACAACCCATTGATGGTGCTAGCGTTGCACAACCAACATGAATTGTCATTCATGAAGAGTATGAGTGGGATCTTGAGCATCAACACTCGGCGAAGGGTGACTCCCTTCCATCTAAGCCCCCTTCGTTCTTTCCTAACATCTTTAATGAACCTGCCATCCATGATTTCACATGTATGTCTTCATCCATAGATGAACCCATTGTTGATCACTCGCAGGACTCACCAAATGTTAGTCCATCATCTGACAATGGAGAGGATAAGTTATTCATTGAAAATCCACTTGATCTTTCATCTGCCTTTTCCAGACACACAGAGGATGAGTTTGTTCACTTTTCATCTACCCCTCTGTCTTATTCATCTGATCGTGAGGATGCTGATGAAATCATTGATTTTTCTGATTGCGGCTGTCATGATCCATTTGTTTCCGTATTTGATCATGCTCATGAGTCTATCATTGTTGATATTTCAAAGCCACCAATTTACGATGATCTACCTGATGATGATGTTGAAACACCAAAGCCTGTTGAGGCACTTCAGCCCAAGCTGATGGTTATGTCACGCCATAGCTCTCTTGGGGTTAGTCTCACTTCCGATCATGAAACTATTCAATCACCCAAGGATCCTCATCACTCATCTGTATACATTGAAGATCCATCTCACACACAGATCACATCTCCTCCACTTGAACGGCACAATCCCATCACTCATGCATTGGAAGAATCTTACATTGCAAGCACATGTGTATGATGAAAGTTATCTTTGTTTCTTTCTTTTTCTTGCATGCCTCAGTCAAGAGTGTGGTTATGCTTCAAAGTTGCACATAGTGTCACACAACACTATGATAAGTCTAGGGATTGCTTTCCATGCACTTACACTCACTTATGTCATGTGGGCACTGTTAGACACGAAGTGTGGTTGTCTTCATTGTTATATCTTTCTTGCTTGTTGGTTTGCAAAACTGGGTTTCTCATGGACCAAGCCTTCACCAACATGGGTCAACCAATGCATTGGTGGCTGCATTGGAAACATCACTTCACGTGATTAGGCCCATGCACCATTAGTGTAGGAGTAGGAGTAGTGTTTTATTTCAGTTAGTTTGCTTGCATGCTTGTTTTCTTATTCACTTTGTTTTCTTATTTGTCTGCTTTCTTGTTTTCTTACTCACTTTGCTTTCACTTTTGTTTCCTCTTTTTCTTTCCTTTGATGTTTGTTAGTTCGTTTGTTTCATTCATAGGTTAGTTTTGCTTAAAACCACGTACGACTCTTGAAACAATCTGGGTGAAGTACAAGAGGGCATGTACAACTGTCATGGCTTGGTTATCTATCATCTTGCCTCTATGTGAAGAGATTGTTACTTTTAGTCCATGATAAGTCGAAGGAAAATATGTACTGTTCAAAGTGAACCTTGGTGAAAACATAACGCTTGCATGATAACTAGTGTCACTTTCTCTAGTTGATTGTTTTTGGGTTAACCCTTGTCAGCTCAGTCAAGTAGAGAAAGGTGAGGGGTAAAACCTTAATAGACACATCAGAGATTAAATAAAATACTTCTCTACTAGAACAACCTCTTCTACTCTCACTAAGTCGGGATCCCTCTTTCACCTCCGAAATAAATAAGTGTTATGCATAGTTGAAAAATGAAAAATGAAAAGTCAAAAAATTCAAAATGAATAAGGTGAAATAAGAGAAAGGCTTCCTGCGTAGGGAGGTGATGCAAGTAACTCCGCCAGGGTACTGACCAGGCTTGTTGGTAGCGGAGCCATGCTTGTGTTCCTATGTGACTCCACCAGGGTACTATCCAAGCCTGTTGGCAGTGGAGCAACACCAGAGATGAAACTAAGACTCTGACGACTATACTACCTGTGCATCAAGGTACACCTCAACGTCAATTGAAATAACTACGTTGCCTTGGCTTGGAATGTGTGTCAATCGAACAAGAGCTTTGCGGATGCTACATCTTATAATCAAGCCAATGTGAAACCAAGATGAGTTGAGAACTGAACAATACTTCTTGAGGTGTTAGACTTTTTTTTCATGAACAAGGTCCATTCAGAGTGTTGGAGTTCTACTAGTGTGTCGCCAATTGTTATAGCAACTACAACCACCCAAAGTTTTTTTTCTTATCTCATTTTGGAGCCTCCTTACCAACCTTTCACAACACCTTGTATTGCTTCGTCAAGTACACAAGCTTCAGTGTTTTCCATGCATAAACACAACCTGTTGAGGACAGCTTGATGCATTCCCCTCATAGGTTGTTCACCCAAACGTGGTCCAGTTGCAGGTTGAGAAGCTTCCCCAAGAAAATTGTGAGTTTCTAGAGGGAAACTAACCTGCCCTCTAGAAATTATGCAATTATGTCTGGTAGCCTGCTAGGCTCCAGAATTGTGCAATTGTACTAGTCAACGCTCCCACAAAAATTGCGCAAACTTCCGTAGAAAGGACTATTGAACCCAGAATTTGAACAAATCTGGGTAGCAGTCAACTGCTCTACCCAGAAATTGTGCAAACCTCCTGGGAAGTCAGCCCAGCTCCTAGCCAGAAATGCACATTTTTCTCAAACAGTTGAGTAGCTGCATGCATAAGCAGTCCGGTTGACCAATTTAACCTGGGACCAAGGAAACTTGACTTGCATGCATGCATGGCTTCTCTTCCCAGAATATCAAAAGGCAACATGCAAAGGCATCCCATGATTTAGGGAGCTATTTCTAGTAGTTGAGGGTCACATGTAAAGTTTTTTTAAAGCTTTCCTTCCAAGTGTCATTTTTTCCTAGATTTGTGGCATGCATGTCATGAGCCAAAATTATTTATTATATGCATCAGAGCTCATCCTTTCACATTGATCTTGGAGCTCTGAAATCCCACAACACATCCAAGACTCTTGACACATCCAGCTTACCTATTCACCGGTAAGTGGCCTCAACTTGTCTTTTTCAACATTTATGTCGCTTTTTTTTTGTATTCGCTTGTGTGAGTGTTGTTTTCTTGATTTATTTCAACACTTTCTATCATTTACATGTATACTATCTTGTCCAGGCTCTATTTCAGTTTTCATTTCTATCTCATGGCTGTCACATGCATGAAACTATTTTGCACGAACATTCGCCCAATCGGCGCATCGCTTCACCCACATGCATGCTAATCTATTTTTTGAATATTTCATTCATGTTTTTCATGCACTATCAATCACTTTTTCTATCACTTAGTGTCGCCATGCATTCACTGTCTTATTTTCTTTCATTTTCCCATTAGCGAGTTAGACCACCCTTGGCCTGGACTCTATCTTCACTAAGACTACATTGTGGAATCTGGGGAAGCAAGGCTTTGCCTTCCTCTCCATAAATGCACATTTTTTCCCAGCACTGGCCTCTATGGTTGTTTGTACATTTCTGGAGGACATTGACTGCTGGCCCAAGAAATTGTACAATGCAGTCCTTAAGCCTATAATCCTTCCCAGCTAGATTTGCGCATTGAACAATCCCAATAGCCAGCAGCCAATCTGGATTGCACATTGTATAGATACAACAACTAGTCTTGCCTCCTAGATAGCCGAGATTGACTTTTTCATAGTTCAACTATCCTCCCAAAAGAAACTGCGAAATCTTGCTCATCAGTTTCCCAGGTATGTGTTGTGTCATTCCTCAGAATTTGCTTTATTTTCGCTGACATATTTCTTTCCATGCATGTTTCTTGTCTCCAGATCTTTCAAATGTTCATTTGTTTCAATTGCCTCCAAGAGAACAAGATCTCAGGATAGTGATGGAAATGTAGCTGGAGCAGCGGCTGAGCAAGTATCCTCTAGCCTGCTAATGTATGAAGATACAAAGTTGTATCTAGACAAGTACATCAAACTGAAGTGGCAAGAGGTCAATTAAACTTTCACATCCACATTTAGAGAGAAACTCAAAGACCATCAGGTGTACGTCAACATTCACAATTCTGGCTTGTACCGGATTGCATGTAGATATCTCGTGTTCCCATGTGTGAACATGATACACTAGAGTGTCTCTCACACTGATCTTGAGATGATGACCTTGAGCAGTGTCTGTGGGATGAAGCTTGCGACATTCTGGGAACAAGATTATGATGAGATGTATCAGATGTCAAAGCATGTGACTATCATGGAGACTTCGTTTATCTTACCCAATAGCAGTGCTAACTCGAAAGACATTCTGAAGGGTTGGGTAAACGAGCCAGCTCATTTCAGGATGACACCCAATTAGGTCTACAAGACAAATATACTAAGGAAGACGTAACAATACTTGATCATATTTACTTGTCGACTGTATGGCCAAGCAAGCACGAAATCCTTCCAACAGAGTTGGGTGGTTGCACTGGACCAATTGATAGAGAAGGAAAACCATGTAACTGGTCTTGTATATTGGCTCATCAGCTGAAGGAACAAGTCATGAAGGCTCAATACTCACACGAAGGTATGCATGCAGAGATTTACATGTCTTCCTACATATTGGATGCAATATGTGCCTGACAACAGTTCTCGAGCTTGGAGTGGGCATGGTCACTAGCGGAGACTGGTGTGAACACATATTTCAAGTTGTTATCCAAATGAAGCTTCAAAGGAGTAATCACATGATTGTCCGATCATTTTTTCGTCCCTGTGTACAAGATGAAATTTGAACACGATCCACCCTACATGTCAAAGGAAACAATGAAGGCATTGATATGTATTCAAGATTGGTATGCCTCACCATCTGACACTTTCATCTAAATGTTCAGTGCAGAGAAGCCTTCACATGTTTTGACAAAGTTTTCCTTGGACGTACTTGTCATGCAGGAAGTAGCATATCACATCTCAACAGGATTGACAACTGTTGAGCATTAGAGAAGGTATGTAATTGCCACCTATTTCGTTATCTTTTCCTTTAAATTCATAACTTCTTTACATTATGAAATGGGCATATGATGAAGGATTATGATAAAATTTAGGAGATTTGTGAGTAACATAAAATAACTAATTATTACCTTTTCCTATGTAGAAAATGAAGAAAATGGAAGATCACCATTCCAAGGGAAAAGACAAGACGAAATCAATTGTTATCCCTTTAGTAGGGAACTTCATCCAAACGAGGCAATCCAAATCAGAGTGCATAAGCCAGGAAAAGGAAGAGGAGATACCAAATCAACTGAAGGGAATAAAGAGATAACTGAGAAATAATGATATGGCAAATCCCTCAGGATCCTTTGATCCTGAGGGATCACTATCTTAGAGAATATCTATATCTTTGGCATTTCCGCCAAGCTACTATAAAAAGGGATAGCGTTGCTAGCCTAAGGGGTGGATTATTGCTGTTTTATGAAATTCACTGATCCGGATTGAAAGAGGAACGCAATAAAATACAAATATAACCATATACACAAAGATGCAGTGGAAATAATACTTCATTTCATTAATGGAAAACACTGAAATATGCTTACAACTAGAAATCGAAATAAACCAGCTAGGGCGATGGTAGCTTATCTCTGAGAAGAGATGTGGACACTACATGCCTCTGAGCTATGTTATAATGAGGCTCGAAGGCCTATTTATTGTTGAGAAACAATGGAAAACCCTTCACATTTCAAAACCTAACCCTAGAAGATGAAACGCCAAATTGTGGGCCCCGTTTTTGGGTAAGTTGGTACATCAACTTCCAGGGGTCGCAAAGTGGTCGTATTATCTCTGTTTGACGTGCATGATAGCCCATTGGAAAGATCTCTCCGAGGAATACGACGGAAAAGATGATTTTTTAATAGAAAAATCATCGGGGGTAGATTTCCCAGAAAACGTCGTTTAGGGCCTCAAAACGGCTCCGGAAGTTTAAGACTCGAAAAAATGCTAAAAATAGTAAACTGTGCTATAATTAAGGAAACTGACAAATTGAAAGAGACAGTTGTGGGGGTCCAAATGGGATAGGTGGGTGGCCACCAACATCCACCTGGATCATTCCTCCCCCCTTAGGAAGCAATGGTCCCCATTGCGTTGAGTTCCTCCTTGAGATGAGGAAGCTTCTGTTGAGCTAGGTCTCTGGTGAGTTGTTCTGCAATCTCTAATGTTTCTAGAAATGGTGGGAAACATGGTCGACGATGGTCCACATTGAACACTCGGTGCAAGCGAAGGAATGGATGAATGCTGCACTTCAAAGCATTGCTTCCCCTAGCCTTGGTACTGGTGCAAGGACCATGTTGAAGTGGTCTGAGTTTCAGATGGGTTCTGGTGAGGCGTTCTCTCTGCAGATGTAACCAAACTTTGTCGCCCACCTGAAACTTGTGTGGTGCCCTTGTGGGTGAGGAGAAGTTGTTCCTGTGTTCTGTCCTGACCGTATCCCTTTGTTGTTGTTGTTGCATGGAGGAACCCTTTGTGGGGGTCATGGATGTAGCAATGATCTTCCCTTTACTTTGGGAGTGAACCAAACAGGAAATAAATTTCCTAGTCTGGGAGATGAGCTTGCTGCCTTTCTTAGCAGAGATCAAAGAGGTGGAAGTAGGTGGGGCTACCTCTGGTATCCTGTATAATGAATTATCCAAAGAAATAATGACAGCGCGAGGCCTTTACTCATACACAACATGTCGCTTCCACAAGTATGGTTGGCCTAATACTACATCACAAACATCCAAAGGTGTAGCATCACACAATACCTCATCTGTGAAGGGCTTGATGCTATAGGGAAGGCGACACTGTTGGTGAACTTTGAGATCTCGTCCTTCATGAAGCCACTCGATACTGTATGGCTGTGGGTGTGGTGTAGTTGGTAGGCGAAACCACTTCACGACCTCTGCTGAAACGAGGTACTTTTGGCTCCCACTATCAACAATGAATTGCAGCAGTGAACCCTTCACCCACATTTGTGAGTGGAAAAGGCGCCCCCCCTCCTCTTGGTCTTCAGGCTCATTCTTCTGGATCTTGGGGGTGGCAACAGTGGTGCTGGGCTCCGCCTCAATGATCTGCTTCCCTTTTCCATTCCCCTTATTGGGTTCTAACTCAGGGTCAGAACATGCATATGATTCAGAAGCTTTTAACTTGGCCACCAGTGACCACTTGGTCCGACACTCACTTGTGTTATGAACTAACACCACTTTCCTGTGTTCTTCTTCGGCTTCGTGGTATTGCTCTTTTCTTGCATCTTCAACGGGTTGTCTTGGGTCACCCTACCTTGGCTTTGTCCTTTGGGCTTCAAATTTGCAGATCCAAAGTCTCGCTTCTTCTGTTTGAACTTTTGCTCGACTTTCACATCGTATCGGTATGCTATGCCGAGTGAGGAGATGTTCAAGAACTCCATCTCTTCAGGATGTATCTATGTAGGTAGCCGCGGTATTTGAGTACCAGATGCAGCTCATAATATTTCATACCCAATTGTGTGTGAAGGGTATCAAAAATGTTTGTGAACTCCGGTACATCTTGGTCTCATCCCTACCGCAGTGTGGTCCATTTGATGTATTTGTCCTCATAACTTTTGACAGGGTAGTACTGCTCCTTGATGGCATCCCGGAAGTCATTCCAAGTGGGTGCGGCTGAAAACAGTGAGCCTGTACTTTCGTCCTTCTACTCGCAGTAGGTTTCCCCAACCAGTCCTTGGCGTGGGGGGCTGCTTTGAGAAGAGCGAAAACAATCTTTTCCCGACTTGAAAATTCATGAATAGAAAAATACCCATCTAGCAGATTTAACCATTTATCTACAGCATCTGCGCCTATTTGACGCTCGAAGATGGGGATTTCAAATTTAACTTGTACCTTAAATGGTGTGGCATTTCCAGAGTAGCTGTTGGAATCCAATGCATCGCCTCTGGGTAGCCGCTGAAGGATCTGCGCAAAGCTATCCATCATCACATTCCTTTTCCTCTCGAGTGCTTCTTCGAGCACGATTTTGATAGGATCTCTTGCCCCATCATCTTTCTTCTCATCTGCCATGGGAGGTCGTCGGGATTTGCGAGGCTGGTCTTGCAAAGGTTTGACCAGTTCAAGACCTAACTCCTTATATCCTAACCTCGTTCGGGCCTCGTTGACCACTGATCTAGACTTAAACAGGAATGCAACAAAATACAGAGATAACCATATACATAAAGATGCAGTGGAAATAATACTTCATTTCATTAATGGAAAATACTCAAATATGCTTACAACCAGAAATGGAAATAAACCAGCCAGGGCAATGGTAGCTTATCTTTGAGAAGAGATGTGGTCGCTACATGCCTCTGAACTGTGTTACAATGAGGCTCAAAGACCTATTTATTATTGGGAAACAATGGAAAACCCTTCACATTCCAAAACATAACCCTAGAAGATGAAACGCCAAATTGTGGGCCCCGTTTTTGGGTAAGTTGGTACATCAACTTCCCAGGGTCGCGAATTGGTCGTATTATCTCCGTTTGATGCACATGATAACCCGTTGGAAAGATCTCTCCGAGGACTACGACAAAAAAGATGAGCTTTTTCCAAATGAGACGTTGGCAGTAGATTTCCCAAAAAACGTCGTTTAGGGCCTCAAAATGGCTCCGGAAGTTTAAGACTCGAAAAACTGCTAAAAATAGTAAACTGTGCTATAATTAAGGAAACTGAAAAACTGAAAGAGAAAGTTGTGGGGGTCCAAATGGGATAGGTGGGTGGCCACCAACATCCACTTGGATCATTCCTCCCCCCTTAGGAAGCAATGGTCCCCATTGCATTGAGTTCCTATGAGGAAGCTTCTACTGAGCTGGGTCTCTAGTGAGCTGTTCTACAATCTTTGATGTGTCTAGAAATGGTGGGAAGCATGGTCGGTCACGGTCCACATTGAACACCCGGTGCAAGTGAAGGAATGGAGGAATGTTGTGCTTCCAAGAATTGTTGTCCATAGCCTTGGTATTGGTGTAAGGACCATGTCTGAGTGGTCTGAGTTTCTGATGGGTTCTGGTAAGGTGTTCTCTCTGCAGATGAAACCAAACTTTGCCGCCCACCTGAAACTTGTGTGGTACCCCTGTGGGTGAGGAAAAGTTGTTCTTGTGTTCTGTCATGACCGTATCCCTTTGCGGGGGTCATGGATGTAGCAACGATCTTCCCCTTACTTTGGGAGCAAACCAGACCGAAAATGAATTTCCTAGTTTGGGAGATGAGCTTGCTGCCTTTCTTGGCATTGATCAAAGAGGTGGTGGTAGGTGGGGCTACCTCCGATATCCTGTATAATGAATTATCCAAAGAGATAATGAAAGTGTGAGGCCTTGACTCATACACAGCATGTCACCTCCACAAGTATGGCTGGCCTAATAGTACATCGCAAACATCCAGAGGTGTAACATCACACAATACCTCATCTGTGAAGGGCTTGATACCGTAGGGAAGGCGACATTGCTGGAAAACTTTGAGATCTCATCCTTCGTGAAGCCACCCGATACTGTATGGCTGCAGGTGTGGTGTAGTCGATAGTCCCAACCACTTCACGACCTCTGCTGAAACGAGGTTCTTTTAGCTCCCACTGTCAACAATGAATTGTAGTGGTGAATCCTTCACCCACATTTGTGAGTGGAAAAGGCGCTCCCCCTCCTCTAGGTCTTTTGGTTCATTCTTCTGGATCTTGGCGGTGGCAACAATGGCGCTGGGCTCTACATCAATGATCTGCTTCCCTTTGCCATTCCCCTTGTCAAGTTCTGGTTCAGGGTCGAAATATGCATCTAATTCGGTAGCCTTCAACTCGGCCACCAGCACCTGCTTGGTCCGACACTCACTTTTGTTATGAGTGGGACTCTTGTGGAACTCACACCACTTTACTGTGTCCTTCTTCGGCTTTGTGGTATTGTTATTTTCTTGCATCTTCAACGGGTTGTCCTAGGTCACCCTACCTTGGCTTTGTCCTTTGGGCTTCGGATTTGCAGATCCAAGGTCTCACTTCTTCTGTTTGAACTTTTGCTCAATTTTGACAGCGTATCGGTATGCTGTGCCAAGTGAGGAGATGTTCGAGAACTCCATCTCTTCCTAGATGTATCTGTGTAGGCAACCGCGGTATTTGAGTACCAGATGCAGCTCAGAATATTTGATACCCAATTGTGTGCGAAGAGTATGAAAAATTTTTGTGAACTCTGGCACATATTGGTCTCGTCCCTGCCGCAGTGTGGTCCATTTGATGTACTTGTCCTCATAGGTTTTGACAGGGTAGTACTGCTCCTTGATGGCATCCTTGAAGTCATTCCAAGTGGGTGTGGCTGAAAACGGTGAGCCTGTACTTTCATCCTTCTGCTCGCAATAGGTTTCCCACTAGTCCTTGACATGGGGGGCTGCTTTGAGAAGAGCGAAAACAATATTTTCCCGAGTTGAAAATTCATGAACAGAACAATACCCATCTAGCATATTTAACCATTTATCTACGGCATCTGCGTCTATTTGACCCTCAAAGGTGGGGATTTCAAAGTTAACTTGTACCTTAAATGGTGTGGCATTTCCAGAGTAGCTGTTGGAAGCCGATGCGTCACCTCTGGGTAGCTGTTGAAGGATCTGTGCAAATCTATCCATCATTGTGTTCCTTTGCCACTCGAGCACTTCTTCGAGCAAGATTTTGATAGGATCTCCTAGCCCCTCATCTTTCTTCTTATCTTCCATTGGAGGTCGTCGAGATTTGCGAGGCTAGTCTTGCAAAGGTTCGACTAGTTCAAGCCCTAACTCCTTATATCCCAACCTCCTTGGGGACATGCAAAGAAAAACAGAGAAAAAGTAGACTGCTCTGATACCAATGAACTAGACTTAAACAGGAATGCAAGAAAATACAGAAATAACCATATACACAAAGATGCAGCGGAAATAATACTTCATTTCATTAATGGAAAATACTGAAATATGCTTACAACCAGAAATGGAAATAAACCAGCTAGGGCAATGGTTGCTTATGTCTGAGAATATATGTGGTCGCTACATGCCTCTGAACTGTGTTACAATGAGGCTTGAAGGCCTATTTATTGTTGAGAAACAATGGAAAACCCTTCACATTCCAAAACCTAACCCTAGAAGATGAAACACTAAATTGTGGGCCCCGTTTTGGGTAAGTTGGTACATCAATTTCTCGGGGTCGCGACTTTGTCGTATTATCTCCATTGACGCGTATGATAGCTTGTTGGAAAGGTCTCTCCGAGGACTACGACGGGAAGGGAAATTTTTCAAAGAGAAATTGTTGGCGGTAGATTTCCCAAAAAACATCGTTTAGGGCCTCAAAACGGCTCCGGAAGTTTAGGACCCGAAAAACTGCTAGAAATAGTAAATTGTGCTATAATTAAGGAAACTGAAAAATTGAAAGAGACAGTTGTGGGGGTCCAAATGGGATAGGTGGGTGTCCACCAACATCCACCTGGATCATTGACTGTTGTAACTTAAACTTTGATCATCGACTCTCTTTAAAGAGTGATTACTGTAACTCTGTTTTGATGATTAATACATAAACTTTGTTGTTGTTCTGTCTTTGATTCTGGAGTAATCACAGCAGTGTGTCCCTAGAGGCTAAGGGCCCGGTCCTAGTGGATCACTTGCTTCCTATACCATTATTTTCCAATTCCAAGTTGAGTGTGGTCTGATTTCTTTTATTTGTCTTGTTCAGTAATCTGTTGTTGCCTATTATTTCATGTATTGGCTCTGTTATATTTCATTCATATTTGAATAGTAAGGTTATCCTCTGCAACTTGAATGTTATGCTATTCATTCTGAATTTATATCGCATTGTCGTTCCTTTATAGACTGATATTATTGTATAACATTGCTATTCCTTTACAGGTTACCATTATTGTTCATTTACATAGTAACAGTGCTATGTATTTATAGATCGGTACTACTGTCTATTTAGTTACGGTTTACCTCTATGTGTGATTGTTGTTCATCGGGATTGCTATTCCACGGTAACCACAATTACTATTTCTTCATAACCATAATTAGTATTTGTTATGCCAGAACTCAGATTACTACTTCTCTCAGTATAGATGCACTGTGTGTAACATTTGATTTAGCCTGCTGTGCGTTTACATTTGATTCAAGTTGTTCAATATTTTGTAAGCTTACCTTGGTTTGTTGTTCCATTTTTTGTTTGTTGTTTAAATCATTTCTGAGGTAAAGATTTCTACTTAGTAATTTTAGATTACAATTTCCACTTGATTCATTTCGATAGGTTAACGCCTTGTTGTTCAATCTTCTTAAACTAGATTAGTTTTTGTTCCCTTTCATGTTAATTAAATTATCATTTCAAGTCATTGCTTTGGTGTGAATAGAATGATCTGAAGCTGTAGTGAACACTGACTAGTGATGTCTAGTTCCCAGGTTGATGATCTTCTCCTTGATTTCTTTTCAATTGCATCAATTTACATAGGGAAGAGTTATTATTACTGCACCCTTGACTAATGAAGTGTTGTAGTTTCTTAAATGAATGATCTAGTTACAAATCATTTCAAGTTCTTCTCATTACATTTAGAGTTTGTTTCCAGCATTTATTTACTTTTGCAAGAGCACTATACTACTATCATTACCCTTGACAAGTGACCACCTCAAACTGAGTGCACTCTTTAAGATAACAAATTGTACCTGGATTGATAATTAATGTAGAGTAAATAGAGGTGAAAAAGACCCCTTTATTGCTTGACATTTTGGCATCATTGCTAGGGAAGAGTGTATTCATTTTTTTCTTTTCAGAGTAGTGTAAGTACCTGCTAGGAGATAATTGGGTTTTAAAAACGGAAGGTAAGAACCTGCGTACAGCGCATGTAACAACCCTACTCCCCTGTGCGCTTTCCTGCAAATTTGTTGTTGTTTTGGGTGGAAATCAACATTTTATTTGTGTGCATGACTAAGTAGAAAAAGCCTGAAAAGAATCCTAAACCACTACCCAAGCCTGATAAAGCTAAGGGGCCGGTGACCCTTGGCTGATCAACCTTTATAGACGAAATCCTTAAAAAAACATAATCTCATCCTTTAGTAGGACCTAGAAAAGTTGCTTCATGCCACATGATCACCATCTGTAGCCTTTGCTGAGGTGCACAACCAAACTAAGGAGCAATATTTTCAAGAAATTGAGAATTCTAGCCCAAAATCATTACAGGAAGGGAACCTTAGTAATCTCTACGAAGGGAGAGGATAAATGGGGAAAACTGAAGAACCAATATCTCATCTTGGAATAATCCAGCCATTAAGTAGCCCAAATAAGGGAAGTGATGCAAAAATCATCCAGAATGAAGTCGAAGAACCTTAAGAGTTAAAATCCCCCTAGACATTAGGAACTCTCATCATCCCAAACAAAGGAAGTGTTATTAAGGCCAATCTTGTTAAGGCCATCCGTGCTCCATCTAACCAACCTAGGAATACCCTCCTAGAAATATCGGAAGGTTTTGGCACATATTTGACCAAATGGTGTAGAACCAGCCAACCACCCAAACCTCCACACTACAATATCCCATTATAGATACTATAGTCAATGCACCTAAGAAGGCAATTCCTCTCCAACATATCCCTACATTTCATGGCCTAACATCATAAGACCTAGATGCATTTTTGTTTGAATTTGATGTGCTATGTAGGGGATATGACTATACCACCAACCCCCAAAAGCTAAAACTATTTCCCTCTATATTAAAAGGAGCTGCTTTTAGATGGTTTATGGGGTTGGGTGGAGGTGTTGTAAATGACTGGGATTAGATGAAAGGTGCTTTCCTGAAGAAATATCAGGATTATTTTAGATCCAAAGAGTTAAAAGATGAAATATTTCAGATGGTAGCAAGACCTAATGAACACTAGAAGAATATGTTGAACGTTTTCATTGTAATCTTCAAAGATCTCCTTATGCCTCATTACCCTTACTTGACAATGTATTAAAAAAAACATTAATTAAAGGTATGAAGGAACAATGGATTGAAACACTAAATATTATGGGAAAAGGAGATAACTATCAAAAATATTTTTCTAACATCATTGATTTATGTATCAAGAGCTGATGAGGCAGCACACCGCTAAAACCAGCGAAACATGAGAGGTTTACAACGGACAACAAGATCTTTGGAGAAGGAGTAACTCGTACAGAAATTGGAAATTTATTAGAAAATTTCAAAACTGATATATAAGGGATTCTGACAACGCAACTTGATATTATGCAAGAAAAACAGAAACAAGAAGTGGTAGAGAAAAATATTGCAATATTTTGTCTCAAATGCAGGAAGAAACACAGCCACAAAGAGTGCCCATTAGATGCAGTTCAAGTTTGCACCATTTGTACAAAAGACCACTCTACAGAGAACTGTCTGTCACTTCCTGGTTTGAAAGAAATATACAAAGAAGCAGAAGAAGAAGTAGAACCAGTGTACCTACTTAATCAGCGCCGTCAATGGTAGCCGCGACAATCAGGTATGTTCCCCGATCTAGCTTCTTCCTTCCAGCCTCGAGAATATCATGCTCATCAATATAATACAATATGGAAAAATCAACCTCCCTTCTCAAATTGGTCACAACAACCATTTCCTTCATCATCACCATGGCCGAATCAAGCAAGCAAATCTAATTGGCCAAATTTTCCCTATGCTCCACCATATTGGCAAAACAATGTGTATCCAGCACAATGGTCCCCTCCCACTTCATAGATTCAAGCCTAGCAGACAAACTGGCAAAGACCAATAAATCAGCGAGTAGGAACCATTCCACTATGTTAGCCTACATTGCCAGCATTACAAAAAACCCCCCAGTCCAACTTAATACCTTAACTCCCAACCCAACCTAACCCAAACCCAAATAACATATCGGTGCAATCTGTTCAAATAATTGAAACTTCGGAACTAGAAACCAATCTAAGGGATTGCAACGACCTTCAATTAAGGTTTGGGCACATTATAGAGACTAAGGGAGATAAAAATGTTCAATTTGAAAATCAGTTACCTGCAGAACAACCATTACAAGAAGAATATGTGGTCAGAAAACAGACTCATGACCAAGAAACCACATCTTCTTCCCCATTCCTAGAATGATTAATTATACCGATTCCTATAGAATATCTTGACTTTGATATTCTAGGAGAACTTAAAAATTTGTACATAAAAATCCCACTCCTTGAAGCTATCCAAGATATCCCAATATATGCAAAGGTTGTCAAAGAGCTATGTATAAAAAAACCAAGGAGGAGAATAACAAATAACCCAATAGTCCAAGTAGTTGGCACCGTATCTGACCTGTTATCAGGAAGAGAAGCACCCGTCAAATATGAAGACCAAGGAAATCCAATAGTGATAGTACAAATCAATGGAAAAACCTTTTCAAATGCCTTAGTTGATTTAGGGGCTGCAATTAATATCTTAACAAGCACTAATTGTCAAAAACTGGGCATTACATCAGTAGAACCAACTTCCACTTTATTAGAACTGGCTGACCGATCAATGGTTAGGCTGGAAGGAACACTACATGATGACATGGTATCCATTGATTCCTGGGAATATCCTGCCAACTTTCTGATAATAAACCCCAAAAACCGACTTGATGTACATCCGTTAATTTTAGGCAGACCTTGGCTTGCAACCACTGATGCTTACATTAGTTGCCAACAAGGCAATATGACCATAACTAGAGGGAGTAACATCAAGAATCTAGCCCTATACCCTATATCCCAACCAAGTGTAACAATAATAAAATCTAACAAACATCCTCTATCATACTTTACCAAAAATATTAGATCCCTGTTAACCATAGAAGATACCCTCGATTTCAAAGATCAAGCAGAGGATGATGTTATTAACAACTTCATTAACCAAGATAAATCTAGATCCTACGTAAATGTGACATAATAGAAGCGGCATTTGATAATGAACTAGAAGAAGATCCTCCAAAGACACTCATGATCAGAAAATACCTACTACCTCTGTTTCAAACAGAAAAACTATATAAATTGAGCCTGGAAAAACTTTGAACATCAAGAATAACCTGAATCTTGAACAAGAAGAGAAGTTGATCCAACTACTGAGAAAATACAAGGAAGCATTTGCATGGGATTATCCGGTCATGAAGGGAATTGATCCCCAACTATGTACACACCACATTTATATAGAAAAATATGTGTGACCTATTCACCAACCCCAAAGAAAACTTAACCCTCATCTAAAAGACATTGTGAAAGCTGAACTACAAAATATTTTAGATGTAAACTTTATTTATCCAATATCTGATAGCAAATGGGTCTCTCCACTTGTAGTGGTGCTAAGAAGAATGGAAAGTGGAGGATTTGCGTAGATTACAGATAATTAAATAAAGAAACCCAAAAAGACCACTTTCCCCTTCCATTCATTGACCGGGTATTAGATACATTAGCAGGAAAGAAATTATTTTCTTTCTTGGATGGCGTTAGTGGAAACAATCAGATTCAGATTGCCCTTGAAGACCAAGATAAAACTACTTTTACCTATCCTTGGGGAATGTTTGCCTACAGAGTTTTACCCTTTGGCCTATGCAATTCCCCTAGCACATTTCAAAGGGCTATCCTTAGCATCTTTTCAGATTTAATAAATGAAGGGCTTGAAGTATACATGGATGATTTCACACCATACGGAGATGATTTCGACCTAGCACTAGATACATTGGAAAAGGTGTTGCAATGATGTATCACCACCAGGCTCTGCTTGAGCCATGAAAAATGTTATATGATGATGACTGAAGGACTCATCCTAGGTCATTATACCTCAGCAGCTGGAATACCGGTAGATCTAGCCAAAATTCAAATAATTTTGTTAATACCTACTCCTACCACACATACAAAGGTACGCAGTTTTCTTGGATTTTTTGGTTATTATAGGAGATTTATAGAACATTTTTCTCAAATAGCTACACCTCTATATGCACTAAAATGGAATGTTCATTTTGGTTGGACAGATAAATGTGACCATGCTTTTTAAGATCTAAAACATCTTGTGTCAACAACCCCATTGCTCAGAGGTCCAAATTGGGACTTGCCATTTCAAATTTCATCAGATGCTTTAGACACAGCTATTAGAGTAGTCCTTGGGTAGGAATAAGACAAAAAATCATATGCAATCTATTATATTAGCAAGAATTTGTCTCCTACAAAGTCAAACTATACTGTTACTGAAAAATAATTTTTAGGTGTAATACTTGCTGTAAATAAATTTAGGCAATATATCACTAGATATCTTGTTGTTTTATATACAAATCACTCCGCCATAAAATATTTATCAAATAAACCAATTACAAATGGTAGAGTAACAAGATGGTTGATTTTATTGTAGGAATTTGACATCACAATAAAAGATCGACCTGGGAAAGAAAATCCTATAGTTGAATTTCTCTCACGAATGCCAAAGCTAGTTGATGCAGCAGTAGTCAAAGATCAATTTCCAGATGAATATTTGTTCACTGTTACTGTCAAAACACCCTGGTATGCTGATGTTGCAAATTATTTAGCAGCATGCAAATTACCAAAACATCTGACCCCCAATGAATGAAAACAGATTGTGCAACGAAGTACCCGATTTTCTTGGATTGGGGGCTACCTATTTCTTATGGGGGTAGATATTCACATCAGAAGATGCATCCATGAAGATGAAATATTTGAGATTCTGAAATCTTGCCATGACGGACTGTGTGGTGACATTTCGCAGATCGAAGAACCGCTCATAAATTTCTGCAAACAGGGTATTACTGGCCCAAAAATCTTCAAAGATGAAAAGAAATTTGTTCAATCTTGTGACAGTTGCCAAAGAGCAGGATGCCCTGGACAGTTCGACGAAATGCCTTTGAACCCACAGCTATTCATCAAACCATTTAAGCATTGGGCGCTCGATTTTGTTAGTCCAATCAACCCATATTCAAACCAGAAAACATATATTTTGGTAGGAACAGAATATGTGACCAAATGGGTTGAAGCAGAGGCACTTTTGAGAGCTACAGAGGATTCCATCATTCATTTCTTGTTCTATATATTTATGCGATATGGCCTCCCAAGAGATATAATCATGGACGAGGGACCACAATTTGATGTTAATAAAATTGCTGCAACATTAAAAAACTATCATATTCAGCATAAAATTACCACTCCATACCACCCACAGGCAAATGGCCAAGTAGAGAGCAAAAATAAAGTAATAGATGCAATACTAACAAAAACCATTGCCTCACATAGACATGATTGGTCTGCAGTATTGCCGGAAGCCTTGTGGGAATACATAACAGGATGGAGAAACACTACCGGTTATTCACCATATTAGCTAGTATTTGGAAAGGAACTGGTCTTTCCAATAGAATTCAAAATACAAACTTTGAGAACAACACAAGAAGTCAGTCTAGATTTAAATGAGGCCCAAATTAATAGACTACAACAAAGCAATGAGCTGGATGAAATCAGGCTCTCTGCTCTTCAACATATTGCATTAATCCACCAATAGAGAGAAAGATGGCACGACGCCCTCATCAAAAATAAAGTCTTCCGCGAAGGAGATTGGGCACTCCTATACGATTCCAGGTTTCAGGATTTTAGGGGGAAACTTCAGACTTGCTAGCTGGAGCCATATGAAATCCAAAAGGTGCATGATAATGGCACCATTACTTTAACCACCATTGATGGATCTGGACGTACCTTTAAAGCAAATTGCCATTGAGTCCAATTGTACCACAAACCACTTACTCAGGAATTCTTCTACTAGCAACTCTGGGAAGACTCCAACATGTAGATTCTGGCTAAGGAAGGGAACTCTTCCTCACCTTTGGTTCACTAAGTGTTTTGATTGCTTTTAAATTTTGTACATAATTTTTTTTTTTTTATTTGTATAAATTAATTTCTGTACAGACTTCTGCATTTCTGCAATTTTTGCATTTTGTTGTTCCTTTCGGAAGGAACAACATTTTCACCGTTCTGTTGTTCCTTTTCGAAGGAACAAAACTTCTGCATTTTGTTTTTCCTTTCAGAAGGAACAACATTTTCACTGCTTTGGTATTCCTTTCCAAAGGAACAACACTTTTTCATTTTGTTGTTCCTTTCCGAAGGAACAACATTTCCACCATTTTGCTGTTCCTTTTCAAAGGATCATCATTTTTGCCTTTTGTTGTTCCTTTCTGAAGGAACAACATTTTCGCCATTTGTTGTTCCTTTCCGAAGGAACAACATTTCTGCATTTTTGTTGTTCCTTTCCGAAGGAACAACATTTCCGCCTTTTTGCTGTTTATTTTCTACTTTTGTTTATCATGATGGTTCTTTCTAAAATCCCCACAATTATCTTTGATCATTATTATTGAATAAGAGTAAGGGCATATTTTTCTCTATTTATATGTTAAACTTCTTCCACCATCCCTACTCTTAAGGAGTGTTGAACCACCCTTTGTATATAAATAGGAAAAGTGTTATATAAAGTAAAAGAAGAAAAAAGGAAATTGTTTATATTGCTAACATGATTTGTCAGATGAAGGATAGGGGGTCTCATCAAGAGTTAGCCTACCATGATCATAAGGAAGAAAGTGAAGTGGCATTCCCACTATGGCCACCACACTAGGGATATGATCCAAGAGACACATCAAAAAAATAAAAAGTCCTTGGAACAGGAGGTATCATCACAAGCTGGCTTGCCCACCTTTCACTCCTTCCTGGTGAATGGCATTGTGATTCAACTAGTTACCAAGCCAACACAATGGCCTCCATTCTGACATTGCAACAACACTTTCCTAGGCATACACAAAGGATTATGGTTACAAGGGTGAAATAAACATCTCTGTCAAGGTTATGGACACCTGTGGGCAATAGAGCTCTGTTGATGGTATTGAAGTCATATTTCCTATACACCAATAGTAACTATAAAACCCTTCTTCTTATATCTTTATAAGTGGTTTCAAATGAGACTATACATATAACCCTTTTGAACCTTTGATACATGAAAATCATTTACAAATCAATCATGATGGTAAAAGTCGATAATGACCGCATAAGAACTTTTATTCAAGTTAGATGTCCTATCCTCCATTTCTCGCATCATATCACGAAATTTCCATATTTATTAGTGATTCTATCATACACCTCGATTTTGGTAATCCCCTCATTTTTGTAAACATGGCATACCCCTATATGTTGTTCTTTTATTACTTTGTACTATTGCAGTTCAGCACGCTGCTCGTTTATTTGATGATCGAGGACGACCTAGCACATTATAGGGGGGCGTGAGTGATCTCCATAATTTGCTAGCATACATGTCAGCTCATCATTCGGACGAATTATGACTTGGGAATAGCAAGCTTAATGGTATTTTGTTTCCCAATATGGATGCCTTGCTGTTTTGATGCCATTTCCATGTTTTGCTCTGCAAAAATTAGCAGTAAGTTAGAAATTTGAACAACTTGCTATTCCATCACGTTCTCTGTGCTTTCCTAATAGTGAGCTAAAATTTTGAACAGCTTGTTGTTCCATTATTTTCTCTATGTTTTTACAATGTGTTAAGCATGAATAAGATGGGAGGAAGATCAATTCGCAGTGAGCCACAGGTGTTGATGGTCTCCAATGCTGCACGAGAAATCCTAGCAAGGGTAGGCTAGATAGCTTACCTTAACCTTCTACATCAATCCAATGAGATGGTGGCAATTGAGTTTCTGTAGAACTTGCAAGAAAACCATTCCATGGTGAGAGGGAGACAGATAGCAGTCACTGATGACATAATTGCAGAAGTTTCAAGAATGCCAACTGTTGGACAAGTGTGGACTTTGAAAAAGGTGAGACTGCAAGACGCCATAACCATCTTCCAGGACGAAGGGCAGAACCTGACTGTAAAAGGGAAAGGAGTCCCATCGACAACCTTGGGAGAGTCATGGGTAGAATTGGAAAGAATTATCCAGAGCTACATCACTTATGATGGCAGAAAAGACGTGGTAAGACCATGCCATCTCAAACTTTTAGTTGTGTTAAAGCAAAAATGTGCTGTGAATTTTCCTGCATTTTAAAATTTTTATTACATGATGTTGCCCGAAGTATGAAGAAATCTCACCATGTAGAGTCAGTAGTAAGCCACCATGGGTTAATACAACTGATAATCAGCTATAGTCTTGCCCAACAACAGAGTGGTTGGGAAGAACTGATTTTCTTGATAGACAGGGGACTAGCTTTGCCAACCCCAAAATGAAAACATATTGCCAATACATCGAGCAGACCATTGGAACAAAGAATATCTGTTAGATTGGAAAGGATCAAAGCAATGCTGAGAAATTCCCAGGGAAACATTAGTCAACCTGTGGAAATACATGATTCAGGAGATGAACAACCCCCACAATTGGAAGGTGGGGAGAATGAAAAAGAATTGGAGGAAAATGATGAAGGAGAACTGGAGGAGGAGATTGAGAAATCCGGTCAGGAAGAACAGGAGGAAACAGAGAAACATAGCTAAGATCCTCTACAAAATCCTCTGCACGAAGATGAATTGGCCCAAATTCTGGCCAATATGGGTGAATATGTCCAACCTCACAACCCACTCAACCCCCATAATGAAGAAGGGCCGCAGGAGCACTCTGCTCATGATAAAAGTGCATCTAAGGAACTGTGTGATGAGGAGGGAGAAGAAGAGGATCACTCTGCTCATGATAAGAGTGTATCTGGGGAGAAGAGTGACAAGGATGAGGAAGAGGAACAATCTGTTCCTATTCAGAATACACCCGAAGAATTGCATGACGAAGAAGAGGTAGAAGAATAAGCTGCCCAGGAGACAATAGAACAAACTAGGGGTTCTTTCCCTAAAAAATCTAATCAGCAGAGCCTTGAAGAAGTATCCCAAGAAGAAAACAAGGAAATTGGCCAAGGTGAAGGTGCAATTCCTGAGGTACAAAGCCCAGGCCTAAGAAAACGCACGGTTGTTCCTTCCAAGAAAACAGAGGAAACTAAAAGATTGTGAAAGGAACAATAGACGTTGCTTAACGTAATTAAGCAACTTTGAAAACAGATAAGAGTCTTGAAAATGGGGAAGAAATCAAAAGGAGCCTTCGTGGCAAAGCATGCAATCACCCAAGAAAAACCCCTTAAGAAAAATACCAAGAGGACTCAAGTCCAACCTGTCATTCAGAACCGAAAGGAACAACATCTGGCTATTACAAATGTATAAGTACAAACAGATGATGCACTGGCTTGTGATAAGGAAATCCAAACAGAGTTACTGTCCTCTAACGAGAAGGAAAATCAGACCATAAAGACAAGATGTCATAATAAGGAGTTCGAAGTAGATCTCCAGCCCAAAATTATCATGTTGGATAATGACCCGAGGTTAGTAACTTTGCGAAAATAGTTGGCACAAGCCCAACAAACAATAGAGAAACTCACAGAGCAGACTGTTCCTCAAGAAAAATACCAGAAGTTACAACAATAGTTGAAGAACATTAATGCACCAGAAAGCCATGCCTTTGAAGAATGGCGAAAGGCAGAGGAAATAGTCAAAAAGGTTACCCATAGACTAGACATAGTCATAAATCAAATGGATACCTTATGTTCTCTGTATACTGATGTTCTATCATGTAGGGCACCTGCCAGAAACTATGCTTTGTTTTTAATGGAAAGATATTTACAATTGAAAATTAAAGCTCTCAAGGCAAGAGTACCTATAGAGATAAAAACCATTGATGACTTCATAAATTGTTGTAAGCATTACGGGGTGAAAGTTCAACGATTGTTATGTGAATTTTATTTGCACAATTTTGTATTAGATGGAGAAACAGAATAGAACCCTAGCCCTTTTGTGGGTGATGTCCAACTGCGGGCATTTATTTCATTTGGTGTTAATTAGATAAAGTGGCTTAAAGCCTACAATGTCTTTCAAAGACATGAGAATGGATTAGATCTATGGGTGAGGGGTGAACCTAGAGACCCATTTCAATTATGGAATTAACATAGGAGCCTAATGAGAACTCAGGGTGTGATCGAGACATTGGGACCTATTCACACAGCATTCATCTGACAAAGGGTAGAATACTTGTTTACCATCAAAGACCTTGCCGTAGCAGCAGCCAAATTCCAATACCAGACTTCCAATCAGAATATACAAAATAGAGAACCATTCAATTATGAGAATTTTAAGCTAGATACTGACCACTTGGGTATCTACGGTGACCTCATTATGAGAGAAGGCCCGTCTTGGTCAGGCTATATATCTTGAAGTCTAGTCATTTGGTACCCTGTACTAGGATATAGAGCCTTATATGAATTGTCTGAAGGTCAGACATGGCATATTTTTCAATTCTTAGCTAGGAATCATGATTGTAGACCACCTACTAAGAACCCTTATCCAACCTATTCCCTAACTGCCTTGCATGTCAATTACAATGTTTTCATGAGGGCATGAAAAGGGGTGAGCAGGGGGGGTGTGTTGAGCTTTAGAGAAGGTATGTAATTGCCACCTATTCTGTTATCTTTTCCTTTAAATGCATAAGTTCTTTACATTATGAAATGGGCATATGCTGAAGGATTATGATAAAATTTAGGAGATTTGTGAGTAACATAAAATGACTAATTATTAACTTTTCCTATGCAGAAAATGAAGAAAATGGAAAATTACCATTCCAAGGGAAAAGAAAAGATGAAATCAACTGCTATCCCTTTGGTAGGGAACCGCATCCAAACGAGGCAAACCAGATTGGAATGCATAAGCTAGGAAAGGGAAGAGGAGATACCAAATCAGAGCAAGAGAACAAAGAGATAACTAAGAAATAACGATATGGTGAATCCCTCAAGATCCTTTGATCCTGAGGGATCACTACCTTAGAGAATATTTGTATCCTTGGTATTTCCACCCGGCTACTATAAAAAGGGACAATGTTGCTAGTCCAAGGGGCAGATTATTGTTGTTTTATGAAATTCACTGTTGTAACTTAAACTTTGATCATCGACTCTCTTTAAAGAGCGATTACTATAACTCTATTTTGATTGTTAATACATAAACTTTGTTGTTGTTCTATCTTTGATTCTGGAGTAATCACAGTAGTGCGTCCCTGGAGGCTAAGGGCCCAGTCCTAGTGGATCACTTACTTCCTGTACCATTATTTTCCAATTCCAAGTGGTGTGTGGTTTGATTTCTTTTCTTTGTCTTGTTTAGTTATCTGATGTTCCTTATTATTTTCTATATTGGCTCTGTTATATTTCATTCATATTTGAATAGTAAGGTTATCCTCTGCAACTAGAATGTTATGTTGTTCATTCTGAATTTATATCGCATTGTCGTTCCTTTATAGACTGATATTATTGTATAACATTGATATTCCTTTATAGGTTCCCATTATTGTTCATTTACGTAGTAACAATGTTGTGTATTTATAGATTGATACTATTGTCTATATAGTTACAGTTTACCTCTAAGTGTGATTGTTGTTCATCGAGATCAATTTCCATGGTTACCGCAATTTTTGTTTATTCATAACCGTAATTAGTATTTGTTATGTCGAAACTTAGATTACTGCTTCTCTCAGCATAGATGCATTGTGTGTAACATTCGATTTAGCCTGTTATGCATTTACATTTGATTCAAGTTGCTATTCAATATTTTGTAAGCTTACCTTAGTTTGCTGTTCCATTTTCTGTTTGATGTTTAAATCATTTCTGAGGTAAAGATTGCTGCTTAATCCTTTTACAATACAATTACAGCTTGATACATTTCTATAGGTTAATGCCTTGCTGTTCAATCTTCTTAAACTAGATTACTTGTTGTTCCCTTTCTTGTTAATTAAATTATCATTTCAATTCATTGCTTTGGTGTGAATAGAATGATCTGAAACTATAGTGAACATTGACTAGTGTTGTCCAGTTCCCAAGTAGACGATCTTCTCCTTGATTGCTTTTCAATTGCATCAGTTTACAAAGGGAAGAGTTATTACTACTGCACCCTTGACTGATGAAGTGTTGTAGTTTCTTAAATGAATGGTCTAGTTACAAAGTGTTTCAAGTTCTTGTCATTACATTTAGTGTTTGTTTCCAACATTTATTTACTTTTGCAAGAGCACTATACTACTAGCATTACTCTTGACAAGTGACTGCCACAAACTGAGTACACTCTTTGAGATAACAAATTGTACCTGGATTGATAATTAATGTAGGGTAAATAGAGGTGAAAAAGACCCTTTTTACTGCTCAACAATAGCTAGACTTCAGTGGAAGAAGAAGGCACCTTGGCCAAGTCTTCTATTGTGGATTGGGTTATATGAGATCTGGAGTATCAAGCAAGCAGATGTTGAAGTAGAACTGATGAAGAAGTACCCATTTGACCTTCAAAAATACAATCTGTATGACCCACATTGCATTATGAAGGATCACTACATGAGAGTTCAGTTCAACTATATCTACGGGGCATTTCATTGGGTCGAGGAGGACCCGTGGATATATTGCGACAGTTTCTCTAGACCCAATGAACCAGTCATATTTGTTATGTAGTGGTTAGCAAAGAAATATGAAGTAGTATCAAGGAGAGCACCAGTAGTGGCAATAGAGCCATGCATACTAGTGTACGACAAAGGGAAGAGGAAATTTTCAATCGCATGGACGAGGAGCAAAGTTGCAAGTTTCGAGTAGATCCACCTATAGACAAAGAAGTTATGGCCATAGAGGCAAAGAGGCAACAACGCGACAAGTGAATCATGCGAAGGTAGAATGATAAGAAGATAATGGAAGAGGTAGAGATGGAGTTGCATGAGATGAGGGAGAAACTTTAAGAGGAACAAGAGCTGTGCAAACAAGAGAGGGAAGTGCAGAAGTAGCAAGTACAACAAGGGGTGCAACATGTGAAAATAGACAAAGCAACGACCTTACAAGTAGTTTATTCATCTGAACAGCTAGCATCAGGAGAACAGGGTGAACCATCGCAGGGGTAAGACTTCGCTCATGAGATAGAATCGGCACTTCAACAGTTCGATGCTGACATGGAGCAATAAGAGTTGGAACAAGATACTGACCTCATGCCTCACCACAAAGAGGTTGACTCACCCACTTCAATGCATCCAGATGATGAGAAAGTCTTAGATGACCAAGGAGGCATTGAGATCCTGGGTGATCAGTGAGAAGAAGATATGCAAAACATCTTGTTTGATGAATCCCAACATACAATTGTGCAACCTCACAGACTATCAACTCTAGAGGATCAAAAATCCCCTATGCAAGTTGAAGAATGAGTGATTGTGATGGATGCATGCAAACATCCAACTGCCTTGGCTGATGCAACCAGAGTGTGTATTGAAGCCACTAGATCAAGTGTTCATTTCCTAATAGCTAAGAATGAGCAAATGGCAAAGGAACTACAAACGACCAAGCAAGGAGGAGACTTGGTGACAATGTCCACCCATGCTGAACTGAAGAAGGAAATACTAGATGAAGTATTGTCCATAGACACAACGATCTGAGCATTGTACTCCAAGTTTGGTACCGTGCACAAGGCAGTATTCCATCTCAATGGATGGCAACAATGATGTGCTACGAGAGCATGCATCTTAATGAATGTGCATGCTGTTGTTGATGCCATGCAAACATGGAAGATGAAGTACAAGGGAGCCTCACTTCACTTGTCTAAGAGGATGAGGGTCAATGCGGTCAAGCTGAAGGCACACATCCAGAGTCAGATCCAGAATTATGAAGAGCTCTTGTAGTTCATCACTAGCATACAGGCCTCCCATACATGAGTATTCAAGAGTATGGATATTGTGGTGCATACACATGCGATCCCATCAATTGGGACTCTCACCCAATTGAAGACAAAGAAGCAGGTTTTGCTAGAGCTTGACTCATACTTTGACGATTTGAATATGCATCTCCACCAGCCCAAACTTACCTATCAGTGTAGACATCATGTAAAAGCATGTTGACGGCCCAACCACATTGAAGACAATGATGTGCATGCATTTAGATGAGTTGGACAGAGGAGCTCGAGTAGTGTACCTAGATGCTATGGAGGCAAAGGTCCGATTTCAAATGGATGTCACCGCGGAACACATGGACACTATCAGAGACTATAGAGCTTGGCATCAATATGTTACTATTGATTGCAATGAGGATGTTGATAAGTTGGACTTCTATAGCTGTCTAAGTCAGAGTGATGTTTGGTTTGGCTTGCTCAAGCCATTGTCTTCACATGGGTACATGTGCATTGTAATGTTGAGTCATGTTAAGTGTAATTCAAGTGTCAATAGTGAATGTAACAGTCATAGAGTAGGTGAAGGGTCATGAGAGTAGTTGAACAGTCACAAAGGGGAATGTCAAGGGCCACCCCACCCTTTTCTATAAATAGTCCCTCATAACGCATTGTAAGGGCTTTTGGTCAGCCAAGCTTCTAATAAGACTATCTTGGAGAAGGCTTGGATAGTATTATAATGCGCCTTGGCTTCTCCACTGCACAAAGCTAGTTCATCTCTTTTGAGGAGTAGGTGGATGTGGCTGTAACATTCCACTATTGCGGCTAGAAGGGTTACATGGATGTATTGTATGATTGTGACTTACACTTTGTTATATAATAAGAGCCAACACATTTTCATGCATATGTTGTTATTGTAGTTGGACTGCTTCATTTTATTAGAAATATATGTTGTTTAACTTACGTAGTTGCGTATGAACTTCTTTTTATGTGATTATATGAATCTTGTTGTAGATGTGTTGTTGGTTTAATTATCACTTTCGATTGCTCATTGATCTTCTTTCTAGCTTGTGATGCATTTTCTCTCATGTGTTCCCTTCTCTGCTAAGTATTGCTACAAGTTCCCAAGGGGTACACTCATCTCAACCCCCATGTGTTAGAACCTCTCATTCACACCCTTGATACTGACAGAGTTATCTTACCTGCTTTTGTACGACATCGTGTTGAAGGCATTACCTTGCAACCCACTGTTGCGACTCCTACACCAAATGGTCTGAGGTCTAATTGGGACTTCTTACTGGGGAAATCCGCTTGACATGTTGGCAAGTCCAACACCATCAACATGAGTCTTCATCTTTTTAGAATTATAAATAGGGCACAAACCATCCTTCACTTTCATTCATGATTCATTCATTTCTTCATTCCTTTTATCAGAAAGTGATTCAGCTGGTTTCCACATGGCTTTTCTTTATGTCATGTTGCTTTCTTCATGCCATATTTTTTTAAGGATCTTGCATCATTATATATTGTCTTCTTGGAATTTATCCACATATATACCCTTCGGAAGTCATACATAAACCCATCCAAATATTATTTGAAAGATAAAACATGAACACTTAAATCGAAATTACCTTTGTGATGGTCTCTTATCATTACATCTTCTTGTAGGTATTAGCATCCTACATGCATGTTATCCATTTTCAAGGGTCTCCATATTTGTCTGACTTTCATCAGAGTATTCATATCTTTCTGGTAGATAATCCAATGAACTCTTCTTGATCTCGGATGCTAAATTCCTTCTACCTTCGTTGCATATTTTACGATCTCTTCCTTGCTTTTCACACACTTAATTCCATGGAGGTTCCAATTAGATTTTCTTAATTGTATTCAACTTCCTCAAGATTCATATGAGAACATATTATGTTCATCAAGTATGAATTATGCTTTTCTGTTATCTTTCAAAGAAATAAATCCCCTTTTCATTGATCATGTTTCCCAAAATGGAACTAGTGATCCATATTATCTACATCCATATTGCATGGCTTTCATAATAATGTATGTAGGAATACATACCTCATATTTCCTTTCGGTCATCGAGACTTCTTGTAGCAACTTCATTTGAACGAATGAGTTTTATCCTACTTCACTATTATGTCATCATACAATCACCCCTTGAATCCTATGGGTTGGAATTATTGATGAAACACTTGCTTTCTTTCTAGATCATTGAATCCTCTGATAAGGATTCCATCATAGAAACTTGAGGATCTTTCATATCCTCACCTAGCATATGTTTCCTTATTGACTATTGTATGATTATCCTAGTCGATGATGACCTATACTTCTTTCTATAATAATTATTTAAGATTTCAATGAGGTTTCAAAGAACTCTTATTCTTTATAATTTATTCAAGACATTTTTTTTTCTTCCCATGTCAAGAGCTCTTCCTTCTAACGCTTCTATCATGATGCTTATTTACATTGATTCTTATTTATAAATTACAAGTGGAAATTACCTTCTAGTGAAGAAAAGCATCTGAGCCATGTTAGAGATCTTTTACTCCTTCCTTCTTAAGCTTCTTCGTCTTAGGTTCTTTCACTTCCTTAGTAATATGGGCTTCTTCCTTATCTCCCTTATCCTTGTTATGTTTAGGACAATATCTTGTGTAGTTCCCAAGTTCATGGCATCGATAGCTTATTTTTTTATTTATAAGTAAGAGATGAGCCTTCTATTAATTTGATCAAATTACATAATATACAGAGTGCCCCAGACATCAGGGGTAGCAAAAAACTAGGGACCGAAGCTCAAAGTGGTTCCTACTACATCTACTAGCCAGACCGGAAGGCAACAATAAAAAGTCCACAAAATTGAACCCTTGCCGTTGAATACATAACCCCAATCCAACAGCCAACAAGAAAAGGAACCCACAAAGGGATCCAGAATCATACAACAACCAAAACCAATGATAGCCATTGAATGCAAAGTCCCGAACCAACAACCATTGAGGATATCACACGGACGAGAAGCATAGAGGTTAACCGCACGATGAGAATGGTTTTCTCTCACCTCTTGTTGCCACATGTCACCCCCTGAGTGGAATCACATGCATCTTCACAATACTAGATACCAACCATGTCCCACGTGATATACCACATAAGGTTTTGGGGATTTGTGTTCATGGTTTCACAAAAAGCCAGGGGCCCATGCAGGAACCCACAATGGATCCTACTACACCTTGCGAATGGACTCGATTACAACTCTAAACTAGGTCCAACAAACAACAAAAGGCCTGGAACCCTAAGGCGACAAGCACGACCCATCTCAACTGTTGAATACATAATCCCGATGCAATGATCATCGGGGATATCGCACAAATGAGAAGCACAGAGGTTAACCACGTGATGAGAGCGATTTTCTCTCACCTCTCGATGTCATGTGTTACCCACTGACTGGAATCGTATGCACCTAAAAAAATATCAGATACCATCTAAGTCCTGTGTGAAATACCACTTATGGTATTGAGTTCGTGGTTTCTCGTAAACCTTGCTGAACCATCCACCTAGAATCGCCAACAGAAATCCGCTGAGCCAAATACACTGAGGTAGTCTGTTCTGTGTCATTTCCCAACTTGAAACCTTCATCATTCATCCAAAAGTTAACAAAGATGTGGAGAGAAACCACATCCCAAAATTGTAGACAAATTAGGTGGTATCATCCTTACTCTTGTCTCCCGAGTCCCTTCTATTAGCACTTTTCATCCATAAATCCCAATCTTTGGTTGCCAGGATGAAACAATCCTCTTGCAGTTTCCCTTCAGGTAACAACTCCCATGCATGCTAAGAATCCCTATCCTTATTGGCCACACCTTCATTGGCCAACCGATCTACAACCATATTTGCCTTCCCTCTAACATGAACAAATCTAATTGTTTTAAGGGTCTGCAAGTGAGACTAGATATGGTGAAAAACCTGCAGTAGATTCCAATGCTTCGACACTTTATCTGGTGAAGTTCCATTGTGAATCTTCTTGGCTGCTCTGATGATTAAATCTAAATCTGATTCAATGATAACATTCTGTAAATTTTCCTTCACTGAGATTTCCAAGCACTGATCTAAAGCCAGAAGTTCAGCCATGTTATTGGTACCCTTTTCCAAGTGGCCATGGAAGATGTATTTTGTGTGCCCCTGAGGATCTCTTATAGCACCCCCAAAGCCAGCTTCCCCTGGATTGCCCTTAGAAGCTCCATAAATGTTTACTTTGAAGAAGCCCTAAGGAGGGGGCTGCCATCTACTGGCCCCTGTGCTAATTGTTCTCACTTCCTTCCTTATTCCTTGAGGATTGATGGATTGAAGAACCAAATTAAGAATAATAATCTCCTCGTGAGGCAGAGGAGGATTCATGGGAATTGACCTCAAAAGGCACTTAACTCTTTCTTTAAGCTGTATTATAATTTGATTGATTATATGTTGGGGTTAGCTAGCTTTATTTTTGAAGATCCACCTGTTGCGTTCTTTCCAAACATTCCAGATAAAAAAGCCTGGTACTAGCTTCCAAGCTTTGTTGATGATCTCATTCTTTGATAAGTTCTTCCTATAGTTTTTCAGAGTGTTGGATATGCTGAGACTGTTCCTGTTGGTTTGTCAGAAGCTTGAGGTAGCCCAGTCCCACACCTTAGCAAAAAAAGAGCAGAGGTTGAGTAGGTGTTCAATCGTTTCCCCATGTCAGCCACATAGGTGACATTTGGAAGGGCCAATGAAGCCTTTCTTTAGGAGGTTTTCCAAAGTTAGGATCTTCCTTTGATGCACAAGCCAAATAAATAGCTTTATTTTTATCCATTGAGGAGTTTGCCAAAGTTCCTTCCAGACTTTATTAGCATTTACAAAGTTGAATCCTGTGATTTCTTGTTTTGCCTCTTTGAGGTTAAAGTTACCTTCATTATTCTTCCCCCATATTAATTAGTTGTGTGAGGAGGAAACCAAAATCCGTCTATGCTTTATGTCCATGGTGAGATCCTCTGTCATGGCCTTCAAAGAATTCTCATCACTATAACTTAGTTCCTTCCACTTCCTTCATTTTTCATTTTTCCGTCCCTGGTCCCATAAATCTTCTACCATTAATAGGCCTTTTTTATTTGTGTCTCTCTTGAGGGCTGCCAAGTCAATATTGTCGATGATGGGTTCCTATTTCCAACTGTCTTCCCAAAATCAAGCTTGGTCCCCTACTCAGATTTCCCAAAAACAATGCTACTGAGCAATGCTTTTGTTCTCCCAAGCAAGGTTCCATATGTGTGATCTTATGATTTGTCCTGTCATTCTAATAAAATCCTCCTGCTAGTGCTTGGTGTACTTTTGTTTCCAAAGCTTGACCGAGGGGGCATTCGGCTCCTCGATCCATTTCCACCAAAGATTAGCTCCTAAAACTTTACTAAGAGTTTCTAGATCAGGAAGCCCCAAGCCACCATGGCTTTTGGGCTTGCAGATCTTGTCCCAGGCAACTAAGGCACACTCTTTTTTCTCTTCCCCTCTACCCCATAGAAAGTACCTTTGAATGTTCCTTATCTGCTACTTAATACCTTGAGGAGGAGAGATAGCTACAAGCATGAAAATGGGAATGGCTTGGAAGACCACCTATGTGAGCACAAGTTTCCCTGCTAAGTTTAAAGATGTGCATGTCCATTTTGTGATTTTTTCCTGAAGTTTATTTAAAATTGGTTCCCATATTTTCTTGCTAAGAGGTTTATCAGTAAGAGGAATGCCAAGATATTTGGAAGGTAGTTGTTCCCTTTGAAAACCTAGAATTCTGGTAATGTTTCTCTGTATAGCAATATTAGTGTTAAATAAAAGAACTTTGGACTTGTTTTGGCTTACTTCGGTGCCTGCTGCCATAGAAAAGTCATTTAAGATATATTTGATTTCCCTTGCTCCCCTAACTGTGGGTATGCCCTGCATCATAGTATCATCCAAAAATTGTTGATGAGTTTTAGCCTCTCCATCTGAGGTGAGCTTGATCCACTAAATTTGACCTTAAACATTTTCCATTTTGATTGCCCTACCTAGCCCTTCCATCATGAGGACAAAGAGTAAAGGGGAGAGTGGATCGCCTTGTCTAAGCCCTATGGAAGGCGTGAATGTATTTGAAGGTGCTACAATAAGTAGAATGGAAAAGTTGGTTGTGGTGACTAGTGCCATAACCAATCTTATCCAGTTTTGGTCAAATCCATATGCTTTCAGAGTAGCTCTGATATAAGACCAACTAATTTTGTCATAGTCTTTCACAAATTCCAACTGAATAATCATGCCTGCTTTCTTGTTGCTTCTGAGAGAGTGTACCACCTCATGTGCTTGGATGATGTTGTTGAGAATTTTTCATCCTTCCACATAGCCTGTTTGCTCTTTCGAGATGAGGGAAGGTAGTAGGGTCTTGAGTCTATTGGCTACCACTTTGGGGATGATTTTATACACCACATTACATAAGGATATGGGTCTAAATCCATCCGGAGTCATAGCATTTTCCTTTTTTGGGATTAAAGCTGTGAAGGAATCATTAAGTGCTTTTAGAACCTTTTTTTATTTTCTTGAGTCTTCGACAACTTCGAGGATATCTTGTTTGACTGTATCCCAGTAGGCTTTGAAGAAATCAACATTGAATCCATCCGAGCCTGGTGCTTTTCCACTTTGCATTTCCTTGATCACCTCACTGACCTCGTCTTCCGAGATTGGCCTATTGAGATTGTGGTTGTCCTCACTAGTGAGAAACTTGGGGATATACTGGGTGAACTAATTAATGAACCTAGATCTATCCTCCATTGGCTCCTTTGCAATATTAGAGAAGTGTTGGACTAGATTTGATTCCATGTCCTTGTGGGAGACAAGCTCAACACCCTGAGAATCCCTAATCTTTGTGATTTTATTATGTGCCCTATGGGCCATAGTGGATTTGTGGATGAACTTAGTATTTCTTTCTCCCTCATTGAACCACTGAATCCTGGATTTTTGTCTTTAGAAAGTTTCCTCTTATAAGAATCAATCCTCCCATTCTTCCTGCAAAGAATTAGTTAGCTTTTGCCTCTCTTCATTGAAGCCCTTTGTGATATTTATTTGATTGATTTCCTAGAGTTTCTGCACAGTGTCAATTCTAGCCTTGAGGATATCGCCAAATTCATTTTTGTTCCAAGCTTTAAGTTTAGATTTAATATATTTCAGTCCCTGCTAGAGCATGTACATTTTGATGTCGTGAATATTCAGATCCTCTTTCCACCATTTGTCAATGTTACTGGTGAATTTGGGGTGTGAGAACTAGCCATTCTTGAATATGAAGGGCCTATCCCTTGGAGTGCCCATAAAGGTAGCTTCTAGCTAAACCGGCCAATGATCTGAACCTCCAAAGGGTAGAATGAATGATGTGATGGCTGGTCCTATGAGAAGGATATCCTCAGAGATGATAAATCTGTCAAGTTTTGAAGCCACTTGAGAAGCCCCTCCCCTTTTTTTGTTCCACATGAAGGTTCCATTTATTGTCTCGGTGTCCACTAGTCCCATGTTCATGATGAAATCTTGGAAGGCTTTAGAATCTTTTCCTAGCTGTCTAGTGCCTCCTTTTTTTCTGAAAGAGATCTTATCATATTGAAATCACCTGCAACTATCCAAGGCATATTGGGATATCATGATCTTATATTTTCCAGGGAGGTAAGAAGCTTGAGTTTATCTACTTGCTTCTGAGGTCCATAAACATTTGTTATCATATATGTTTCCTTATCACCTACCAGACTGCACACCAAAGATAGGATTCCAAATTTTCATGGATCCCACAACGTAAGAATCCCACCTGCCGAGTTATTTTCCTTGACCTCTAAATAATCATACTTGATTAACCATTTATTATGAATTTCTCTTATTTTCTCCATTGAACATTTGGTCTCCTGAATAAAGACCATGTCTGGTTTTTCTTCTTTAATTCTGTTACTCAGATTCCTTTGTTTACTTCTACTACCTAAACCTCTAATGTTCCATGTTGTAAGCTTCATTAAGAAAGATTAGTAAAGGAATAGCTGGTAAGATCTTTCATCTTACCTGAGCTAATCAGTAGTTTTCCACATTTGTTTAGCAGTTCATTCTGTCTTTTCCTTCCTCTTTTCCTTCTTGAGTTCTTTGGAGATTTTGCCTATGAGTTCTCCATAAGTTTGACCCCACTTTGCTCCTGTCTTTCCTGGTTTCTCTTGACACTAGTTCCCTTCGATTGTGCCCCCCATAGGATGAGCTGTTGAACTTGATCATAGTATTCTTTTGGCAAGGAGTCCACTCCTTTGTTCCTGCCTTGTTCCAGAAATAGTTCTAGATCTAGGTTTTCCCTATCTATAATCTCATGTAGTTCATGGTCCTCTGTTCCTGCCTCACTTGGAGTCATCTCTTAGTCTTTACTGATCTCCATGCAGCTTGGTAGTTCCTCCTTCTGTTGGTTGTTTACTATGATATCCTCCATTTCAACTTTCGTTTCTTGCTCCTTGGATGCATTCTAGCTGTCCTTGGTTGTCTCCACATTCTCCTCTAATTCCTCTAGGTTTTTGAAACTATTATGTCTTGTATTTTTGTCTTCACTGCTTTTCTTGTGTGTTCGTTTACCCCCATTCCATTTGGCCCCAACCTTGGTAAAACCCTCATGATCTCTATCCAAATATGTTTTCCCGTTGCCTTCCATATTGTTTGTAGGGTAGTCTCTAAATAGATGGTCGTGTTCATGACATTTGCGACACTTGAAAGGTATGTGCTCATAGTCCACCATTTGCACCCAATATTCATAATATACCTCTAAAATTATTGCTTCTTGAAGGGCTCGAGATAGATCCATTTCCACACATATTTGAGCAAAGGAGGTGTATTTACCTTTGAGATTTTCCTCTGATATCTTCAAAAAATTCCCCAGCTTGTTGCCTATGGTTTTCAAAGATTCTAGGAGCTAGTAATCTAGAGGTAGTGAGTATAGTGTGATCCAAACTGGTATAGATGTAAATGTTTCATGTTTCGGGACAAATTTCATCATCCATGGCTGCATGTAGAGTCTTTCGCAGCATAGAAATAAGGCCCCCCCTCAAATACTATGTCTTTGTCCTCTAGGTTCACGAACACAACTGTGAAGAAGCCCTTAGAACCTAGATGTAAATGTATTTCTCCCTTTGGCTTCCAATGGCTCCTAATCCACATGTGTAATTCCCTCTCTGTTGGCCATAACCGCATGAAATTGCAGATGATCATATATTCTTTCATATGGTCCCTATGCGTTTGAATCGTAGGATCACTCAATATGACCCAGAGAATGATGCTTTATATGGGTTTGTAAACTCTCGTAGATTTTGTGGAAGTCATTTTTCTACTACTACCTCCCTTATCCTTTTCTTTACTTGTTTCCTATTGAATCCCTTATCCTGGGATTCATTTCTTCCAACTGTCTCCTTGGCTTTTACTTCTGAAATATTTCCCGAAGGTTTTTTGAAATTCTTCCCTCTTGTTTCCTTGCCTCCTTCTATGACTACCTGACTATAGAATGGAGCGGCACTCCCCCTGTGCGTCCCACCATGGAATCCTAATGAAAAACCCCTAACATCAACTTTGATCCTTGTTCAATGTTGCAGACCTCCATACTTGTAAAAAGCATCCATAGCTTCTTAATTTAGCCATGTTTTTCCTTTTTTTTAGGACCAAACTTTGCAAATTTCCCTTTTCTTTTTGTCACTAATTGATCCCTTTTATTTGATCATTTGTCACTTTCTTTCTTCAACCTATCTTCTTCCACATTACATAGAGACAATAATTTGATGAATGGGATAGATTCCTCTTCTTTAGTAGATATGAGGTTACATTGTTCATCATTCAATGCATTTGGAATAACGAAGATCATTTCTTTATTAGATACAATTTGTCCTAGATCTAACAATTTACCTCTAATTTGAGATGATTTTGGAAGGCATGAAGATATCCCTTCATCCTTTGACACCTTCAATTTATATAGATCAAATCTAAGTGATATGGTATTTTCTGTCATGCTTTCATAGAAAAGTTCTACCATCTCATCATATATCTCTTTAGATGTCTCCAGCTCGGCTAAATAGGGAATGAGAGGATTTTTTTATGGATTCCTTAAGAATATTTTGAGCCTTTAGATCCCTTTCCATGTATTCAGATAATTTTGGTTCTTTGGATGGCTTGAAGACGTTTCCATGGACATGATCAATAAATTCATTTACTTCAAGGACTATGTCTATCCTTCTTTTCCATACAAGGAATTTTGATATCCCAACTAGCTTATGGTTCTCCCTGAAACATGAAGTCATTTTTACTATATTATATTATAAGAAAAAGGTACTTAGTTGTGAAGATAGAATATTCAACTTGATAATGATGACAAACTTGTTGCCTCAGATGATCCTTTTTTTTAAGAAGGTTCTTACTTGAATGAGGGAAGATTGCCTTCTTTAGGATGATCTTCTTCCAAATGATATCCTTGCTTCAATAAAGAGAATAATACCTTTCGATCTAGCCTTCCTTATTTTTGAAGAGCTTCTACTCATTTTATGATGTATGAGTGATGATTCGAGAAGTGCTACACGAGTTTTTGTCTTTCTTTCTGCTTCCTTCTTGAAGATAATTTCAAGACTCTTGTTAGAGTATATTTATTTGATCTAGGGTTTTGGTATGATGAAGATATTTCTTATTGTTATTTGACTTGATTTTATTCTTATTTGAAGCTCGATTCTTATGTGTCTACTTGCTTGAATTTCTCTTCTTGACTTCAACACCTTAGCTCCGATACCATGTTGAGAAATCTAAGGCATGGATAGTTAAAATATTTATTTGCTTGATAATTGATTTAGCTTATAGTATTTTCTTCGTTATGTTATTACTGTGTTATTTTCATCAAGCCAATTACCAATATGCACAATAAAATACAAGTGACACTGTTTGTAGGCTTGTCATCTAGGGCCAAAACATCTCACCTCTTGATATGAAAACCCGATGAAAATTCTTCTTCGAGATCTTCAATTGATGAGTACCAAGACCATGGAAATGACCCTTGACTCTAGTATCCTCCCAAGAACCTTGTCACTAACCTTTATACTCTGCATCTTCCCTTTATCGACTTTACTCTTGATCTCGAACTGCTCCCCTTAGCCCCTTCTAGAGAAACTTGGTCTCTATCCTTCACAAGGCTTCTTCTCCACTTCTCCTAGAGAATATCAATCTCTATGATCTTGATCTCTAACTTGGTCACCTAGAAAAAGTATCCCATAAGAATCCTTCCTTCTCTGACCATAGAAGAAACTCTCCTTTGCTAACCCCAGATGAAAATTCTCCTTTCTATGCCTATAAGAAAATCTTCTTCACTTATTGAGAAGAAACTCTCCATCGATTGCCCAGACGAAACTCTCCTTTTTTTGCCCATAAGGAACTCTCCTTCCTAATGTCTGGAAGAATCCTTCTTATCACTTCTTCACACTTCTTCTTTATGGCCTCTTCTTTGTACTTCTTCTTCATTGAATTCTTTTGAAGTTGCTTGTCTCTAAGTGAGACGGAGTGTGGCTATAGATGCACCTAGACACATGTCGTTTAGGCTGAAATGATCACTAGTGGTTAGGTAAACTTCTTCTAGCAAGTTCTTCCATCATTGTAGGCCGACTTGAAGAGGATAAGTGATAAGGTCTTGGAGGATACTTTACATAGAAAAGTTTGACCTTTTACAAAGTATAACATGACTTCATTACATGACAATGAATATAATATTTTATGACTAGATGACAAATAATCCCTACTGACTCTCAATGGGATTCTTGACTCAAAAATGAAATCTCTTTCTCATGAAACCCATGAAGCAAGAAATACAATAATTTTATTTTTCTTCTTGACATCTCACTACATAAAATCATAATTACATGTCATTATGAAGACCAAAACTAGTTACACTTTTCAACAATAACAACTTTGGTTATGCTCTAGTCCTGGAAGCGTTGGTTGGAAAAACACTCTGGAAGCCCTTGGTGGGTTGAGTTACTAGTCTTGGAACCCTTGGTTGGACAAATGCTCTGAAATTCCAACAACAACTATGGGTTGAGTTACGAGTCCTAGAAGCATTGGTTGGAACAAATGCTCTGGATCACTGGACAACTTGGGTAGAGACCAATATGGTGATGGTTAGTGATGTCGGACCGTGAGGTTGGATCACTGGTTGATGGTTAAGGTGGTTTTTCCTCTAGAAGCCCTGGATGGTTTTGATTGATTTATTTTATGATATCCCACATTCATGCTTGGTATATGGCACAGGGGTGACTGGTTGAAAGAAAGATTTGGGTTAACGTAGTTTATGGTTGGGTGGTTCGTGGAAGTCTCATACTTGGTCATCTTATGCAATCATCAACAAGAGATATTTCTCATTTGTATTTTATGGGTAAATATACTTGTTGATATGTGGCTTATATGGATTTTATATCCTTTATATTTCTGCTGATTATGTGATGGTTATGAGTGAGATTTATAACAGTGAAAATGTATGGCTCTCCATTCATGCTTTGGTTAACCACTAAATGTAAAATGAATGTATGGCATACTAGATGATAATGCATATAATGTGATAATATGTCAATGCTTCGTAGATATTCTTAGATAAGTATGACACCCCTATGCTCAAGTCTATTGTTATGACATGTAGAATGCATATTTGTGACATGTTTGATGAAATTAATGTCATGGTTGGCATTTGTTAGGTCAATTCGTTGATAAATTTTTGTGTTAGAATCTTTATATTGTTGTCATTTATTGTCTCAAAAAGTCTCATAAAGTTATAGGAAGTGGTTCGAAGACTAGCTCTGAAAGAGTGGCTTAAATTTCGTAGTCTCTGGTACAGAACTAACTAAAAAATACTCCAGTCTCTCCCTTGCAGGCATTGTGGTAGCATCTAGAAGATCCCAATCAAATTCAAGACCATGTCAAGGGAGTGAATGAGGATTTAATGCAGAAAAATGTCAGTTTATATCAGGGGTTCGTCACTTGGATGTCTTGGATGGCTCTAGAGGTTCTGTTGCATGTGTAGAAGGTAAGGTTGGTTACGTTTCATCAGTTCCACTTCCTTAAATGATACATAAGGAGTTGAATCATATCATATTAACTCTTCGTCACATGTTTTTTTATTTTTGTAGCATTGGATGTGTTATAGCCATGGAATTTTATGGAGAGGCTAGAATACATGAGATCTCCAAAACCCCAAAATTGTTTTTGGATATTCCACCTAGAAGTGTCTCAATTATATTATAATCAATTTTTAAATATTTCTGAAGTCTAAACTTAGGGAATATGATTAATTAATAAGTATTAATTAAGATAAGGTGTGAATCATCTATAAAATCACACAGATCAACCAAGAAAGGATCCTAGCTATTGATTAAGTTTTAATCTTGGTCGTTGGTGCTCTAGCAGTGGATTATAAAAGAAAGTCGATGTGTTGATGGAGATCATCTGGTGTAGATACTGAATTGCCCACACAATATAATTTTCTTAGTAATAGTAACTCAGCAGAGAAGATAGAACCAGATGGTGAGTAGAAGGTGGAGCATGAGAGCAACAACATTCCAAGAGAATGTTTTCAGTTTCTAGAAGAGTTGAAGGAATGAAGGTCGAAATATTCATAGGTCCAGGGTAGGGACTGCACAAAGGCTGACGAAGACATCTCATGCAGAGATTGGGTAAGCCATTTCAGAGGAAGAAAATAGTTGTGGGGTTGGAGAAAATTCTCACAATATGTTTGCTAGTGTTTTTTTCAGCTTAGATTTCCACCTGACATCTAAATTATTGTACTCAGATTTGTTGCTGAGCATAAATAATAACACCCTCATCTGTTGCATTGGTTTTCCCAAGTTCCGTTTTTCCACAGAAAATTGTCAAAAAATATTGTGTTAATTTTATTATGTGTGGTAGAATTTATTAGTTTCTAGCATTTTATTTTCCACGGTATTTCTATAGTGAAAATTGGACTAGTGATTTTATTGGTTATTTTATGTAATAAATAAACTACAAAATTAATTTATGAGTTAGAAGAATAATCTCCAGTCACTGCAATAGATAGAATTTTCACATGGTATCAAAGCTTAATTGATCATCCAGGAAGATTAGAAGAAAGAAAAGGAATTTCATTTTTCAAAGGGAGCAACAGATCAAAATTCACAGAAATATTGCGAAGAGCATGGATTAGGCAGTTCAAGTTGCTAGGGAAACAATTTGATTTTCTCAATTGAGAGGAAGTAGGAAAATTTGAATCGCCAAGTTAGTGATTCTAGCAGTCAGAGGTAGTAGTTGTAGTTCAATTTTTTCATTGAGCATAATACTGGTTGGATGCAGGAAACATTTTGTTGTAGGCTATATAATTCACGTTGGGAGGAAAAGAGAAATAGCACACTAAATTTTTTCTAGTTTAGCCATGAAAAAAAGTAATATTCAAGAGACTTTAGATTTGTCTTCCAGATTGGAAGAAGAACATGCTTGGTTAGCAGGATCAACTTCATAGGGAGTCTGGTACATAGACAGTGGAGCTTCAGCCCACATGACTAGGGTTAGAGAATATTTCTCTAACTACAAAGATGAGCAAATGAGTTTACATATTACTATGGGAAATAGAAAGAAATGTACTCCAGCAGGGAGAGGTACCATTGATTTTCAGGGGGAGTCAAGAGCAAGCACCAGTGCTTTAGATGTGTTGAATGTGATAGGATTGGGTATGAACCTGATTTCGGTATCCTAATTATAGGATAAATGGTACGATGTTCACTTCGTAGGAATGAAAGTGTATTTCAAGCACCTCAACTAGAAGAAAGTAAAAAAATTTGGAGTTCGAAGTAACAAGCTGTACCGATTGCAAAATGATTCTCCAATGGCACTGATAGGTAGCAACAATAGAAGTGAAAAGGACCTGAATGAATTATGGCATATAAAAATGGGACATCTACATCATGGAGCATTCAGGATGCTGAAGGAAACCATAACAGGGGTTCCTGAACTAGGGTCTAAACACAGTGATGTGTGTAGAGCATGCATAATTGGGAAGTATGTTAAGGCGAAAATTCCAAGGAGTGAAAATAGAACTAATATCGTGTTAGGAATTATACACTTAGATACTTGTGGCCCAATGTCCACTAGAGCTCTCAGCAGGGCTGAGTATTTCTTCACCTTTATTGATGACCATTTTAGGAAAACCTGGATTTACTTCTTGAAGACCAAGGATGAGTTCTTCGATCATTTCAGAGAGTTTAAAGCTCTCATGGAGAATGTGATAGGGGAGAATATCAAGGTACTTCTCTTGGATAATGGTGGAGAGTATATCGATAAAGATTTCAAAATTTATGTGTGAAGGAAGGCATAAAGAAAGAATGGATAAGTCCATATAATCCACAATAGAAAGGTGTAGCTGAGCGAAAGAAAAACCATTGTTGGAGTTACAAAGGCTATGGTATATGACCAAGGTCTACCCATATTTCGGTGGGAAAAAGAATGTAACATCACACTATATATTTAGAAAAGGAATCCTCATAGAGCATTGGGGAAGAAAACGCAAAAAGGAGTCTTCATGGGGAAGAAGCGTGAAGTTTGCCACCTCGAAATCTTTGGTAGCATTACTTATTGTCACATGCCAGATGATAAAAGGACCAAACTATATTAGATTGTAGAGAAGGGGTTTTTTGTTGGGTACAACAAAACCTCAAAGGCATTGAGAATCTACATTCCTAGCAGTGAGAAGATAGTAATAAGACAAGATGTGAAGTTCATGGGGGACCGAGCATTTGGGAGGTCTCGAGAGACACTTGCTAGTGATCAGAATCAGTCAATAGAATCTCCTTTAGTCTAGCCACAGGAGCATCCAGTGGAACAAGCAGGAGGATAGTCACAAGGGTCAAGTACTGTGACCAGTAACAATATTTACACAGGAGCAGGAAATCCTGGGAGTTCTTAGCAAATGGAGCAACAGAGACAGGATGAGGAGGAGATGAAAGAAACTTACACAACTAGTTGTTGAGCCAGTGAAAAGGTTCGTAAAACATTAAAGGATGTAGAAGAGTTTAATGGGACTCCTAGGACGAGCAAGAGAAAATGAAAAGAGCCTGAAAGATACCAAGCATTGGTAGCTGAAGTTACAGAACCTTCTGGTTTTCAGGAGGTCACACAACATTAGGTGTGGATAAATGCCATGGTAGAAGACTATAGCTCTATCATGACGAATGATGTTTGGGAGGTATTGGTCAGGCCAGAACATAGATCGATTGTAGGTTTGAGATGGATCTATAAGATAAAATATGAGACAAACATCAGTGTGGAAAAGTATAGGGATAGGTTCTTGGAAAAGAGATATGCAAAAAAGGAAGGGATATATTATGAGGAAATCTTCACCATAGTTGCCAAATACAAATCCATCTGACTAGTTATATCTCTAGCATCTCAGATGGGATGGAATATTCACCATATGGACATCAAGACAACCTTATTGAATGAAGTGATAGAGGAGGAAGTGTACATAGAACATCCAAAGGGATTTGATACTCAGGAGAGGTGCACGCACGTGTGGAATTTGAAGAAGTCTCTATACGGGCTCAAGCAGGCTCTTAGGGCATGGTATGGTAGAATTGACACCTACCCATAGTAGATGGGGTTCATCAAAAGTGACGCAAATCTAAACCTTTACTATTTTATGGTAGAGGATGGGCCCCTCATTCTAGTTTTGTATGTGGATGATCTATTCTTAAAAGGGTCATCAAGGTTCATAGAGGAGTGCAAGAGGAACATGGCAGTATAATTTGACATGAAAGATATGAGGTTGATGTGCTATTTCCTAAGATTGGAGATGTGGCAGAAGGATGGGGATATATTCCTTGGGTAAGGAGTATATGCTATGGATACTCTGAAGAGGTTCAAAGTATAGGATTGTAAATCCATGTCTACACCCATGATTACCAATTGAAAGAAGACATATGTTTCAGGTGATAAGGATGTCAACCCCACCTTGTATAGACAACTCATTGGGTCTCTCATGTATCTGGTCAAAACTAGGCCATACATTTGCTTCATAGTCAATACCCTTAGTGCAGAAATTTTGAATAATATGACACATATTCATAGAGATTATCCCAATTATACACTATTGCAGAATACATGCATAATACATAACCTCCTCTACGTTGATCATCAATTTACAAAAGCAGAAACAATAACATGTGCACATAGAAGCATCAATCACACATATCAACACAGTATTTTCTCAGGGAAAGCATCTCGCTAAAAACCCCAACTATCTGTATATTATATTGATTGAGGACATGTAACAATACATAGTACAATACTCTTCACAAGTATCCAACACTATCTACACATGTTACACACAATACAGCTCAGATCTGATCTCCACATCTCCTCCACTGCTTGCCTACCTCCACTGTACAATACCTGCATGAGAAGGAATGAACCCAAACTCATTCCAAGTTATATTTACCTTGGAAAATCACTCACACTGCAAATCACGTGAGAAAAATCTATAATACTGGGCATCTACTGTGCAATTCTCATGGGCATACTCAATCCATTGATTGTGCAAGATCTCATGCACAATTGATAGTCACAACTCACCCTTTCACTGACCTCTAACACTTGTCTCCATTGAACTGTCCATGCACTGAGTTAACTGATGTATTCTTCAGTTGCATTATGAGTTAGTAATTAGTGAATTAATTAATAACTAATTCACACAACTCATCACTTAGTCTATTGGCCAGTTAGACTAAATACAACTAGTTCAACTAATTCAAACTGAACACAACTCCATTAACTGCTCATCTAACTCCACAGAACTCAACCACTTGAGTTCTAACTTAATTCCTTCATGCAATAACTCAATCAACCCATAGGTAACCACGTGATTCCTTCAGGCAGTTGCATGTGCCACATCTGTAGCTCCAACTGAAGTGATCCAAGAGAATAAGATAAAGTTTAAAGTCCAAATATTACTAAGGGCTAATAATATTTGATTGTTTCTATTTTTACCTGACAGTCTAAAAATAGACTCTGATCACACCGCTATGATCCAAAAAATAGAAGTCCATCTATTTTTCCCAATATGACCAATCATCCATAAACAAAATCCTGCAACTCATAGACCATGATCCATATGTCTAAAAATAGACATAGTCTAAAAATAGACTTTGCGCCAAAACTTGCCCGCGAGACCACTTAGTGAAGGCGACTCCTTTCCACTAAGCTCAATCATCTTGTTGCATTCTCAACAAGCATTTCCTTTTGCACACTTTTCAACACTCCCTATCAAGAAGAAATTCTTCCTCTCAAACCCGATCCTATAACTCTCGAATGTTCTGCATGCAACACATCTGCCCGGTCCAGTTTTCTCCAACAACACTTGGAACAAAAAAACACTCCCAACTGACCACTCTGTTGGGCTAGGAACATACTCTGATGTTGAAGCTCTACCTGCTACTGAAAAGTGCTCCCTCTCTGACATCTGTGCTATTGCAACATCTTCATGCATCTCACACCATTGCACACCTCTCTGTGCCACCTAGCACTGTGCAAAACACTTATGCATCTCGCATTTTTTCAGCCTGCATGTTATGCGCTGTCCTGGGATTCCCTACACTATCGCTCTCTCTAGCGCTCCATCCGCATCTGTCTCTACCCAATCAGTTAGTTCCTGCTACTCCACATCGGGGCTCCTATAGCAAGGTCTCGTCCAAGAGGCTGGGTACCTCAAGGATCGTGCCCCTCCTCCTTGGGACGATCACTCTATACCGCCCCACCTCCTACCTAGAGGTATGGCTGCATGTGATCCCTCAGCCCACCTGGCTTGACATTTTCCCCTACTGGAGGTCTCTGCATGAGTAGATGTCTCTACTTGATTTCCTCTCAGCTTCCCTAGTTGTGGTTGCTCCACAACCTCCTGAAGATGCTACACCAATCGTGGCTCCTCCACAATTGTCTGAGACTTCTTCTGGCTCTGCATGTTGATAGGTAATATACCCTCCCTCTCAACCACCAAGTCTCCATCAATTTCCTTGCTGCTTAAGGCTTCGCATGCATCTTGAACCTCAAGAGCATACAGGTTCTTGACCCGTGAACCAATCTGCTTCACCTGTCTAGTGATGATGTGTCTAAGGAAAACCTTTCCCTCTCTGAAGACTAAATCATAACCTCTGTCTTCTAGCATCGCGATCGATACCAAGTTTCTCTTCAGTCCTAGTACATACTTGACATCGGTCAAGTTAAGGCGAGCTCCATGCTCCCTCTGAAAAATAACCGTGCCTACACCTGAGACACTGTACTTCTCATCATTACCCATCCCTATGAGTATCTGGAGATATTTCTCCTCCAAAGTACTGAACAAACTTTTGTCACCGGTCATGTGGAAAGAAGCTCCACTGTCAAGAAACCAACCACTTCCCATCATGGATGAAACCATGCATGCGAAGAGTGTGAAGTCCAACTCAAACTGTGAAGCAAGTGCCTCACCTTCAGATCCTTCCCCGGATCCCTTCTTGGATTTCCGCCGTGGGCAATTTGAGACATAATGGCCCACCTCATGACAACGGAAGCATCACACTTTCGATTTCTAAACCTTATTCATCAGATTCCTTTGATGAAGATCCATCCCTAGTATTCCGCCTGATCTCCTCTTGCACAAGATTTGACCAAAGTCTTTCCCATCCTGGCAATTTTCTCCCGACCATTGACAGTGTCCTAATAGGAATGCCAACTCTTTAGAAGACCAAGGAGAGCCAAGCTCACCAAGTCCTCATCATCGACATTCACCCCCACACTTCCCAGCTCATCCTGACATTGGGTGAACTTCATGAGGTACTAGGGCATACTATCTCCATTCTCACACTTAATGTTTCTGAGTTTTATCCTTGAGCACCATTCCACCAGCTCAAAACTCAACCACTTCTGATCTAAAATTTGAGAGAACGAAGTATTTCTTGTACAGAGATCAACTGTATGGGAATTCACCGAATATCTCACCTTCCAAAAGAAGGATGAATCCAGAGGCTACCTAGCCCGATTATAGACTCTGCCTGAAGAAATAAAATGTAGTCACTTCCTGAATAATAGATCTAATGATCAATCCTCACTTTGATATCCTGTAGAAATCTCTTCTACAAATCAACTTGCTCTGATACCATGCAGAAATTTTGAATAATATGACACATATTCACAAATATTATCCCGATTATACAATATTGCGGAATACATGCATAATACGTAACCTCCTCTACATTGATCATCAATTTACAGAAGGAGAAACAATAACATGTGCACATAGAAGCATCAATCACACATATCAACACATTATTTTCCCGGGGAAAGCATCTCGCTAAAAACCCCAACTATTTGTATATTATATTGATTGAGAACATGTAACAATACATAGTACAATACTCTTCACAAGTATCCAACACTATCTCCACCTGTTACACACAATACAACTCAGATCTGATCTCCAAATCTCCTCTGCTGCTTGCCTACCTCCAATGCACAATACCTGCATGAGAATGAATGATTCCAAACTCATTCCAAGTTCTATTTACCTTGGAAAATCACTCACACTGGAAATCACATGAGCATAGGCTATAATACTAGGCATCTACTGCGCAATTCTCATGGGCATAATCAATCCATTGATTGTGCAAGATCTCATGCATAACTGATAGTCACAACTCACCCTTTCACTTACCTCTAACACTTGTCTCCACTGAACTGTCCATGCACTGAGTTAAATGATGTATTCTTCAGTAGCATTATGATTTAATAATTAGTGAATTAATTAATAACTCATTCACACAACTCATCACTTAGTCTATTGGCCAGTTGGACTAAATACAACTAGTTCAACTAAGTCAAACTGAACACAACTCCATTAACCGCTCATCTAACTCCACAGAACTCAACCACTTGAGTTCTAATTGAAGTCCTTCATGCAATAGCTCAGTCAACCCATAGGTAACCACGTGATTCCTTCAGGCAGTTGCATGTGCCACATATGTAGCTCCAACTGAAGTTCTCCAAGAGAATAAGATAAAGTTTAGAGTCCAAATATTACAAAGGGCTAATAATCTTTGAATGTTTCTATTTTTACCTGACAGTCTAAAAATAGACAGTGATCACACCGCTGTGATCCAAAAATAGAAGTCCATCTATTTTTCCCAACATGACCAATCATCCATAAACAACATCTTGCAGCTCATAGACCATGATCCATGTCTAAAAATAGACATAGTATAAAAATAGACTTTGCGTCAAAATTTGCCTGGGGGACCACTTAGTGAAGGCAACTCCTTTCCACTAAGCTCCATCATCTTGTTGCATTCTCAACAAGCATTTATTGTTGCACACTTTTCAACACTTAGTTAGTTCATGGTGAATCTGAAAAGGGTGCATTGGGTAGCAGCAAGGCATATTTTGAGACACACTCGAAGCATAATCAAGTATGTGTTGAAATATACTCTAGAGGATGACATCATACTTTGTGGGTACAAAGATGCAGATTGGTCATGTTGTTCAATGGATAGTATGAGTACCTTAGGGAACTGCTTTATTGTTGAATCGGGGATGGTTTCTTGGTGTAACATGAAGTAGAAGTTAGTAACATTGAGCTCTGCAAAAGTAGAGTATATGGAATCTATCACAGCTATGTGCGAAGCTATATGGCTTTGGAAGCTACAAGTAGGTTTGTCCATGCAGAGGATGGAGGCGACCAGTGTCTATTGTGATAACCAGAGTTGCATAAATCTCTCAGCGAATGAATTGTTTCGTGACAGGTAAAAGCACATTGATATTCGGTGTCACTTCATCAAAGATTGTGTACATCGAGGGGCAGTCAAATTACAATATGTTGCCACAAAAGAGCAGTTTGCAGATATACTCATGAAAGCACTAAGGAGACATAATTTTTTATATTTCAGAGAACATATGGGTATGGTGGAGAACTCAGTTCAATAGTAGGGATATGCCATTTTGGATGTTGCAACAACAACAAATGAAGAGGGAGTTGCATTACAAATGAAGTGTTGGCAACAATTTACAGAGTCAGTAGCATCATAAATGCAATGTATATTAGAGTTGCGTAGTGGTTGGTTGGAAACAATAGCTATACATCAGTAGCATGATAGGATATGATGTAGAGATAAGGTATTCCTACAAGGGGCAACAATGCTAGAACACTTTCCATGCTAAGAGGGAGTGTTAACTTTTGTAGCATCAGATGTGTTCTAGACATGAAATTTTTTGGAGACACTAGAATACACAAGATCTACAAAACCCAGAAATCATTTCTGGAAATTCCACTTAGAACTGTCTCAATTAGGTTATTAATCAATTTTTAAATATTTCCTAAGTCTAAACTTAGGGAATATGGTTAATTAATCAGTATTAATTAAGATAATATATTAATGGATCAACCTAGAAAGGATCCTAGCCATTAATTAAATTTTAATATTAGTCATTGGTACTCCAACAAAGGATTATAAAATAAAGTCAATGTGGTGATGGAGATCATCTAGTGTAGATACTCAGTTGCCCAGGCAATTCGATTTTCTCAGTAGCAACAACACAATAGAGAAGATAGAGCTAGAGTGTGAGTAGTAGGAGATCAATAGCATTCTGGAAGAAATTATTTGGTTCCTAGAAGAGTCAAAGGAAGGAAGGCTGAAATATTCATAGGGCCAGCGTAGGGATTGCATAGAGGGTGACACAGGCATCTCACAAAGAGGTTGGGGATGTTTTTTCAGTGCAAAAAATAGTTGCGGGGTGAGAGAAAATTCTCACAATAATTTTGCCAGTGTTTTCTTCAGATTATATTGTCATTTAGGAAACTAAATTATTGTACTCAGATTTGTTCTTGAACATAAATAATAAAACCCTCATCTGATACACTGGTTTTCCCAAGTTGAGTTTTTCCAAGGACAATTGTCCAGAAATAATTGTGTCAATTTTAATTTGTGAGTGCTAGAATTTCTTAGTTTCTGGCATTTTATTATTCCGTATTATTTGTATAGTGAAAATTGCAACTGTGATTTTATTCATTATTTGTTGTAGTTAATAAATTATAGAATTAATTTTGAGTTAGAAGAATAATCTCCAGTAGCTGCGATAGATAGAATTTTCATAATGTTTACCCCAGTTGGTTGGTTAGTTGGGTAGATGTGGGAGGAGGGTGTTACAGAGTGGTATCAAAGCATATTGGTTCAACACTTGGACTGGACGGGAAAAATGTGTTTGTGATGCATGCATGTAGGTTGTATATGTGATTTTTATGCATGCACGGTAATACAAAAGGAAAGTAAATGGATCTGAGGTGTCAAATTCCTTGGCTATGTTGGGAATGATCATTCTCACTAGTGTGCATGGTGTGTGCAGATAAAGGGAGTTTCCCTAACCATGACCTTATGCTATTTGGTAATTATGTTGTGATCATGATTATGCTAATGTCTATATATGTATACATGAATGTATGTATTTCATTGTATGATAAGGTTGTTATAAATCATGATTGTTTAAAACTAATATTTATATGTATGTAGCTATGTCGTTTTCTGACGGGATCATGGTTGTTTTATGCTAATGTTTATATATATTAATAATATATATATATATATATATAATATATATATATAATATATATATATATATAATAAATATATATATATATAATATATATATATATATATAAACATTAGCATAAAACAACCATGATCCCGTTAGAAAACGATATATAGATATATAGATATCTATATCTGATAAGGTCATTAGCGATCATGCTTGTGGAGGAATGATTGCTTATGTAGGTGAATGACATGAAGAGGTTCCTGGTCTTATGGGGAATCAAATGGGAAGAGTAGCCTCAACAAATATATGAGGTTAGTATCATGTGGATATGAGTTGATATTATGTGTTTATACTATGCCTATCTGTATGTTATGGACATGTAATGCTGAGAGATAAATCAACATAATGAAGACAACATGATCTGCAGCATGCTAGGATGAGCATGGAGGACAAAGAGACAGTGGAAACAAGGTTGCTTGGTAGAGACAATGTAGTTTTGGACGTGCAATGCTATAATTGTGTATATCTTGTTCATATTGTATATTTACTGATTGTACCTATGATGTTGTGTTCCTATTGTATATATGATGTTGTGTATATTGCATATGTAGTGTTATATATATATATATATATATATATATATATATATAATATATATATATGGTGATATGTACATGTTGGATATGCAGTGTTGTGTACATGTCATGCATATGGCACTATGTACAAGAGATGTCATGTAAATGAAATGCATGTGGTGGTGTTTACATGTGGTACATGTTGTATAGGTGGTGTAGTATATACATGGTGTTGTGTACACGTTGTGTAGGTGGTGTCTTGTACATTTGATGTTGTACAAACATTGTGCAGGTGGTGTTGTGTAAAGGTGGTATTATGTACATGTTGTACATATGGTATTGGTGTACATGTCATATTGTGTGCATGTAGCACATATTGTGTTGCAAGCATGCAGTACTATGTATGTGCATTGTGTAGTTGTGATATCATGAAATGTGTATTTCTTATGTTGTACTCTGTGTATGCATATGTATTGTGTTTTCTTATACAACGGATGTAGGTGTATGTATTGTGTTGTGTTGTACACGAAGTATAGATGTATGTGTTGTGTTGTACATTAAGTATAGGTGTATGCAGTGTGTTGTGTCGTATGTTGTGTGTGGATGTATGTGTATGTGATTGAAGAAAAGAAAAAGGAACTGGGTGTTTGTTGGTCATCGCAACTAATCCGATGTGTGTAAAAAAAGGACAGAGGATAAAGATAAAATTGAAGGACTGATTAAAGGATAAGAATTAGTATTTTATTTTAGTTTTTTTATACATGTGATATATGATTTTGTCTTATGATGGTTACATGTGATTTATGAATATGGTTTATGATGATTTCATGCCATTCATGATTTTAATTTGTGATGGTTGCATTTTGAGCTAACAATATGTGATATGTTTATTCATGATGATTTGATCAGACAATTAGTTTGAATTGTTGTGATAGGAAGTAAACATAAGTACAATTGTGCCTTATTAATGAGCCACCAATGAGGCATGATTTGCATTTATTTCAACTCATTTTGAATCTAATGAAGAATATCTACTTTGTATAGGAAATCATGTAATGGCCAGACTGAATAGTTGAAACTGACTGCAAGAATTAGTAGCATTAGGAGTGAAAGGAATTGGAACAAGCAACAATATGTTGGTAAATCACCTCGGGTGCAAGGCCATTGTGGGACATTGGTACCCAATAGTGTTGATTGATTTCCATGAGCATCATATGACTGATATGATGGGTTTGAGGCATGTATATTACTTGATTTTTGGACTTCCAATGCAAGGAAACCTTTACAAGGGAGGGGTCGCTCGAGGGATTGTGTAGTATGGAAGGCGATGCCCGCAAAACTTGGAAGTTATGGGAATGTACAGAAGGGGGTGATTGTATTTCCCGAGGAACTATGTGGCAGAGAAGGGAAGGCTAAGGAGTACATTTGTTTTGGTCATTAGCATTTCCATATGGAATCAGATGCATATTGGGAGTGTTCCTTGGAACAATGAGCCAATAACTGTTCACTAAGAGGGAAAGTGGCACAGGGTTGTAGTGTTGGAAATTGGATGCAGATTTGACTTTGGTAGTGTATTTTGGACTTCCTAGGAGGGAGGTGAATCTTGATACTACTTTGAGGGTGGAGGTGTGAACCTTTGAATTCACTTGTTGCAGGTGCAAATATCGTATCCTTTTATTTTATAGTAGATAAAATGTGCATATGTTTATAATAATGTAAATATTGTAATGAACTGGACTTATAAAGATCCATGGAAAACATTTTTATTTGTTGGTTGAAGAAAATGTGTATGAGTATGTATGTATGTATCATTGTAAATAACTCATCAAGTTGTGTTTATAAAGCTCCAGTAAGCAGTATGTTGTTATGTTTTTAGAAGGATGTCATTTTAAATACTTTAAGTAGTTGTGTTATAAAGCTCCATATGTAGTATGTTTTGTTTCTAATGGTTTGCTGGTTTGTATGTGCCATTGAACATCAAGGACTATGTTCCCCCAAGGGGAAGGGTTCTGTAACAACCCTAGTTAAAAATACATGTAAAACTATATAATACCAGAGTCATGGGATGTGTATTCGAAGTTGAATGGTGGGAAAAACATCTTAGTGGGGTGTCACTTTAGTTTATTAATGGCTAAGGAAATTGGAAAAGGCAAAGGAAAAGACTTTGGAAATGCATGAGACATTAATAATAATGAAAAATATGAGAAATTGAACGTGAAAGGTCACAGGTTGCATGTGAGGAAAATGATAGAAAATAATGGAAAATGAAGAAATATAGGCCTCATTGATAAAACAGATTCCAAGGATCAATTGGAATTATTTCCTTAGTGTTAGCTTTTGTCATTTTAGTTTTGGAGCTGTCTCTCTCTCTCTCTCTCTCTCTCTCTCTCTCTCTCTCTCTCTCTCTCATACTCTTGGACACTTAGATTTTTCTTGTAGAACTCTTGGAGAGGTGTGGCATACCTGGGATTTGGATCAAGAAGGGAGAAAGAAGAAACAAAGTGCAACAGGACATCGAGATCAACAACTACAACAGATTTCTTTGTAGGTATCAAGTTGTATGTATGATTTCGTTACTAGTTTTGGCATGCATGGAACATGCATGTGGTTTCTTGGTTATGAGTTATCATTGGCATGAAGGAATTCCTAGATTAATGGTGGATTTCTTAGCCTTGACATTTCTTAGATATCCATGGTTTTGTGGGTATTACTTTTGCTTTCTGGTTGGTTCTCATGTTCCTTTGGTTGTGGGTTGAGTTACTAGTCCTGGAAGCCTTGGTTTGACAAATGCTCCGGAAGCCCTGCAATAGCTTGGGTTGACCTACTAGTCCTATAAGCCTTGGTTGGGAAAATTCTCTGGAAGTGCTTGATGGGTTGAGTTAATAGTCCTAGAAGCCTTGTTTGGACAAACACTCTGGAAGCTTGATAATAGTTATGGGTTGAGTTACTAGTCCTAGAAGCCCTGGTTAGAAAAAATGCTCTAGAGCCCTAGACAACATGGGTAGAGACCAATATGGTGATGGTTAGTGATGTCCAACCATGAGGTGGAATCAATGGTTGAGGGTTGAGGTGGTTTGGCCTCTCGAAGACCCAGATGGTTTTGATTGATTTATTATATGAGATCCCATGCTCATGCTTGGAATATGGAATGAGCGTGATTGGATGAAAAAGCTATTTGGTTCAACCTAACCTATGGTTGGGTGGTTCATGGAAGTCCCATACTTGGTCAACTTATGCAATCAATAATAAGAGCTCTTTTTCATATTTCTACTGATTATATGTCGGTTATGAGGGAGTTTTATGAGAGTGAAAATGTATATCTCTCATAATGTTTTGGTTGATCACCAAATTTACAATGAATATATGGCTTAATAGATGATAATTAAGCAAATTTTATAAAACATCAATTCTTTGTAGCGATTCTCATATAATTATGAGACCCCTATGCTCAGATTTGTTGTTACGACCTGTAGAATGCATATTTGTGACATGTTTGACGAAATGACTATCATGGTTGGGCTTGGTTAGGTTAGGTCCTTGATCAAGTTTTGTGTTAGAGGATTTGTCTTGGTGTCATTTATTGTCTCAAAAAGTCTCATTAAGTTCTAGGTAGAGGTTTGGAGACTAGCCCTAAAAAAGTGGCTTAAACATTGTAGTCTCTGGCACAAAACTAGTTGAAAATGACTATAGTCTCTCCCATGGAAGCATTGTGGGAGAAACTGGAGGGTCCCAATCGCATGCATGCCCATTTTAAGGGAGATACTATGGATTTAATACAACAAAATGTTAGTTTGTCTCAGGGGCGTGTCAACTGTATGGGTTGGAAGGCTCCTAGGATTATGTTGCATGTGTAGAAGGTCAGGTGGGTGGTGTTCCATAAGTTCCACTTCCTTAAATGGTAAATAGGGAGTTTAAGCATATCATGGTAAATTTTTATCATATTTCTACCCTAGTTGGTAGGTTACTTGGGTAGATATGGGAGGAGGGTGTTACAACCTCCACCCTTGATCCTTGGGAATTCCCCAAGACCACCTTACTAGGATCAAATATATAATGGTCATCTGAAGCGTAAACAAAATAAGGAACCCACAACACCATGGATCTCCAGGAAATGGAAATGTAAGGTCGAAAACCATTGTCAATCTAAGAAAATTTCATTCCAATGACAAGGCAACCAAATAACCAAATGCATGTACCATGCATTGAAATTTCAGCAATGAAATCACACAAGAAACTTGTTATCTATAATTTTCCCTTGTTGTAGTTTCTTTTCCAACCTTTCCCTTGTGCTCCCTTGATTTCCTTTTCTTACTTGTGTTGAAGTGCTTCCTCTCTCTTTTCTTAGACCTCTATTTCTAAAAGAAATCAAGGCTAGAGCCGATAAAAGTTTTGAATTGTTTCTCCAATGCCTTTTTATTATTGATGTCTAATCTCTTCCTTTCCTTTTTCCTTTTTTCTTCATTTTCCTTATTTTCTCTCTAATTTCCCTTGCATGCATTTTTGTGTCTCTTCATCTCCCTTTCTCATATTTTTCCTTATTTCTTCTGTTGAATTTCGATTTATCTCCTCTTTTCCTTTACCAATGCCTTTGCCAATTTCCATAACCATTAATTAACCACAAGTGATCCCCACTATAGCGTTTTCCCTCCATTCAGCCTGGAATACATGTCTTGTGACCTTTTTCTTATTTTGTTTACGTGGAAAATTAACATGGGGTTATTATAAAACCTTAACACAATCAACATGATCATTTGACATTAATGCCAAATTTTCAACAGGGAAAGTATGAAAGTGGATACCTTGAAAATGAGATAGTGACGAAACTAATACCAATTAAACATAAAATGATACCAATTGATATTTCTCATTGTATTTTCTCTACATTCAACTACCAACCAATAGTGATGCATTTCGACTTTCTATTCACCATTGTTTTTGTTGTTGAGGTTGTGCTCACTTAACTTGAGCATCCTAACAATTAATGATTCTCCCTCTGAGATCATACCTCTCCAAAAAGGGGTTTTGCTTAAATGACACTAATTTCACTATAAAGTTGATAGAAATTGGACAATATACCATGAAAACTCTTATAACTTGTCAAAACTAAACTCACACTTACACAAGAGGTTACTCCATAGGCATAAAAGACCACCAATTGACATACAAATACCAATTGAAGGCTAAGGGACATTCAAAGCTTGTACCAATTGTGATCATGAACATAAGATTACTAGCCTTAGTCAAATTCACAACTTAAATGAAATAAGGGTATTTCACCCAAGATGAAAACCTTCCATTTAAATCAACAATATTTCTCCCTCGAGCTAAAAATTATTTCCTGCTACTGCTTACTAAAGTAGCTCGCCCTAAGCTAATGCTCCCTTATCTCTTGCATCTGCTTCGTTACTTCTGCATGGGGATTGATCCTATGGACTTGACTTAACTATGGTTAATTTGTCATACCACACTTCGACTATAGCTCATCCTTTACTTCCAAAACAAAGGGGCTTGTCGAATCCCCTTGAAACCAAGTTGATGGCACTCTCCTCTCTCTTTGCAATGATGATACATTTGAGATAAACAAAATTTATCACTATAATTAGCATAGGGACTCAGCCATACCTTCAATATGTAGATTAACCTCTTCTATATAAGCCTTATTATGCTTGCATTTGACTTATTCAACCTGAATTGAGGTTGCTTTCTTCTTTTAGTGAAGAGAAACAGATGATTTGCTCCTCCTGAGTAGTATGTCCTCTTTATTCTTCCATACCTTCAATGGTCAATTCCTGATAGAGAAATTACCTTCTAGCTTCTTCTTTGCCCATGTTTTCACTTTTTGTTGGCTACGCATGGCTATAGGGCACTCCTCCTTCCTTTCTTCTTTCTCTACCCATGACTTATCTTTTCATTACCTTTCTTCTTTGTCTTCATGGTAGAATTGATTAGGCTACTTCTCTACTTCATCACTTGAGGATTGTTCTCATTTTCACTGGAAGTTACAAAGTGCTTCATTATTGAAATACGAGGATTATTCCTTTTTATTTTTTCTGGTTTTTTTCAAAGAAAAGTAGGTTGATTATTTCCTCTTCTTTTCAGCATGTACGTTTGACATAGAACGCTAAGGAAATACTTCACTCCCTTTGCTTCTACATTTATCCTCATATTTAGTGCCTGTGCTTCTTCACTTAACTACATATTTTGAGGTAAATTCTTTGTCCTACCATATACACAGTCTACAACCTTGTGCCCAAAGTTGCCACAATTGTAGCATTCGATATGGCTTAAGAATGGGGTAAAGGAATTTCCATATTTTCCAACATTCTTGTCAAGGCCTCTATTGTTGCCAAGTTGCCTTCTCCTAGTCACTTTGTGCATTATTGGGTTGCTTCCACCTAACACATCTTGTTTTATTGCATGCCATCCAAAATCTATGGCTTTATGTCCAAAATTATTGCAAGAAAAACAATACACATAAAAAGAAATTTTGAGGATTGAAGATACCTTCTATTTTATGGCTTTGTCCTTGAGAAGGAAAGGACCTCTACTGGTTCTTGATGTTCCTTCCATTGAAATTTCCCTTCTTGGCTTGCACTCTTTATTGCTACCACTTAGCTCTCTTCAGTTGCTCTCCTTGTTGTTGCTACTTACCATTATGTTGCTTCATTTTCCTCTCTTGTTGTTGTTTCTTTCCTTTCTATTGTTTTTATCCAAAACCTTATTTTCCTTTGTTGTTGTTGGAATTTCCAACTACCCTTACATAGGTGGCTGACCCTTACACCTTTTCCTTCTTGGGGCCTGGTTCTTCTTTGAAACCCAAACCAGCCTTGATGAGAGGGGATATATTCTTAGCAAATGTCTCATTGAAGGCCTTTTTGATCTCCTCAAGCTTCTAGTATTGAGATAGCTCTTTGCTTACCCTTCCTAGGTTGGGTCTCAATTAGAAAAATTCAAATTTATGCTCTTGCAAAAGGCTTCTCTCTCATTTTTTTGACTGGTCAACATTCCCTTCAATATGCTATCCTCTCCTTGTTGAGAATTAAGATCAACTACTATTTTTCTTGACTTCTCATTCTCAAGCTCATACTTTTGCAACTTCTCCTTCTACTTGAGATTTTCTTGTGATATCCCCTTGATCTCTTTTAGAGAAAAAATCATTGTCCTCCTAAAATTGATCCATTCATTTAGATTCTTTTCCTTGCTATGAGAGGTGCTAGTTGAGTTGCCACAAAGATCCAAATTCCTCTTTGTTTCCATGGAGTCTTGGACATGCCTGAGGAGTATTATTTCTTCATCACTACCAGGGGAACTCTTACTTTCTCTTATGGTTGACCACAGCTGGGATCTATCTTATTCCTTAGAGGATCCCTCATTTCCTATTGCTACTAAAGTAGGTCTATCTACGTCACTACTAGATGCATTTCTATATTTAGAACCTTCACATGAACATCTAGAAGATAAATGGCCAATATTTTTACATTTATCACTGAGCAAACACATACCTCCTAAGTAGCATGGCCTTTCTTCTAAGTATTCTTCTTCACAATCCTTAGAGTGAAGATCAACAATTTTATCACTAGAAGAAACGTATTCATCTTCTGAGTATCTTTCCTTTGAGATGCGTTCTTCTTCTTCTTCATTTTTTTATTATCACCAACAAATACATATTCCAGTTCACTACATAAGCAACAAGGTTCTTCAGACTTCTCTTGAGCCACATTTCTATCTTCTCCATAAAAACATTGCAATCTAACCCACATTTCCTTTGTTGTCTCACAATGCCTCATCTTATCAACATCTAAATTTGATAGCCCTTTCATGATAATCCTCCTGGTTTATGTATTAAATTCATTATCTCTCCATTTTCTGTAGACAACCAAACATCTTGATTGATGATCATCAAATAGCCTCCCATTATAATCATCCATAGCTCATAGTTTGATCCATTTAAGAATGGAACTCCCTATGTTGATAGCCGTACTTGATTAGCCATGTTTCCTTTTTCTCTACCTTCAAGCGGTTAAGTTATTTATGAAGGAACTTGGATTATTTGCTACCAATTGTTGGAAATAATGTTAGATATTGAGATGGGGTGAATCAATATTTAGGCTAATTTTATACTTTTATTCCAGTTTACATTCTAAATTCAAATTTAGCATTCTCTAAGTGAGAAACCATTAACAAATCATAGCAACAACCATATGAGTCAACACAAGCTCATACAAAATGATAAGAAAACACATGAGACACAAAGTTTTAACGTGGAAACCCTTCTAGGAGAAAAACCACCAAAGCTTGTTTACTATTTGATGTAAGTATGATATCCTACTCTATTACATCAATTTTGTTATGAACCAACACTCAAAGGAAGCACCAACTCCCTTCGATGGTTTTCTATCACCCACTAGCAGGAATCGCCAACTCCCTCCTTTAAGGGACACTTGATTAACTCACCATAAGAACCAAATTCATGGATTTGTTGCAAGCACCAACTTGAAACTCCTTGTATTTATGCAAGAAACAACTTGTAGAAGGAACAAGCCCCCAATCTCTACTAATAAATCCACTAAGATGGAATCACCAACTCCTTATCTATAGGCTCTAACCCACACTCAATAAGGAAATGCCCGCTCTTTGTAATTGGAATCCACTCTTCTTGATTTTAACTCTCTATTCTTGTCTTCATCCTCCTCTCCACTCAACATATGCAACATTATAGTTTATTCTCACTCTATAGCGGTATAGACTCAGTTAATGACCCTATGCTCTCAACAACATATACTCAACTCTTGGCACCTTAAGTTTTGCATACCCTCTTGGCCTATCACAGATGAAAGGCACACTATGGACCTTTCTATTCTATATAGAAACTTTCATATTTTCACAACAACACAGGCACACTTGGCTCTTTCCACTCAGCTCACTCAACTATGATGCATTTCCCCACTTTCTTAATTGCAATCGTGGATTTTGTTTCACCGCAATACAATGATTGATGTTGTCTTTGTTTTCTTCCATAGTTCCTAAAAGTGTAATTATACATGGATAATCATATTGTTGTTACATAAAAATTGGCTAAACTCTGCAGTTGCATTAAGAATAAGGATGGGCACTTGTGTGATTCTCCTTACTGAGAATTAATTCTTAGTTAAACTATGCACTCTAGGAGTTCCTCCATTAAATTTTCCTTGTTCAACCAACATGTTTATACTTTGTGCATGGCTATAAAAGGCTGTGATTATATCTTGTACACCTAACCATCTTTTCCATTTAATTCTTTATCGCATGTAAGAAAGCTCAATCATGGTTTTTCTACAATCAACTTCTACCTTTGCAAATCATGGTCCTCTCTCTGTCTCCATCCAGAGCTTCTTGGAAACCTAACACTGGAAAGCCTCTGGAGACGACATAACTCCAGTTATATTTCAAAAGTGTTGACATGTTCAATCATTCTTCTTTGAGTTATAACAAAATCAAAATACGAGAGAAGTGACATGCCTAGCTCATAATGAAAAGAGATTTTGACTCATTCATTTCTTGTAAACTTGTGTCCGCAAGAACTAATTTTTTGCTAATAAGCAATTTATTATAACCACCATATATGGATGGATGCATCTCTAATGTTGTTGACCCCTTCATATCCATAGGTCCTAATCCCTTAGATCTGTAGAGAACCCCAAATATGACATAAGCGCGAAACATGGGCCATCATGCCAAAGAGATGTTGGCTCATCCATCCCTAGAACCATATGCTTATGGGGCCATTTTATTTATTATTTAAACACAATCCTTGGTCATCAAAACATGTGAAACTTTCGCTCAGGCCTTCATTGGGCCCCACTCACATACATATGCCCTTATTGAGTTGTAGCTTATATGCCTATATTCTTGTGTCTCTTTTTAATAATGCTCCTTAAGATATACAGGCTTGCAGGCTTCCATCCTGGCCCACTTGTGTGCACCCACTAACAATTCTCACTTATAAATGAACATTGTTATTCATGGAGGTTCAAAGCTTCACCCAATTTCCATTTGTTGACATCTTGTAATGAATAATTTCGCCTGTAGGTCCCACTATAATGCTCGAATCTTAATTGAAATTGCTTTTGGTATTTCAACCTTACGAGAAATCTGAGCCTCCTAGCTCGCAACCTTATTGAAACTCTATTTTATGGGTTCCATGGAATATTAATCGATTAATTTTTATTCCCTGCTAGCCAGACTCCATAATTTCTAGGACACTTATCAATAAAGTTATGGGCTTCTAGGATTATGACCTTCTGGGCATTATTCTCACTAGCCCAACTCCAAACTATATGGATCACCTATCAATAAAGTTTCAAGGTTCTGGCTTCCAACCTTCTAGGAATTTTTCCTGCTAGCCCAACTCCAAACTATTTGGGTCACTTATTAATAAGTGTTTGGCCTTTTGGGCTTTTGGGTACTGCAACTCTTATTTTTGGGGTCCTTGATTTGACTAGAAATAAATTTTGATTTAGGGGGCCATTTGCAAACTTCAACATACCTTTGGAAATACCTTTCCAAGCCCTATCCAACTATGCCACTTCCACGAGCATCTCAGTTGATATATTGAGGCAGAAATGCCTTCAAAGCATGGGACTCCCAACCATCATATTCATCATATTATGGCTTCCTCGACAAGTTTTCTACTAGGATGATTCTCTACAAGAGATGCAACAACCATAGGACTCCCCCCAAGCTTGACACACCAAGCACATCAATTCCAACCCAGTTTCCATCACATATAACTTAGTGGACAACAATTTTAACCTATTTAAGTCAACGACAACACATTTGTTTCCACCTACATAAGTGGTAATCTAGTTGATATGAATGCCAACACATGTGTAGCCACTAACCATCCATACAAAAATGTCTAACATTAGTTTTGGTTATATTTGGAAGAACTGCCAAATATTGTGGCACTGGCTAACATTGGATGAAAAGACATGGCCCAATAATATGGGGCCATGTGACCCAATCAACTATTGTCACATGGAACCCATTTTTGTGGCCAAAAGGACCCGATCATACCCAAATGGAATCATCCAGTGGTAATGGGTGAATGCTTAAATACCTCGATTGTTTTAACAATCATATAACATTTTTGTTTTGTTTAAATATATATGGTAACTATTGGGTGACGAAACCCGACCTCGGCGGAACTAACCCATCATATTATTGTTTATGGATTGTTAACAAATGGTAACAAATGTAATGAATCGTTAATATGTTATAACGATAAAAATTTAATGTGTTATGTGGGTATATATATATATAGATATATAGATAGATATTTATATTCAAAAAAAGAAGTTATTATAATGAGTCACAAAAATCTATGGGGGTCATGGAGGTTTGAACCTGAGCCACCCGCTATTCAACAATCTATAATTAGCCTGCTAACTAATGTGCCATGGGCGGGGTCTTTTTAATGTCCACCTACCAAGACTTATTTAAGCCATATTTTCCATTTGAACCGAGAAGAGGACCAACGGATCCATGAGCATATGAGCATCAGAACCACATTGACAGAACTTGGAGGGCATAACCCAACTAAGGGAACATTTTTCAAGAAAGGTATATTTTTGGGAATATTCCTTAGAATATTACAAGAATATTTGTATGAGGAATATGTTGTGGAAACTTAAATATTCTCTGGGGGGTCTAGAGTTGATGCTAGCAAAGTATAATTGAGCAACCCATTTTTTTTCATCCTCAAGATTAGAGGTATAATGATGTATTTTCCATGTACTCATTTTCATTTTTTCTGAGATGAAATAACAAGCCTCCCCATTATTGAAGCAGGGCCCAGAGACATAGTTCATATTACATGAACTCTATTATCAAACATTGTGTGCATTGTCCTTATGGTCTCCTTTATGTTGCTTCTTCTTTAAGTATTTGCGTATATGGTTTCTACATGCTCTTTTCATGCAATTTTGAAAACATCAATGAATAAAAGATGCTAGATCACTTGTATGACTCTTGATGGATAGCTCTTGAGGGGTTATGGGAACATCTTGAGGAGGGTAAATGCCTGATATTAGATTGGGATACCAAATTCTAGAGGGGGCGTAAGGACCTCGATTCCTGGGTTTGTGCACTTTAGTGAGTGCGGAGGGAGTTGGGCCAGCCTTGCGAGATGTGCAAAGTCCTTGAGTATTGGGAACAAATGATTTCCTTGGGAAAATGAGGTCTAATCCTTGGGGCTATGCTACATATTGATGAGGATTTATGCCTAGTTCTGAAGGTGGTGAAAAAGGACTTGAGGTTCCATGGGATTTCCCTAATGTTGTGTAACTTTTGATACTTATTGGTATACTAGTTCAGTAGAGGGTGTAGGGGAAATATGAAGCATTAAATAAATAAATAAAACAACAAAAAAGTAAAAGATTAAACTTAACTTCAGGATGATGCTCCTTAAAGAGGGTGAAGTATGTAATGCCGCCCCATAATAATGGATCAAATAATAACAATAATATTAAGAATAAGAATGTGAATAATAAATAAAATAATGAATAATAAATTGAATATATATATCTATATATATATATATATAATAAAAATAGAAATAATAAATAAAGTTAAGAAAAAGTAGAAAGAATAAAATAATAAAAAGTTAAATTAAGAAAAATCATTGAGTTAAGTAAAACTTAAAATAAGGAAATAAAAGTTGGCATGTTTAAACATCAATTGTGTGCATGCAGATCCCTTTCGAATTCCCTTCCATTTTTGGAACAAATGGTTTCATTTAATGGAAAAAAAAGGAGATGAGAAGCATTCATTCATTCTTTTCAAGGGATATTGTTGTGAGAAAGGATTCCTTAGAAGTAATAGTTGATTGAGGGCCTACGGTGGCGAGCTATAAAGATATTATGTTTATATGGCTATATAGTTGGGTGTAGAGTCACCCCAAAACTTTGTTATGGTCAGCAAGATTTGGGTAGTGTGATAACTCTGAAGTCACAAGTAAGGTATATGATTTTCATAGGTTAGTCTTCTCTTCTAATGGTTTTGAAAATTCTAAGCTAATTAGTTGAATAGTTTGTGTGTTGATTATTAATCTCATAAATTGATGTAATTAGTTATATGTTCAATTTTGGGTCATTACATTGGCATTTGGAGAAATCGATGGGATTTATGAATTTGATTGTAATAATATTTTATGTTTACAAGAATCCAATTTTATTCTCATGTATTATTATATAAGGGGTTGGAATTCTTTGTAAAAAATGGGGAGATAGAGTGCATACATGAAGGTTGTATGTTCTAGGAGGGGAAAATGTTGAAAAAATCTCTTGTGACTGCAAGAATTATTTTGCTATAATATTTGTAATTTTTTTTCATTTTGAACTAAATTACTTTGTAATATGGTTACTATGACTTTAATATTTTTAAGATGTCGAAATAAGGAATTACTAAGAGGGTGGGTGAATCAGTAATAGGGAAGTTCTTTCAATTGTAAGTGTAAGTCTTTAACTCTTTTCACTATGGTCAGTTACTTGTGAGAGCTTCCATACACAATACATATAATCAGCAAGATAAGGCATTCAAATGTACATACAATCCATCATATGAGAAACATACACATATTGACATGGGTATTTTTATGTGGAAACCTAAAGGGAAAAAACCACCAGTATGTTTGTTATTATGATGTAAATTAATCACCTAATTAATTACATCAATTTGTTTGTGAGTACCCACTCATAGGAGGCGTCAATACCATTAATATAGAAAACACCTACTTTCCAAGATGCACCAACCTCTTATGAATGCAGGCCACCTCCTACTCTAGCCAATGTTCTACCTTTCATGCAATTTTCAAATTGACAACATAGGAAATTCAATATACAAAGAAATACCAATATGGTTCACTATAATATCACACTTCTTCTCTTGGCCCTCTACTATTCCATAGGCTCTCTTGACCTCACATTGAAACACCCTATCCTCTACTCACTCTACAACAATCTGCTTCAGTTCAACAGTTGGGATAGTTGCTCAACTTTCGGACACTTTCATCCTCTCCCTTCAACACGCTCACAATGATATTGTATTCCCCCAGTTTCTCAATCAAAAGACTGAGTTTTTTTCCTCTATTGTGTTGAGTGTAATGTTGTCTCTGTCACCATCCACACTACCCAAGAGTGTATTCCTGACATGAAACTCCATTCTTCTATTGTGTCTCTTTTCAAAAATTATGTCATTGCATTAAAACATAAGAATGGGCTTCATTCACTTCACCATATCCATGAGTGATCCTCCATGCTGAGAATTTAATCTCAGTCAACCTGCACACTCCAATGAGACTCCCCATGTGTATTCATGACTCACAGAGCTTGAATGTACTTCAACATGGCTTCTATGTTCTTCATTTATTTATATAAGGTGTGCACAGGATATCAAAGATTGCTTTCTTTCAACATTGAGAAAATCCCAACAATTATTTTCATAGAATTGTGGTCCACATTTCTATGAGCCAATGATCTTTGCGTTCACCATTACCCCTGTGACACCAACTCGTCTGCATGCATTTACTCTCTAGTTGTCGAACCATTCATCCTTTAACACTATGTACTACAATATCGGAGCCTTAACATATAATAACTTTATTAAGTGAGACATTACAATATCACAAAATTTCGATGCCTTTAGCCCCTTCTTTCTTAGCTCCTTATTTCACTTCTACCATAGGACCACTACCTGTGACTACAAAAATAACTCTCCTTTATATTGGCATATCAAAGCTCTCATATCTCATAACTTTTATTAAAATGATGTTACGAAATCGAAAAACTTTGATCTTCCTTTCACCCCTTTTTCTTAGCCCCTTATTGTTTTTCCTCAATGGGCCTGTGTGTCATGACTGAGGGCATGACACTTAGGTTCTAAGACCTTCTAGCTCCTACTGGGTGATTATATACTTGTATATTTTCTCTCGCCCTTGGTTCTTTTGGATTTCACAACTAAACACCAATACATTAGAAGCCCCCTATATCGTAACGTTTTAAAATTGTAATTAGCATAGAGTTATGATGTCCTCGGCCTTTGATATGTTCCACAACACTTAGGTACTAGCCCTACTTTGCACGCTTGGTCCTTTGGGTCTCCCATGACCATGTTCTAGCCACATTGGAGATCCACATATCGGATCATAACTTTCCCATAAAACAATTAGACATAATTTATGAAAAATACAACCTCTGAAATTCTGACCTCTGAGATGATGTCATGTTGATGTCATCAATTCCACATGGCACCTTGTTAGTGGTGACACATTTCATGCAAATTTTCCCTATTAGGCTACCCAAAATTCTAAATCTGACTACCACGTGTCCTCTATACTTCCAAGTCATGCTAATGTCATCTACCTCGTTAGCTTCATAGGGCCAATCACCTACTACCATGTGTTCTATTGGATGAGAGAGAAAGGGGTCCCTCGGGTTTTGGATTTTCAACGAATTCCTTGTAATTGTTGTTTCCTCGCAACCTCGGTGCTTTCGAATAATTCATTTATAATGACTTACAAAACTTTGAGGTTATGATGGTCTTGACATTATGAAGTTCCAACCTGCTCTGATATTCATCCTTCCGAGGTCTCGATATGCTGAGGTTTTTTCTCACTCAACCTGTCCGATATCGGATTCCTTTCAAATAAACCACCGAGGTCCTGATTTTTCAAGATTTTGATATCTAACCTTCCAAGGTCCTTAGGATTTGACCTCTGATATTTGCCTCCTTCGGGGTTTCGATATGCTCATCCTTCTGAAATTCAGCTTGATGAGGACTTCAAGATGCTAACTTCGATAATCAATCAATTTTGATCCAGAAGGCCATTTGCAGACTTCCACACACCGTTGGAAATCTCTTTCAAAGCACATTTTAGTGGATAAGTTATGATGTAGGCATTGAGCCCATTTTCTATCTGAGGAATGGATGAAAACTCTCATTTGTTCTTTGCACCATGGCCCTTCTCTTGTCCCTAAAATCTTGGACTCCCAACCACCATAGTCATTTTTTAATGGCTTCTCCAATAAGCATATTACTATGGTGATTCTCCACCAAATAATGCAAAAACCATATGACTCCCCCTAAGTGTTTCCTGCCACAAAACACCATGCAGATCTGGCTGACAACAATGCTAACACACTTGCAGGCACTAGCCATCTGACAATGCCAACTTTCCAACATAAGATGGTTACTTTGATTATGTCTTTTGACTTTTCTATGACTTGGTTTATGAAATATTTTGAAGAAAAAACATTATTTTTATGTGACTTTAATCCATAAATAAATAATGATCTAATTGCAATTTTTTCTTTACTCTGTTAGCTCATTTCATGCAGTTATATTTAGTATAACTTATCCTTCAATGACCTATGTCTGAAGGATATGTTGATCTGAACATTTCTCAAGTCTGACTTTCTATGACTTATTTCCAGGGAATTAGATTGTCAAAGAATGTTACTTTACATTAATTTAACTAATGGCTATGTTGCAACAATTGTTGGTTCATTATTGTCTTTCAACATTTTCTTATTGAACTATTTTAGGAATGAAGTGTTGAAATTTTATTTCTCTTACAAGAATTTTTATGGTCATCTTGTCTTCTCACCTCAACCAAGAATAGGATTAGGTAGTTCTTTAGTTATCTGCATTTATGTTGATTCTTGATCTGAGATCTAAAATCAACTCTAAATTATTTTGTGTTTGTTTCAAATATTAGAGGGTTTCACTATCATACTTTTCTATCTTTTATATTTATATCACGTTAATAGTTATCAAAATTCTAAATTATAATTGCATTTATAATCAAGATCTAACATTTAGTCTTCATTTTAAATATTCAATGCCACATGAAGAGAACATCATCATTCATTATTATTATTTCCAATCACATTAGTTTATGGCTTCTCTTATTTATATCATATTTTGATAATTATTTAATCAATAGTTTAGGCATACTAACATAAAACATACTATTATGTCGTGTACATATAACAATAGATTAACTTTAGGATTCACTTGGCTATTTTCTTCATAAAATTAAGAGACCCAAAGGCCAACAGAGCCTCTAAAACCATCAGGAGCGAGTACTTTAAACGACTTGGGCTATCTAAAGAGATTTGGTTTGGGTCACATCACCTTTGTTGACAAACAGTCCAAAATCCCACATCAATAGTTATGCATTGTCTTCTATGTAAATATTATATACAAAACATCATAATAAAAGGGCCACTCATGTTTGACCCTTCACATGAAAAATATGATGTTTGTTAGAATATCTATTTCAAAATTTATTGCATGCTTCTGCACACATTCTTGGACTCTTCATTTTCCATCATTTTGATCAATATTTTGCAATTGGTTCATTAGGAATTGAACCCCCGTCTTTTGTAATGTATAATTTCTAATTTGAAACCCTAGTCAGACAAGATAAAAAAAGAGGAATAAATTGTTCAACCCAAATAAATATGGTACTAAATTTTACCTAAAAAATGAAAGATGAATGATAAAAAAAGAAAACACATTATTGAAAGACGGGTTTGATACATACATACATACATACATACATATATATAGATATAGATATAGATATAAATATAGATATAGATATAGATATATTCATATCTTTAGCGAGTTTAAATAAAAGTAAAGGGGGTAAATAATTGGTTTCAATGTCAAAAGATTGTGATTCTTTAACAAAGGGCTTCAGTCCTAAGGTTTAGGTGCTCATTTCACTTTTCATTTCCCTCCATTCCATAAAACTGTCCTTTGCTCATTAGTCTTTCCTAACAACATGAAATATAGCTAGTATTTGATTGATACAGTTCAAACATAGTGATTTTAAAGAGAAGTATGTTGACGATTGGCTTAACCTATTTTTCATGGATATTATTAATTTTGATTGTTTTTAGAAATGATTTCAAGGTCTCATGGATAGGGAAGAGGATGGGGAATAAGGAATAGACCCCTTAAATGGTGGGATTTGGGAAGAAACAAGAAATTCTCGTTTTTTGTCCACTTTAATGTAGAATCAAATAAATTTTGTCAACTTGTCAACAAAGGTCATCATAATATTTGGTCTCCCAATGTTTCATGCATCCCTCATGTGTATCAAAAGAGTGCACCTCCATCTTTGGGGACTCACCCAAATATATAGGAAATTCTTCCACCTAAAAGCAATAATATTGTTGCAAATATCAATGATGGTTGAAAGCCTATTTTAAATAGACCCGAGATCATTGATAGAGTTTGGGGAAGTGTTCCTAAGTTTAGTCATTGTATTTCTAGTCAATATCACTCATCTGCTACCCACACATCCTCCTCACCCTTAGAGGGGAATCATCCTTGTCTGTACCCAAAAATGCTATCTTTCCCTCTTCAAATAACCATGTTAACTCCAAAATTCCTCCAATTAGTAACCCCGTTAATACTTCAGTTGATAAATCTGTTCATTTCAATTCCTTTTTTGCTAGTTCTAATGAAACTAGACCTCCAAAGACTCATCATTAGGGAAACATTATTGATTTCTTGAGATTTGATTCAAAGGGCACTGGCGATAAAAAAGAAGTGGAAGTAAAGCATCCAAGATTTTTAATGGAAGGATTCTTGCCTCAGTCCAAGAATAACTCAACTACTTTCACTTATAAATTTTGATTTTGATTATTGAACTATACACATGAACACTTTATATATATATATAAGTGTGTGTATATATATATGTTATGGATATCTGGTTTATCACTGCACTGTTTCAGTTTATGGTAGACACAGATAAAAACATTATTTTGGACTTGATTATGTACATGTGATGCTATTTTGAGCTATCAATTTTATAATTACCACTTTACATAATGTATGCACATATTTTATATGATGATTATCATGCTTTTGATTTTAAATGATTATCATTTGGAGAAATTAATGGATAGGGGTCCTCCCGTTTCTAATTCATTCCTTATTGTTCATGAGCCCAATCACTTTTGTTATACAATTGAAATATTTGAGCTTAAATATTCATAAAAAATGATTATTTTATATAAAGAAAAGATATTTAAGCAACTATTTCTCTATGTTCTTAATTATAAAAGCAAGCTCATAAACAAAGACAAGGCTCTCTCAATTTCTACACAAGTTGGTATGACATGGTTTAATTATTTATTTGGGTTCATAATTTATATATTTACATATTTGTCACTCATAGACTTTGACATGCATGGTTCCTTTCAAAAAACAACATAGACATAGGTTAAAAAACATTTCTTGTTGTCAAAGGTGTTATAAATTTTAGGAGTTGAATATTTATAGCTTTTGAAACTTACTGCTACTACTATTGACTATTCTTGTAGTAGTCTACCTGTATTTGGACGTGCCTTTTGAGTTTGTTGCAGCATGTTCATATTTATTTTTTGTTTATGTCTGTCAAATTTGATCAATACAGTCTAGTAAATAGGGTCATCTATTAAGGGGTCCTTTGTGAAGACTTATGATCTACCTAGTTTATTGTCATCATATTTGAACATTATTTTTTTTACGCTGTAAGGTGTTTCAGTCTGAAATGAACTCCCCGAAATGCCTTTCTATCCTAATCATAGTCGTCGGATCTTTTGTTAGACGATTGAACAAAAATCAACCGTCTAATTTAATAAAAAATGTTTTCAAAAATTGAAATCGCCATTCCTCTCCCCAGCGAGGGAGATACCAGAAGATTATCGATCTGCAATGAGAATAACAAGTCCGTTTCTTGTCCGATAAGCTGTTTCAAACCCAATCCAATGTGTGGTGTTGATGGCATTACATATTGGTGTGGGTGTTTAGATGCTAAGTGCACCGACGTAGAAGTGGTCAAGATCGGTTTCTATGACGTGGGCAATGGAGGAAGTTGTCTTTTGTCTAGGCAGGCTCTTTTACTAGTACATGTAGTGTGGTTAATTTTTTTAGGGTTCATTGTCCTCATTGGAGTCCCTTGAATTAGTGACTGTTAGGGTTAGGGTTATTTGGGTTTCTATGATGTCTGGATTGCTATTATGTTGTATGTTTCTTGTCTGGTAAGCTGTTTCAGACCCGATCTAGTGTGTGGTGTTGATGGCATTACATATTGGTGTAGGTGTACAAATGCTCAGTGCATCGGCGTAGAAGTGGCTGAGGTCGGTTTCTGTGAAGTGGGCAATGGAGGAAGCGGCCTTTTGTTTTGGAAGGCTCTTTTACTGGTACATATAGTGTGGTTAATGTTGTTAGGGTTCATTGTCCTCATTGGAGTCCCTTGAATTAGTGACTGTTAGGGTTAGGTTTATTTCGGCTTCTATGATGTCTGGATCCCTATTCTGCTGGGCTTAAGATTTTGTGGAAGTGCTGACATCAGAAAAGTAAAACATCCAACCATTAATGGGTTGGTAGTTGCAGTGCTCTTGTGTTCTATGTATCTTTTTCTTTATAGGGAAGTTTGGACGCTATTATGTCAATAGAAGGGTACTTTCTGATGTATTGTTTTTTCCAGCATTTTTCGTTGTTTTTGGATGTATTTGTACCCACATCACTAGAGAGGTGAGCCATTGATTGTTACATTTCAATAAAAAAAACCCTTTGAAGGGTTAACTGATTTTTTAAAATATGTTTGTTTGCATTTCAAACATTTGTTGTGGTTAATGAATGATCTCTCTCTTTTACCTGGTGACTTAGTATGATGCTACATGGGCATTTTTTGCTAGTATAGGACATAGGTATCTTCTTATTTGATATATTTAGAGAACCAAAGGAAGTGCTTGTGATGCACATTAAATTCATCTCAACCAAACTATTATTATTCTCTAAACAACTATCTTCTTCATTGCAACATTCCTATCTCCGCTAGGAGGGAAATTTGGGTTGTTTTTTGACAAATGTGTAGACAATCCTTGTATTATATCTACCATTAAATGTACATGCTAAATAGCTATCCTCTTCGTTGCACCATTCCTAACTCGGCAAAAAGGGAAATTTGGGTTGTTTTTCTACAAACGTGTAGATAATCCTTGTATTTCTCTCCAATATCCACCAATAAAGTTACACACCAGAAAAGAAAATGGAAGGTATAAAATCCAAGGTGATCTGTTCTAGTTGGAGGTCGGCCAAAAAACATAAGCAAGAGACATTCATTAATCCTTCTCTGGACAAGTAATTACGTGTACAAAAAACAGAGAATCTCAGAGTATATTCTTAATTAGTATTGGGTTTGGTTTCTTAGTTGATTTTAAAACAAGAAAGGATATCATTTTGTATTAAAAAATGGTTGTGGCCAAGCCATACAGTAAGATAACAAAACAAAAATAATGGTATGAAAATTGTCTTTCAAAAAGACTCAAAATTTAAAAATCGTCGTTTATTCTTACCTTTCTGGAGGTATAGATGTAAAGCCAATGGGTACAATGTCTAGCATACTAAACTGGTAAAAAAACTACTTTGCAATAAATAATAAAAACCTTAACTTAAATGAAATCATGTCTACCAAGGGCTTCTTTCTTAATGGTTGCCAGAAGATTGAATTCCAGAGCTATATTTGTGATCTCCATGTCACAAGAAGTTTTCTAAACACTTCCCTCATATTTCACTGAAATACAAACCAAGCCAATGGATGCATTTGGAGGGATGACCCTAGAATGTGAAGTGTCTTCATTTAAGTGTGAGCCTCTGGCTAGGCCTAGAGCCAGCTCATAGAGTGTCATACAGTTTCCTTCCACCTTCTGTATTTGCTTACTTTGACATGTCAATTTCCCAGAAATATTTGTGCCGCTTTTCTATCTGCAATTAGAAGAATAGCTAATCTGTTGTTGAAGTATGAAAGGGCTACTTGCGTATCTCAACTTGGTGATCATTTATTATCTCGGCTGTTCAAAGGTCTGAGGACTCAAAAAGTACACACTGACCCAAATTATCGTGTCCCACCTTTCTTTTCTAGATCTCCCCAATAGATATTGTGCCACCTACTCGGAAGATAACCTTCACTTAAATCAATTCAATTTGCCACAGGACAGCTTACCTATTGAATTTTGGTAGCTCTCTTAACTCGATAATTGTTTGTTATGATTTTACACTCAGGTTTATATTTTCTTTTATTTATTATGCAACATAAAACAATTATAAGGAGAAATACAATAGAAAAACATGAAGAGACGGCCACGCAAGAAGTTACACGAGAAAACCCCACTCCAAGGGGAGAAACCCAACAATCCTTTCATTATGGAATCAAGTCAACAAGACATCAATTCATATGCAAACCAACTAGTAATGTAGCTAAGATATCCAACCTCCAAGTGCCAAGTCAACCCTCGAGGATACCAAGACAAAATGCTTCCAAATATATCCACAAAAGAGGTCTGCTTCACTTCTCCAAAAGCCGAATTTTTCCTTCTGCCTCAGCCTCAGATTATGCCACAGAGCTTAGCATTATATTTCAAAATAAAAGCCTCAAACTTGACATGGTGTTATAGATATTTTTGGGCACTTCAACCCCAATCACAAATGTCCATAAACTAAGGGCTCCTAAGTCCCTAAAAGTGTTTCTTCACTGCCTAAAGGAACAAGGTCAATTGATTACATCATCTCACAGAAGTTCTCCACTGAAAACTGCTCATAAATGGTCAAAACTGGACATATTGAAAGCTCAATGCAGAGGGTGCAATGCATATCACCTTCCTAATGTACAGGGTGTGATGCATACTATTTTGTCCCTCCATAGGGTGCGATGGTCGGAATGGAAAAATGGCAGGGACAAAAATGCGAGGTGGAAGATCATGGAATCTTCTAGAAGCTTCCCCTCTAACACTTGCCACGCCATTTTCGACCAGGGATGAGTAAGAGATCATCATTCTCCAAGTGGAAGCAGGAACTATCAGAGAGAAGACACTAATCAAGATCCCAAAAGATGACTCACCTCTCTGTAATCATCTAT